>JANVCC010000276.1:1683574-1806243 GCA_025345505.1 Todiramphus chloris collaris | reverse complement strand
CCTTCCCCTCTTCCCTTCCCCTCTTCCCTTCCCCTCTTCCCTTCCCTAAAATCTGCAAATGGCTTGTATCAAGAATGCCAATTTAGCAGCCTCGGGTACGAGACCCTCCTGTGAGGTCTTAAACGGATGCGCTGTGCCAAGGCTGCTTAAAGAAGGCCTGTATTTGCAACTGTTGTGCACGTTTTATTTTTAAATGTCAGTCCTGTGGATATGGTGGCTTTGTTACTGGTTTTGCTTCTTCCAGCAAAACTTGACATTCCCTGGAAGAGCAGATGTTCGTGGAATGAACCCCTGCTGGAGAATTAAATAATGAAGAAGGTTGAGCTTCTGCGTTCTTCCAAACCGTGTATCCCCAGGCTGCAGTGTGGTGTCAGGGCTCTTGCTTGGCAGTGCTTGATAGACACATGGGTTAAGGCTGGGTGAAGACCTGTAACTGTCTGCCAAGCTGGTGATCCAGTGCTGGAGTCCAGCAAGGGGAAGGGGAAGAGCTGCTAGTCCAATAGCTTTCCTGTTTTCCCTTTAAAATGATGATCAGGAGATGTGGTGGAGATGGCAGCAGTTTCCAGCAGCGTGTGGAAGAGCCTGTCCTGGTACCAGGTCAGTGAGTGAGTAGGCAGAGGTGTGATTTATCCATTCGGTCTTCAGCAGCACCTTGAAGGAGCTGAGTTGTTGTTTTTTTGCCTTATTAAGCACTACAGCTCCCTGTAACGAGCTACTAAGCTGTTAGCCTGATCTATCTTTAGACTGTATTGACCCGTTATCACCCCGAGTCTTCATGACTTAGAGGACAGGCCACACCAAGTAAGGGATTTCTTAGATCCTCTTAGATGCAGGTAGGAGCTTGGTAGAAGAAGTTTGTTGGCATCCACCCTCAACAAGACAATCACAATAAAAGGGGCTGTTGATAATAGTGTATTTCTGGCTTTGGGGGAACGGAAAACCCCCTCAGAGGGGGTTTCAAAGAGAGGTGAGCCTTGTTTGGTGGTGGATCCCCATTTCGAGGGTGCAAAGAGGTTCTGCAAGATGGGGAAAACTAATTGCCAAGGATTTGGGTTTGAGAAGACTGTCAGAGAGGTAGCAGAACTCTTCACAACCCTTCCTGTCACCTTGCAACTTGGATTGTAGAGCCCATCAGCCTAGAATTGGGAAGCAACTTCGACTGAGCTTATGCCGATAGATTCAATTTCTCATACTTGATTTTAAAATGAAGGCTAAAAAAAATTCATGAAAGGTACTTAAAATGAGTCCAAGATCCAAATATGCATATTTTGAAAGTACTGTTTGTGGCAGTGTATATTATAATGTTTAAATCTCTGCTTTCCACGGAAAATAATTCATTTATTGCGATTCAGTAGCGTTGTTAGACAAAGCATTGCTTTGTTTTTTGTGGGGTTTTTTTACAGCATAGTAACAAGATGACTCAGATAGTAACCTGGATAATTAGGTTACATGGAAACAATTTCTATTAAAAATTTAGTTTTATGCTCTTAACGTTACAGCTTAAACTTGCTACCAATGGCAGTGGATCAATTTTGCACCAAAATAGGGTATACTTTAAAAATTCTGCACTATTTTAAAGGTGCTTCTCATGGTAATTACAGAAGTACTGCACTGCACTAACAGTGCATTTTTTTAAGTAAACACAATGAAGAGGGTTTTTATGGCTCTTGCACTTGTTTGAAAACAAGGATTGCATTTTACTACAATACTAGAAGTACTCCATAGTCTTAAATGTTTTGTTTCTGTTGAGATTTCCAGGATAAAAGTCTACTTCACTTTGAAGTCCAACACTAAGCGACAAGAAGCTGTCTAGCACAACAGAAGTTCCAGTAATGTTCAGCTGTGTGAAATTCATGGTAGTTCAACTGAAGCCTGAATTTTATGTTTAGATTGAGAGAACATGAACTTCTTGGGCAAGAGTTACTACCTAAAGGAAGTTTTTCATCTTCCTGTAAGCTCAAATACAATGCATTAAAACTATAAACTTGAGAAAAGACAGAGTGAGGTTCAGAGATGTTTGTGGAAGGATAAGGGCAAAGAGAATGTCAAGTGCTGTTTGAGTATTTTAAATGTACATTATTTTTTTTCATAATGACTGGGACTTTTTTTTTTACCTTAGATAATTACTTAGAACTTCTCTGAAACTAGTTACCTTGAGTGGAAGGAAGGAATAACCAGGCTACAAACTGATCTAAATACAGAGCTGCAGTAAATGGTGAAGACTGAATATGGTGAGGAGTTAAAATCAGTATGGCTGTTGTCAGTATGTTAAGTGTTAAAAAAACTGGGCAGCAGCCTGTTAAGTTCCCTGTCCTGGCCAGGGCAGGTGGTGAAGAAATGACAACTGAACTTAAGGCAGAGATGTTTACATGGAGAGCTGAGCGGGGCGGAGGACAAATCTTCTCACTTGTAGCTAAGAGACTGTCATTTCTGAGTAACAGTGCTCCTCTTCTAGAGGACAGAAAACTGATCTCAGGGGGATAGTGCAACTTTATCATGGTCATTTGTGGGACTAAAGCGTGGAGTAAAACCAAAAACTGTAACTTAGAATGTCTTTGGATGCCTTTAACTACAAAACTATTCGCCCTCTGAGATACATTTCGTTTTTTTTTTTCTTGTGAAGCTGAGAATGGAGCAAGACAAAAGGACAGAGTTCTGGTGAGTAGCAAGAAGGATGTGTTGTCAAGATACTGGAAGGAGCTTGAGGAATGGGCTCTAGAAGGCATCTTTATGCTTTTGACTAAGTCAAAACTAACTGTAGTAGGTTTTTCCACAGGCAGGATAGTATGAATAATTGACAGAAAGATTAAAACAGGAAGGGAAGAGGAGAAGAACATCAGGGTCAAGTCCTTTTGTGGCAACTCAGCAGAGATTGAAAGGTTGACTCAGCTTTGCAATTGGTGTCAGGCACTTGTTGCTGAGTTGTGCACGCTGCTGCCATGGAGGGTGGGTGGCTTTCACACTCGTGACCTTAAACGCAGACCATTGCTATCCAGAAACTGTGCTACGGATTCCCTTCTCATGGGACACTTCCTCGCACAGCCCAAATAAGATGCAAAGAAGTACCTCATAGAGTAGAATTTCTTAATTATAGACAAAAGAAAACTTGAAAGGCTCTTTTCTTAAAAAAACAATAAGGGTGGTGGTGGTGAAGAAATTGTTAACTGTGAGCATGGGAAAGCCAGTATTTCATCAACAAATACAGAAAATTAAGACAGAGCGTTGGAAAGTCCCTGGTAAGCTCTGTACTCATTTACGCTCTGATTTTTTGCAGGGAACTTTCATTCTGAAATAATGATGAAAGAATTATTATGTGAATTAAACCTAAATCTTCAAACCAGGAAATTTTTTGAGAATTTACTTTGAAAGTGCCGCTTTTCATTAAGCTTTCATAAAGCATCCTCAGACTACATGTTCTGACTTTGGTAGTGTTGCTCTCCATTCCCGAATAATCAGATGGAAAAACGCAGCATCAGGGAAGAGTCAGGGGTTTGCTCTCATTCCTCAAGAGGCTGAAACAGAAAATAGATGCCCATCAGAGTAGCAGGTGCACTTGGGTGCCTAGTGCCAGGTAGCATTTCCATGTTCTGCAGAACATGGTGAAATGTACTTGTCATCTAAAAGCCATCCCCTGTGAATGAAAGCATATGAAGTATGTTTTAATGCTAAAAAATAGGAGTACCTAAAATCCTTTATTGCTTTAACAAACCAAGGCCTTTGTGTCAGAGACTCCTCCCCCTAAATCCAGGAGTTTTTTGCTGAGAATAAAGAGTTGGCTCCATTTAACCTACTCCTGGTCTTTGTCTTATGCTTGAAGTTGAGTTCAGACCATAACTACATACTTCTTTTCCTCACTCCATTTGGCAAAATCTGAGGGTTTTTATTCACATGCCCTCTCCAAATATTTTGAATTTAATAATGTGTTGCTGCAGCATCTTAGCTTGTCCTCCTCTTACCATAAAGCAGCTGTCCGGAGTAGTTTAAAACTGTCCTGGTTGCAAATGTTGGATGCCACCACAGATACTTGTTTTCTTGTGCACGTTGCTGCTCGTTTGGCTTTTCTGCTCGTTGTATGGAAGTGAAGCTTCTCCCACTCCTACAGCACTTTGCTAATCGGGAAGAATGTTCTCCCAGTTAGCACCCGGCAGGCAAAGCTTTTTGCATTTGTGAGGTCTTTGTATTTTCCTCTCCCACGTTTCTGTATTTTCCCCAGTGGCTGCGCTAGGAAAGTTGAAGCGATCCTTTCCTGCAGAGATGCATGTGGGCTAACCGATTACCACGCATCAAGAAGAACTCCCTGAAAAGAGAGATTGGTGTTACCTTGTCCTACTGCTGACTCCCCAAACTCTGCCCTGTTTTGATGGAGACCTTTCCACATAGCAGGAGCAGCGAGCAAAAGTCAAAACCTCTGTGTTGGAGGTTTTGCTTCCCTTAAAATGGATGCTTTTCTGCCATCTGTGAGCGTGGTGCTTCCTGTAAGGTGACCTGTATTAGTCTATTGAGGGCTGTTTATTTCAAGGAAGTTTTGGTTTGAAAACAAAAAAAGAAAACCCAAACCAACAAAAAAGCTTTAATAAATACAGCACATTATGTGTAAAACCCTAGTAAAAGAATGTACTTTCTATCTACATTCCTGGTGTTTTGTAATTACACCCCAGATGACTGGACCAGACACAGCATCGGCTATGAGAAGGTTTTTAGTTTATTTTTTTGGTGGTCACGCTTTGACCTAGGGTGAGTTGCTCATTGTTGAACATGTCATCACACCTCAGTTCTGCGGGAAGCATTTGCTGTTTGAGGATGGAGCTCCCCTCTGCCCCACCCCGCTCTTGGGCTTGAAGCGAGTTGTACTTCCATCGCACAGAGGCATAATGGCATGTATGGTTTTGGTTACGGATGGCAGGGGAGCTCAGCTCAGGGACATCCCTGGGGTAGGCACCGGGTTTCCCAGATGCAAGCTGGTGGAAAATGTAATAGGAAGACCTGTGGGATGTTGGATGCCCCTTCCCGGTCCCATGGCTAGTTATCTTCTGGCGCTGTGAGGTGGTTCCACCTCTGTCCTTCGGAATTGTGGCGGTAGGTGCTCATGCACGTGTACGCCAGTGACTCGACCCACATCGTCCGTGCAGTCGGCTCGCATCCAGTGCAGGAGCAGGGCTGTCCCGGGTGGATGGTGGAGCACAGTGAGATCCCACCAAGGACTGCCTCTGCTGGGACCAGTGTCCCACGTGGCACTGGGGATGCTTCTGCGGGGTAAGCCCTTATTTTTGTTTTGGTTTTTTTTGGTGGCTTTTAGTTTTGGGGGTTTTTGTTTGTTTTCTTCTGTAGTTGTTTCGGTTGGTTGTTTTTCTAATATTTTTCTATTGTTGTTTGTTGATTTTATTTTTCCCCAACTTGGCAGCATTCCCTGGTGCGAAGGACCCAGCAGCAGCCCGCAGGGGTGCTGATGGTGACCTGAGGGGTGCCCGCAGCTGGAGGGGCTGCTCCTGCCCACGCTGGGGTAGCCGTGCTTGGGCCGCTGGGCCTGAGCAGCACCTGCGGCAGCTCCGTCACTGCTGGGCACTTGCGCTTCTTTTGGTCCTCTGATTTGGGTTTTTTGCCTGTCTGGGATTTTGGGTGTTTTTGGCCCGTGGGTGGGATTTTGGAGCAGGAGGCCCAGGCGGCGCTCGGACTAGCCCAACGCCGAGACAAGAAGGTGCTTCTGCGGTGTGGGGGCGGCGTTAGCAACGGGCCCGGCTCCCGGCGGCTCATCCGCTGTGCGGCGGCGCCACCTCGCGGTGCCTGCGGGCGGCGCGCCCGCCGCCCGGTCCTCCCTCCTCCTTCCTCCTCCTCCTTCCTCCTCCTCCTTCCTCCTCCTCCTGCCCGCCTGCTTGCTGCCGAGCCAGGGACTGACAGCGGCATGCGGGGACAATAAGAGCGCCTTTCCAGAGTTGTCCTGCAGCAGAGTGCGGGGCAGCTCTGCTTTACCTGCGCTCTCTGCGACCTGGAGCCGCAGGGGTTGGGAGGTGTCAAATATGACACGCCCGTTGATAGATTCATAGGGTGGGGTTTTGATTGTCTCCGGATGCAGGTGAAGGTGCCCAGACGAGGTGCAGGGCTGAGAGTGCGTTAACTGATGGGGACAGTAACTCCGTTAGCTACGTCACCTCTCCCATAACTGCTCTGAGTCACTGCAGAAGTGACACGTTTCTTTCGGTTAAAGAACTAAAGCTGAAGTCGGCTTGATGCAGCGTCTGGGCCGTAAAGACTAGCCTGGCCCTTGGGTTAGTCAGGTGTGCAGGTGGATTAAGTCATGGATTAAATTTGTCTTAAGTGAATAGATTTAAAATGACTCTGAGGAGGATTTTCAAAATGCTTTTATTTGCCAGACGTTGACCTAATCTGTCTGTGCCTGGGTAGTTGTGGGAATAAGTACTTCTTTGTGTGATGCTGCTGGGGACATGCATGCCATGCAGTTGTTTCCCTCTCTTTTTTGGCAATATCTGGGCAAACGTATTCTCTTCTGTATGATTTTCTGCTATTTAAAAATCTGAATTAGCCATATTAATTTCTTAGGCCTGGTCTTAATTAGGCAAGTTTTATTTCTGCCTGGGAGCAGTCTTGAGGAGTCAGCTGTGGTTGGGTTGGGGGTGTCCTGCCTTTTGTGACAGAAGAGTGTGGGTATATGGCAAGTAAGTGATGTAGGTGATCTGAGGAACTCTGTTGGTAACTTAATCCTTTGGGGTTTTTTTAAATTTTCCCTTCCCCCTTCTCCCCCCGTGGAGTTTTCTGTGCATAACAACAGACCATGCAACTGATACGGTGCTCTGGCAGTGCGGAGGGGCTCTGGTTACCTCAGTTCCCCTCATCCCTCCCCAGTGCGTTGTTTAATTCTGCTGGAGTTGCTCTGGCGAGACCCATCGTGCACTGCTGGGAAAGCAGATGGCCTTCCTGAGTTTCCAAAAAATCACATCCCGGTAAGACCTGAACACTGGAGAGTAATTAACACTTAAGCTCCTCGGGAGGAGAGGTGTCAGCACTGCTCCTTGCAAAAATGCACCCAAAGAACCAGTTCAGCTTGTTCCTCATTGGCAACAGAGTGCTCCTCCGTCCCCCCAGCTCTGCGTGTCTGAGGAGAAAGGCTTTGCACAGAAGTGGTGGGCATCTTCCTGTTTAAGGACACCTCAGACAGATAGCTGATCAGACACATTTTAAAACCTTCCTTCGTTAATCCTGCAGCAGGTGCAGGGATTTCTCCTGCTGCTTTCTAGGGGCTTTCTCTCAGTATGGAGTCAAGAGATGTCAGCCTCTTCACTGAGCCTGTTGCCCAGAATGGGGTTTACAGGCCGCTGCAGGTACACGTGTTGAGTCTCTTCTCTATCTATCTAAGTTTGTAAGTTTTTCCTAAACATGCTTTCCTGCTCACTTGTAAATTATGTAACAGAATGAGGGCTGGGGAAAGAAAAAAAATCTGAAGTCCTTTCTAGCCCTTCTGGATGCATTTTTTTTTTTGTCGTTTGTTGCTTTTTTTTTTTTTTTTTTTAAATGCTTTTGAAAAGGAGAAATTCCAAATTAAGCCAGCCTGTGGCAGTGTTCTTCAGCATTTCTTCTGCTTCTGCTGCATTTAAAGCTTAAGCCTTGGTGCTAATTGGAAAAGTTGGGAAGGTTCCTATGTGCTAGATGCCAGAAGTAGTTTCAGTATTTAATAACGTCTTAGTATTTTAACACAGATCTTTATTAAAATGAGTGTGTGATATAAATAACCATGACTCGCAGGTGCGAATCACTTTTTCGTTGTCTGTGAAGCTTATTTTAGAAGTGATTTGTTGCTCTTGCCATTTCTTAAATGGATTTGATTTCCCCCCACCCCCGTTCTCTTTTAGCATAACGTTTCTATTATTTGAAAGATTAAAAGACATTTACAGCTGGTTCTTCTTTTTTCAATACATCTTTGAGACATCCCCTTGTCTCCTGACCTTTCTGGGCTACATCATGAACTGTGGGATGATTCTCATCTGACTTCCTTCCCAAACAGAAGGCTTCCTCTTTTTTGAAATGGGAAGCCTTTACACCAGAGATGAATAGTTGCTGGAATTTATTTATTTTATCTGTTAAATTACATCTTTAAAGTTTCGTTGTCTTATTTTTCCCTTACTCATTGTCCAGATTAGTGAGACTTTCAAGAATAAGAATTTAAGTGAACACAGAACTTTGGTGCTCTCGTGAGCTCTCAAATTCACCTCTTGGTATAAAAGGAGCAGTGTCAGGAAAAATGCTAAAACTCAGATCCCTTTTAGAGTGCATTTCGCCCGCAGGCAGCTGCCTTTGCTGCTGCCGTGCTGGTGGCAGTAGGTTCCAGTGTGCTTTTGTCTATTAGCTCTTCAAGGGGATTATGGAAGCTGCCAGTATATGGCTGCTGTCTTTAGTGATCTCCGTAAGGCTGTCACAGAGTTGTTTCAAGCCAGGTCTGAAAGGCCATTTACTTTGCTGGAAGTGCCTCCTATAGTTACTGTTTCCTCTGTTCCTACACAAAGGAGCAGGGGAAGACACTGGAAAGAAAGGGACAGGGAAAGGAGAGGCTGCTTACCTAGCAATTAGCCAGCCTGCAAATACCCCTGCCCCGCACTGTCAGAAGGAGCAACGGCCTCCAAGCGTGAGCTGGGGGCCGGGTGGAGGGAGCTGGGACTGGCAGGCAGACCCTCGAGCCTCTTCTCTGGAGGCCCTTGGCTCAAGACTGCAGGTTGTGTGGCAGGTGCACAGTGTGTTTGCAGTTCAGCTGCACTTGGTACTGAGTCAGTGGCCTTGGCCAAGTGACCGGAGCCTGCCCTCGTACCTGCAGCCACATCCTCCCTGAAAGCTCCAGTTCCCTGTGGTCCTTCCAGAGTATAGGTGTTCCAATCAACTTTTGACCTTAGTAGCTTAGAGCTTTCTTGTACTTTGAGGAAACTCTGCACGTCGCACATCTTGGTGGGCTCAGTCCCTCATCTCTCCTGCCACATCCTTGTGGCACCATGTGACGGTGATAATTATGATCCAGCAAAGTCACTCCTCAACCAGGGCATCCTGTTTCCAGTGATGGTAGTTCAGTCTGTCCAGCCTATGTTTTGCATTTGATCTGACTTGATTCTTTTCCTGTTCCAGCCCTATTTCCTTCCATTCTCTTTCCAAAGTTCTCTTCCTTCTGAAAGCCAGAAAACAATTATTAACAGAAGGAAGCAGATTTTCTGTCCAAGTACTGTACAACTAGTGGATCTTTAAAAACTTGTAGTACTTACAATGTAAGTTCACCTTTCTGTGATGTGCCGCTGCATTTCATGTGACTGACATGCACAGTAGCAATCCTTGACTGCTTTAAGTCTACAAACTGAGCCACCAACCATGGTAGCGTGGCCTTTGGCAGGAGAAACAAGGTAAATTAGGTCACACAGAGCTCCTTATTTCTGTAACTGTGCTACCTCTGTTACCACGCTGGGCTTGCTGGCTGTCGCTGAGATATTTCTGCAGAATGCGAGCCTAGAGCACAGCTGTACCCTCTGTTTTTAGACTCGGCAGCTCTAGTTGGGGCTTGATGATGTATAGCAGTAGGCTACCCTTGCTTAACGAACGATAGGAGAAATGGAATGTTGGATGAGGAATGTTAAGCTGTATGGGGTGGCTGCCAGTCCACAGTCCTGGAAAGACTTTCTCTGCAATGCACTTGAAGGAAGAGGAACAGGTGTGGTGAAGACGATGCTCTGGAGCAGACATTGTGGCAAGTCTGGCTGTTGGAACGTAAGGGAAAATCTCCAGGATGATTTACAACTGTTTGGGTCTGTGTTTGGTTTGGAGTGCCTGTACAGGCAGGCTGCCACTTGCTTCAAAAAAAGAATATTAAAAAATCTGAGTCATAATTTTCCATGTCCTCTGCAAGTAGTTTTGACGATCAAAACCAATTGCACGTCGCTTTCTCTTCCTTAAACTAAAAAAAAAAAATGAAGAAAAAAACCCCAAAAAAATCCACAACAAACAAAACCAACAACAAACCCCACAACAGCCCCTACCCAAATCCAACCCTCTCAAATTTAATTATGTATCCTGCTGTATTAATGGTTGTATGCCCTTTCTTTTTCCTCCTCCTACCTGCAGCAGACAGGGCCACACAGGGAGAAATGCCTAGTGGCTACAGAGCATGCTGGAAGTACTCTGCTTAGGTTTTGGACCAGTTCGTACTGTGTTGCTGTTAGCTCTGGAATTACGACAAAGCTGTGTTAGAGTCAAATTGGTATCATCTGGCCTAATCACTTCCCAATTTTGCAGAGCGTTCCAGGAGTTTTATATCCCATAATTTTCTTTAAGTATATTATGAGCAGCAACAGTTAAGGCAATGCCAAATCGTACGGTTTTCATTTTGGCAAGCAGTCCCTTCAAGTGTTTTTTTCTATTGGTTGTGTACATGGATTCATCTCTCCCTCTGTTTCCCCCATAATTTATAGATAAGCACTGAGAGTTCCCTCACACTTCCCAGGCTCCAGGCAGCGATGTGGAACTGTGAAGGTGCCTGTAGGTTCTAAGTTGATGCCGTACCTTCGCTCCAGTTCAGTCTGCGAGTGGGAGTGACCCTTCCTTCTGCCTCCACTTACGCACTTTGCTACTACATTTCCTCAAGGAAGAAAAGCGGGTTTGAAGTTTCCTGAGCTGGGGACATAGCTGCAAAAGCCACGTGGGACGTGAACATTTCACTTTGGTTTCTCGATGCTGTTGGTTTGGCCAGCTGGAGCTGGAGCAGCCCTGTGTGAGATGGGAAGGCATCAGAATGTTCTTGAAGCACACCGGGCAAAGAGGGACAGTGGGGCATGACCGGGAAGTCTGGTCCCCAGTCCCAGAAGGGGCTGTGCTGGGGACGCAAGCAGCATGTGGCAGCAACGTGAGGATGGGGTGCGTTATTTGCAGCCTTGCTGTGTGAGGCTGGACAGGCTGGTGTCACCTCCCCTCAGCTCTTTATTTAAAGGACGAGCTTTCTTCTTAATTGTCAAAAACCCCACTGCAGTCTTAACTTCCCTGGGTCAAGCTAGTGTGGATGAAGGGTGAAAAAAGGCCCTTGGCAATACTCTGGTAAGGGCAGCTACACCTTCACCTGCAGATGAGTACACAGTATTTCCTGGGCCTTTTTCCCTGCTGCTGGGCAGAGATTACCTCCCTGGATCTCTGTGGGAAATACAGAGGTGAAAGGATTGGGAAGTCATCTCTAGCTCTGCTGCTGTCCCGAATCCCTGTGCGCCGTGCATGTAATAATACAAAAAAGTTCCCGCTGAGGAGGTGCAGAGGGATGTGATAAGCACTGGAAATGGCGTGTCTGTGGCACGCTGCCAGCAGCAGGCATTTTACCCACACGTGCACTGCCACGTCTTTACTTGCTCTGCTGTGGATGCTTTCCTTCCCTCACCTTCAATGTTGACTCTGGAAGGGCTGATACCCGAGAGACAGATCCCAAAGCACCCGGCACTAGAAGGGCGTTTGTCTTTGGGCTTCAGCACAAAGCTTTCTGCACTTGCTGTGCACCTGTGCGAAGCTGAGGGTGATGAAAAGATACTACGGGAGGGGAGAGTGTAAGTAATTTGCACATGGATCTGCTCTAGCAGCCAGTTGGCCTTTGGGAGGCTTGTAGCATCAGCACCCGAGATAACAACAAAGCCAAATATTCTTCGAGGAAAAAATTGTATGCAAGTAGCTGGAGAGAAAATGTTCACTGTGAACTTTCAGGCTTATTTTTCATCATGCCTCCGGTACCTAACAGCGTGCACTTCAGCCTGACAGATTTTGGAGCTGACAGCCTTTCCCACCTAGCTCCTCAGTTCCTTTGTTGGTGCCTGTTCTCTGGTTGTGCTTGAAATTCCAGTAACCTTGCTGGTGTTTGCAACTGTGGCTGTGCAGATGGTGGGTGGTTTCAGATCTCCCTTTCAATTTTTATTTATTTATTTACTTATTTATTTATTTAAAGTGATCCTTGAAATGTGACATAACTCTAAAGCATTTCTGCTCTGCAAAGGAATTTGTAATTTTACTGAGCTAGAGAATACCTTGTCGAAAGGGGTCTTTTGTGGGCTATGCTGTAACTGTTCTCAGACTCAGATTTCACTCATCTTAAAAGGTTAAGTTTCAAATTTAATCAACTAAAATTTTTGTGCTTCCCCCCCCCACCCAATCACTTTGGTGACCTTTCAGATTCTTTCCAAAATGCAAAACTAATGCAATCAGTATACCTGACGGTAATAACAATAATAATCTAAAACGATGCAAAGACCTCAACATGGACAGCCCAGAACCGAACAAACTTTACTGAATTAGTTTGATGGTTGCCTATTCATGTGTTTTGCTGCCCAGATTGTAAGAGCTCAGTGGGTTTTGTTTTCACAAGCAGCAGGTGTCCTCCCAGACAATGTCAGAGAGATTAGTCAAACGGAGACCAAGGAGCTCGGCTGGCCTCTCCCACTTTCATCCTCTGCAGTGTCCCCCAGTTCTACAGAGGGAAGTAGATGAGGAACATAACAGGGTCCTTCAGCTGTTTGCCTGTTCGGAGCATGGACAGGTGAAGTCTTAAGCATTAGACAGTGAGGGTAAAAAGTAACTTGCAGGTAAAGGTAGAAATTGTGGAGGGTAAAGTCAGCGAAAATAAGCAGACAGGACTTTGGAATAAATCCGTACATTTTTGTTCCAGGAACAGAGGGAAGCCTGAAAACAAAACAGATGAAAAATAGCATGGTCATAGAAAAAAGTTGAATTTATGGTTCCAAATATTAATCATTTAATCATTATGGCAATAGGAGTAGTAAGTACCATTTGGGAGGAAAAGAGCTTTTTTTCCCCCCCTTCCACTAAATTTCATTAATCTAAAGTGCCTAAAAGGATTAAAATTGCTTTGATCAGATGTTAATTTCTCCTCCACAAAAAAAAAGGGGGGATACAAAACTGCAGTTCTGTCTCTGCTTGTGATAATCATGCTTTGTCATAGTCGGCATCCTTTCCCAAACATATTTGGTTGAAAGCTGACAGTTGGCATCATGCATCCTTGTCCTGAAATTGTTGGCCATGAGCAAAAAGTCAATGAGAAGTCATTTCAGGAACTGTAAGGTTTAGTTGTAGAATGGAGACCATGAATGCTAAAATTACACCAAACAGCTGCTAGTTCTGACTGGTAAACCCATGATCTGGGTTTATTTGCTGAGGATAGAATGTACAGCTGGTTGGATGGAAGTGAAAAGGTAACTCCCCAACATCTAGCCACAACAAAAATGGGGGAAAAAAATAAAATGCTGAGAAGTAATAAGGAAAAGCAGTGCAGTATAAACCATGAACACCTCACTCATGAGCAGATGAAGGCTGGGGTGGGTTGAGGTGAGCAGGCTGACTGATGAACCGTCTGTGTCAGCCAGCATCTCAATCTCAGCTGCGCTGGTTTTCTGCCCTGTTAAAAACCTCAAACCTCAGCCAAAAATACCATCAATTCTAAAATTAGTTCAAGAGGAAGCAGGGGTATTAGTTGATCATGTGCTTTCTACTCTGCAGCATCACCCTCTTACCTGCTAGCCTGCCCTGTCCTGAGTACTTCAGTCTAATCCTTGGTCATCTCTTTTTCTGAATTATTTGTGGGGGGACTGGTGTAGCTGTGCCTGAAAACTTCCAACACTGTATGAATCTAGATGAGCTTTGCAGACCAGAAGCTGGATCTCGTGTCATAGAATCATAGAATAGTTTTGGCTGGAAGAGACCTTCAACATCATCAAGTCCAACCTTATTCCAAACTGAAAAAGAGCACGTCAAAACAGCATAACTTCCTGTTCTCTCACTGCAGTACGTGGCCCTGTGCTGTAAGGAAACCTAAGAAGGTTTGTAGGAGTTGTCTCTCGCCTCGTGCCCACTTTGCCACCACGTTGGTGATCTGCCAAGTGATGCAGCCGGAGAAGAAAGCAGAGGAGGTGGCAGATCGCAGGCAGGGTGTCAACACTAGACATGCAGGCAGCTGGAACAGGGAGCACGGCTGGTGGTGAAGCACATCATCCTCAGCAAAACAAGTACTGGGTCTCTTTGAACAGCCCAACCTATGCTCAGGTGATAAACCTGCTGCTGATGGAGAGTCATGAGCTCACTGTTGAATGCTCCAAGAGTCCCTTCCTTGGCTAACCATATAGGGAATTAGTATGGAAGGTGAGCTGGTTTTGACAAACACCTACAGCGCAGTTGTAGTGTGTGAGTATCAGCTTAAGGAGGTGTTTTGGTTTGTTTTGCTGCAGAGCAAAGGCAAGGAATAAGTCATACTTTCTGCCTCCCTGTGAAAAGGATGGATTTTTATCGTGCCTTGATAATCCGTGTTGTGTCCCTGTAGGTTTTACAGTCCACGTGGTGTGCCAGGTTTTACAGTCCACGTGGTCTGCCACCTCTTCCCTTGACATTTACTCCTCAAGCTGCAAATAAATATAATTGGGGCTTTTTTTTCTGTTCATCGTGACTTTTCCTGCGTGCAATTGTATCTGAATGGTTGCGCTAAACTCCAGTGCTCAGGATGACATATTTCTCTCTTTCGGAGCTCGGTGCTCCTGGGGAGGCTGCAGGCACTGGCCTGTCACCCTCCTCTTTTCCCTCAGCCATCTGAGGGATGCTTAACTCTTCAGCTGTATTTTCTGCTTGATTACTTTTGTGTCACAATTCTCCAAACTCCTTCCGACTTGTCTGTATTTGCAGATCTGCACAGATATTCTGGGGGCACGGAGTAGTATTTTTGTTGGACCTTCCTTTCACGGGAGAAAAGACCTTGATTTTCTGCTGCAAACTTGCTTTTTGCCTTTTTACCACTGCCATGTCCCATTGTATTGTGCTTTCTGTGGGATTGTATTTAGTTCCCATTACTATGGTATATAGATTTTGGTTTACGTGTGTGTGTTTATATATGTATATAAAAATAACATGACCAACATGGCCATTGTGTAAGTGTCTTCTTCAGTGGGGTAGTTTTATTTTTATGATGCATACTTTTGTTTGTGAAAGCTAAGCTGCAGAACCTCACCTAGTACACACTCATATTTAACTTGCCATCTATTGTAACATCTGTTATTTTTGACATTGCTGCTTCCCAGATTTCGCCCTCCCACTGCATGGGGTTTTTTGGATCGTTTCCCTTCACTTGTCTTAGCCTGTTTTTTTTTTTTTCCAGAATGAATCTCATTTGATTATTTTCAGACTGCATTTCTATTCTCTCTAAGTCCCTGTGCATTATTTCCTTGTCGCTGTTGTTTTTGCAGCTCCTTCAAATGCGATACTTCCTGGAGATTTAAGTTAGCGTGCTGTCTAGAGTCTCTTCTGGATCAGGAAAAAAAATACCAAGTGAAATAGAACCTAATACAGGTCTTTGCAATATTGCACCTTCTTCTAACGCTATCCTTTGCTTGTCTCATGATTTATTTGCAGCCAGTTTTCAAATTGAGCCACAGCATTCATCTCAAAGTGCAAATCACAATCAAATGTTTAGTAAAAATCAAACACTTCACATCTGCTCCTTTCCCTTCAACTCCTGGTGCCGTAATGCTTGCCAGAAAGAAAGGGGGCCAATTTCTAGCCAGTTCTGCTCTTCTGAATAGAAATCATGGTTTCATTGTCCTCAGGCTTGTAGCCTGGTTTACTTTATAGGAAGCCTCATGAATTAAAACAGCTGTGAGGCCTGTTCTGAAATTTGGTTTTGTGGAGAAACAGAGCTTGGGAGGAAACAAGTGGAGTTCGGGCATGTGGGGGGGAGAAAGAAGAGGGATATGTGTGTGTGGGGAGAAGGGGGATCACTTCTATATGCCTAAGTAACTAAGTTGCGGCAATTAGATAGATCTCTGAATAACTGTTGGAATCTGTGGATGATCCTGTATTTCTTGACCATGGCTTCCCGTATGGCTTATGAGGAGTGTCTGAGGGAAATGGGATTCTTTAGTCTGAAAAAGGGGAGACCTTACTGCTCTCTACAACTACCTGAAAGGAGGTTGTAGTGAAGTCAGTGTTGGTCTCTTCTCCCAAATAACAAGCGATGAGAGGAAATGGGCTTAAGTTGCACCAGGGGAGGTTTAGGTTGGACATTAGAAAAAATTTCTATACTGCAGGAGTGGTGAGGCATTGGAATGGGCTGCCCGGGGAGCCGGTGGAGTCACCATCCCTGGAGGCGTTCAAAAATGTGGCACTTCAGGACATTATTTAGTGGTCATGATAATGTTTGTTTGACAGTCGGACTTGATAGTCGTAGGGGTATTTTCCAACCTGAATGATTCTGTGGTTCTGTACAGCTGCTTTGCGCTGTCCTGCTTTGCTTTCCTGTGCCTGCAATGCTGTCAACAGTTGAAGCTGTGGTGAAACTGAAGGCATGAGATGGCATCGGCAGCCACCTCCTAGCTGGGCACCTTGAGAAATTCTTCTGCTTGAGCTGTTGGCTGGGTATCCATCACAGAAAAACTGTAACCATTCAGGGATGTGGTCAAAGGATCTTTCTCACTCTTAAGTGCAACAGGTGAGCAGCTGTTTTGGATAAGAAACAAAGGAATTGAGGCAAAGGTGAGGAGATGATGGGGGAACTGTAGGATAAAAACTGAGAGCGTGCTTGGTCAAGAACTTTTTCAATAGGGAACGTGAGTTATAGTCCCTGGAGATCATGCAAAAGGCATCCCATTCATGGCTTTTTGCTTTGACCTGGCCATAATAAAATCTCGAAAGTTTCTGGTGACAGTAATGCCTGTGCTGTGCTGGTTAGAGCAATATTTTATAGCAGTGATTTAAAAGGATTGTTAGTACCCCTTTTCAGCTGGGGCAAGCGGCTGGGAGCAGGCAGAAATAAATTTAGTCTTATTTTTCCAAAAAAGGCTCTGCTTTTATTATTGGGTTGCATACCATCTCCTCTCGCTCTTGCCTGCATCCCTGGATTTCGCTACCTGCTCGCAGCCCATCCTGGAGCACCAGCCATGGCAGGGAGGATGACACGCGGGTATTGATAATCTGAATCTCGGGTCCTTGGTGGAGAGCAGGCTGGGGCTAGGGGAAAGCTGAGGCTGTACTTTGGGTTGGTGAAGAAGGATAGGTTGGCCTGCAGGTGAAAAACTTGCCTGTCCAAATCTTGTGGAAGAAGGGAGGTAGGGATGTGTTTTGGGGTTGGTTGGTTGGGGTTTTTTTTCTGGAAGTGCAGCTTGAGCAATTAACAGAAATACTGCTACTGAGGCTCCTGATCTAAGCTTTTAAAATGATTCCTAGTATGCTCAGTACTGTTTGTGTGAGACATCAGGGGATTAGAATTTAGCAAGACGCTACGGAGAGGTGTTAGAAGCTATGGTTTGTCACAGCCTTGCAGGTTTTCACATATTGTACTGACAGCTCATACCTCCAGCACTGTGGCAACTGATACACCCCAGAAAGGCCTTCTTCATTTCCCTACTCTGTGCTATACTTTCCACCTGGAAAATTTCTTTTGCTTTGATGAAGGACTGTAAGCACCTCGAGGTTTGCAGTCCCAGGCTTTTTACCTGTGGGTATAGGGGCACGCGGGACTGTGGTGTGTCTCTTTGCTTCCTCCTCCTCCCACTCTTCCCATGTACAGTCAGAAGCAAAACAGTCCAGACCTAACGACCAAGCCCAGACCTAAGCCGTGCCACCTCCAGTCTGTGCCACTTTGTCGTCTCTGATGAAACAGTGTGGTGTGTAGATTCTGACCAAGTCAAAAACCATCAAGGAGTGTCTGAGGTACACAGAACACCCTTGGAGTGAGTGGAGCCTCCTGGCTCCGTGGGGCTGGTGGGGGTCCCTCACCTCCCGCCTCTGCCCAGCACAGCCAGTAGGTCGCTCAGTCTCTGCTGAATGCTGCTGCGACTCAATGATTTGTTTTGGCTTTGCTTTATTATTTACTACAGTGATCAAAGGAGCCACTCCTTGTGATCATAAAGGGAAGCCTTAAAATCTTATTTAAGAGCACAAATATTTTGGGCTTTGACAGATGTGCTTTGAAAATAACACAGATGCCGAGTGTCAGATTTCAGCACTGCTTGCAGTGTCTTTGTTTCAAACTGTAAATTTGGCTAGGAGTGCTGGGCATGTGCTTTCCCAAAACCTTCCTGCTGCAACATGGGAAAAACAAATTTCTGGATTATGGGATTCCCCCCCCGCAAATTTACCCCCGTAAAGAGTTTGAAAGGAAAACGATCTTAGCAGAGTGAGCACTCGGCCCTGCAAGGCTGCAAATATATGGGTTATTTTTAACCTAATTACCTCGAATTAAACAAAAGCTTAAGGATTTTTTTGCTTGAATTGAAGACGAGGCTAAGTCGACTTTATTTGCAGTGCAACTCCAGATGAAGATACGCTGCTCCTTCCACCGCGCCGTGCAGAATAACGCCCGTGGCGCTGCACTGTGCTAACCAACGGTGCTTGCTTTGCTGAAGCACTGGCTTTTATGAGTTGATGCGAGAGGATATGCAGCTCTAGAGCAGTTCACTCCTTTCCCATTCTCACCCCTCCTATGGATGCGGTGATCGCTTTGGACCGGTGACATTTTAGATGGAGCATGGTCTCCTTACACTTGCCTGGCAGTGGCTCATTAACTGCATGTTAATTGAAACTGAAAGTTTGCCAGATGATTCAATTCAGTTACATGTTAAATGGATTCAGTGCAATAAGCGTTACTGCTGTGATGAAAATCTCTGTGGAATTGATTTGTGAACTGATTTGGAGGGATTCGATGGATTCATCAGCATCTCTGAGAGATCGGCATCTGGAGAGCGGGCAGAGGTAGCTGTGCTCCCAGCAAAACAAATCCTACTCTTCTCCTTCACCCTGAACGGTTTTAATTACTGCCCGGTATGTTCCCTTTCCAGGACATGTGTTAGGTAGATAAATTTACTCTGGAGAGCTGAGAAGCAAAGAAGAAAATGAGAAGGATAGAAAGTCTGGTTTGAATTCGGTCGTCTAAATGGCTGAAAATGTTGAATTCCTTATCTCTCAGTGGATTGAGCGGTCATAAAATTTTCCTGAAGTTTGACTCAAATGTAAATGTATGTTAAAAAAACCCCAACGTATCTGCTTTAAACCAATGGATGGAAGATTCAAAATTTACATCCTCCATAACTCACCTTTTATACTTGGCCACTGCAAAAGTCCCTCCTGTGTGAGCAGTTTATTCGGTGTGCTTGGTTTCTGTGTGGAGCCTGTTTTTATTGCTGAGTTATAAACCTTCTGAAAATAGGGACTTGTAATGGAAGCGCTGACAGACCTTTAACTAGGTCAGTCTTATCTGGCTCCATTATCTCTGCTTTTGTTAAAGCACTAAATGGTGGTTGCATATTTGTTTATTTTTCTCACAGTCCTAGAATTTTAATGTGGGTATATTCCTGAATTGTTCTTCCTTCAAAATGTCATGAACATGCAGCATTACAGAGTTTATTCAGACTTTGCAGTCACCTTTAAAAGTAAATTGAACTCTTGTGTCTTATTTCGAGATATTCTTGCTTATACAGTACATTTAGTCTGTAGCATGTCGTTACGATACTAATACCAAAGCTTTGTGTGTTCTCCTGCTATCTTATTCTGATCTTGAATTCTGCTCTGACTTTTGGGCTCCTTTCTGCATAAAATGCCAATGATGGGGTTTTTTTTTGTCCCATTCAGATGAAAAGCCATACCACTGCAACTTTTCTGAAGAGGAAACCCCGATGGTAACATCTCAGTTGGATGAACTCCCGAAGCTGGGAAGCCACAATGCCAGAGAAAACGAAGCCAGGGAATCTAAATCAGAGATTCCTGCCCTGGTGCCAGCACTGGAGAGTGTCATCAAGGACCCCTTTCCAAAATACCAAGATCTAAAAGGTTCTACAGACGTAAAGATGCCAGCATTTCACCACAGCCAAGGGTTTCCTTGCTCCAGTCGCATTGCTAGCTTTGCTTCGGGTGTGGGCCAGACATCTTCGAACATGGTCATGGACTTGAAAATGTCATTTGAAGTGCAGACTAGTTGCACTAGAGAAAATTCGCTAGAATTGCACAGGGAGCATCCTCTGATAGAAAAAGGTGCTGAAGTTCAAGAAGTAGCTCCGCTCGATTTGAGTGAAAAATCCACGAGGGATAATTCATGCAATAAAAATCTGAACACATCCTTGCAGGCTGCTTTAATCGTCTACCCGTGTCCTTTCTGCAGTCACAAGACCTACTACCCTGAAGTCCTGTGGATGCACAAAAGAATTTTGCACAAAATCAGCTGTAACTCGATGGTCCCCCCTTGGGTTCAACAGAATGGTTTCAAGAGTATTAAAAACAACCTGGTCTTTCTGGCAAGGAGTGGGCGTACTGGCCCCCCTCCCGTTCTTGGTGGTAAGGAATGCCAGCCTCTGCCCATTGTCAGATTTACGCGCACTCAAGTGCCAAGTGCATCGCCGGGGTCCAAAAGCAGCTCGTTTTCTGTCGGGGTGACCGCGAAGTCTGGGAGTACGCATCAGTCAAAGGACGCTCACGCCTTCGGCCACTGTGGTCCACGCTTGTCAGGTCTGGATGGGTACAGACAGCCCAAGTTAAACCATTCCCAGGAGCAATACAGCATAGCAGCACAACAAAAAAGTAAATACGAAGCGAATTCCAAACTTATGCAAATGGGAGCCTATAGCAGAAGTGTAACGCCTACTCAGACAGTCATATCCAGGCCTAGCACGCAGCCTTCCAACAGTAAGCAAGCAGAAAAGTACGTGGTTCCTCAAGGCAGTACTAGTTTTGCCCCTCCAGGTAAGCACTGCGCGTCCGACCCCCTGAAGGCCAAATTCAACCCCCCGCCGCAGTATCACCCTCTGTGTAAAAGCGAGCAGTACCCTAAACACGAAGAGCCATTGGTGCCTCAGAGGGAGTCTCACGTGAAGGCTGGGAATGAGATGAGGACTTTGGCAAACTGCACAGGGGTCGCACGAGCGAGTCCACTGCTGCAGCCCCAGCCTAGTGCCGCGGGAGTTTCTCCGGGTTTACACTCCAGCAAACAGGATCTGGGATCAGATGGGCATGAGAAACATTTGGACGTTTTAAATATCTTTAAGACATACATTCCAAAGGACCTTGCTTCATTGTACCAAACCTGCGGTGCCAACAGCCCTGTCCTGGATCACACAGGTAAGATTTTTCACAAGACCTTGCTTGTTCCTGCTTCATTCAGAGCCGTGACACGCTGTTCTGCAGTTTCTTCCTTCTCCCCCTTCAGCAGCTGGGATTACAAGTTCCTTGTTTTTATCATTGCTGGATAGGCTTGAATAGGTTTGTTTACTGATCTCTAACGCTGCAGCATCCCCCCTCCTGCACTGTGTGACATTTCTGTCGCAGGTTAAATGTATTTGGTTCCACCTGGAGTATTCCTGTTCCGTTGTCCCCTCGCTTCGAGCAGGCTAAAGTTACACAGATGTGCTGTCACACGAAGATTCCCCTGATATGCTGGTGCTGGCACACATCATCATCTTTTTGCTTCAGGCAAAATAAACATCCTCTGGGGCTTTTCTATGATGTTATTTTGGAGGTTTTGTTCAATTTCATCTGCAAACAAGTCTTCCAACAACAGAGAGAGATAATCACTTGTCTGTGTCCTTTGTCTTTCTTGACAAAAATTTTAAAATCTTCCTTGTCCATATCAAAGACTGTTACTGTATTTTGCTAATGATTCTTTTGATCTGTTTGTATGTTCCTAATTAAAAAGAGGTAGGGCTGAATATGTGCCTGCAGATTCACATAAGCCGGAAAAGCAGTTGGGCAAATAGCCAGTTTAAAAGTTCAAGGACTAAAAAGTTATCAGAGCTCTCCTCCTGTCTCTTGCCAGTCAACTGCCATATAAAAAAGAAGAAGAAAAAAAAAAAAAATAGAAACCTGTGTATTTGCATTTGAAACCATGCTCTTCAGATGATCTGCCAGAATTAGTTTGTCTCAGTGGAAACTGAAAATCACACTGATTTATTACTCTTGAGATGGGTGTGCATGTATTGCAGGGAGGGAGAATGGGGGCCATGGTCCCACCTCTCGCCGTTTGTAAAGCAACCCGGTTTTTCATATGCTTCTCTTTGTAGATGTTGTGCAAGAACTGAACTCCACGTGGCAAGAACACGTGTTCTAGACCATTGTTCTAGTGTCCTCACCTAGCATAATGCTTTTTTCTTTTTTGTCAAAAGAACATGTGAAATGGAGCTTCTGACCCCATCTTGCTAGTGGGATGAAACCCAGGACATCTGAAAGCTGATAGTCTAAGGACAGCTATGGTCTAGTGCCCAGAAGCTGTGTGCAAGTTGACCAGTCTGGCAGCTGTGGGGCAAGGAAGGAGCCATAGTGTTTGGTCAGGTTTGGTGGAAGGCCTTTTGGAGACACCAGGAAAGCAGAAATGTACTTGAAACACTCCTTGAGGTGCACCTTTCAGACACTCCATTGCCAGTTTTCCTCACTCATTTCAAAAGTAATGCTGCATAACACCCACCTTCTTTATTGAGTAGCTGATTTTGCAGGTGTTCAGAGGCTGCATGATGATGGTAACTAGCATCAGGCTCCTGGTTTTGTAGCAGAGGAGGACATGCTCACTTTCTAAAACTGCGGGGTGAGCGTCCTGGTTTTGTTCGGCCAACTTCAATTTTGCCATCCCAGTGCCTAGGAATGTTGTCTAAAGTTTCTTCCTGCCTGCTTCCTGCTCTAAATAACAGTTAATTGTTCCACCATCAACTTAGGGTCCCTTCACATGTATACCTACTACACTGTGGCAACCTGCTCAGAGAAACCTTCCTGATTCAGGCAGCTTGCAGATGTTTTAAGAGGGATGGAGAAACACAGTAAAAGGCCAGAAACTAGAAGCTGGCTTAGTGAGTGCAGGCACCAGGAAAACCATGAGGACCATTGGGGCAGAGTAAAGTAGGGGCAGGGTTTCCAAGGAGGTCTCTATATACCTGATTTTTAAAAGAGGGATTTTATTGCCACAGTGTTTTTGCTGGGCAGCGATCTCCAGGGACGCTTTAGCTGGCAGTTATTTAGTGCCCATCTCTGCTTTGAAATCTCTTCTTTCATTCCACTGCTGTTTTACAGCAGTCAAGTTTCCAGAATTTGAAACCTCTTTTCTTTTATGTAGCTTATCTTCATTTTATATACAACTTCCATGTTGTTGAAGGTTCTCCAAACCAATTGGCATGATTGCTGTTTTTCATAGCACTAAAATAAAAAGCTGCTGCAGGCGAAAGGAGCAAGATCCTACCAACTGCAAAGAGAGGAGGGCAAATGAACTCCGTCTGAAAGAACACACGGCCCTAAGCTGAACCCTCTGAGTCAGTCAGCATCATGCAATTCAGCTGTGGTGAATGTGGCCATCATGACATAAAGGATGGCCAAAAATCCCACTTAGGTGTAGTGTTTTTCAGGGTTGTTTTTCCCCAGTTGAGTATTCCCAATAGACTTCTCTTGGGTGTTCGGTATATGCCCTCATCTTGGATCACACTAGAATATTGCAGTGTGTGGTAGTGCAGTGTTCAGCTTGCTTTAGAGTGAACTGGATTTATTTCTGGATCCTTTCTTTTACATTTGTGTTTATTCCAACATGTCCTTGGAAAAGAGAGTTGTTGTATGCACTGCAGCCATACAGCTGCAGACACCCAGCTTGCTGGGTGTAGGCTTGGTGTGTTTCACACTGCCCAAGCTTCCCAAATGCTTGTAGAGAGAACCTTATTGTTACATTTAATAGTGATCATTTATTTTATTCATGATATTGACATGAATTACCATAGTAGGGAAGGATGGGTTACGGCAGCAGATGCATTCTTTCCCAGGGGCTCCTTTGAGACCAGCTTTGAGCATTGGTTTTGCAGGAGCTACCCCCTTCAGATAGCCGTGTTCATTTAATGTGCTAGCACCTGTAGTCATCCACCCACTTTTGTTCACACAGAGGATAAACCTGAGGGGTGGCTCGCAGGGGTATTGCCTGGCGGCGACGATGCCCATCACTCAAAGCTCTGAACTATCCAAACCCTTATTGTGCTCCTTAGGAAATGCAACAATGGCAGATAGATACCTGGAAGCAATCCATTTTTTCCACCTGCTTTTTAAATAAGTACCATAAAGTGAGTGCCAGGGAGGAGGGGTTAGATGAAAGGCCTAACCTGCTCACCTTCAGTGTTTGTACGGGGTGCATTGGTTTACAAGAGCATCCTCAACCTCCCTTCACTCACGGCTCCAGTGAGAGCAGCGCTTCCATGACAGCCGTTGGATCGGGCTCATAATGGCTGCGGAGAGGAGCGTGTTATCCTTTCACGGAAGGAGACTTGGCGATATAGAGAGATTAAATGTCTTTCCAGAGGTGGCAGAAAACCACCTGAGGAACCCTGGTCTCCCAGGCTCCATGGGAGCCGCTGTGCTGGTAGCAGAGCCCTGCTGTGCCTGACCCTGCTGCGCAGCAGCCGGCACGGCGACCCAGCAGAGGCCATGTCTGGTCCTTAACGTGCTTCTCGCAGCTTTGCTTTCGAGCTTGCAGCTGTAGTTCTGGCCAGTGAGAGGAAAATGATAGTGACAGAGCAGAAAAATCTGCTTTAGTCCTGACTGCCTTACAAGGCAAATCCGCCTCATTAAAGTCCGGTGAAGCTCTCGTGTGTGTGTGTGTATGCGTGATACGGATTTGCCCCTAAATCATGATCTTGTATTTGACTGCCAGGAACTGAATTGTTGGGAGTGAGTGAGTTCAGCAACATTACACAGGCTGTGCTGCCATCTGCAGGAGGTGCTGTTAGAAAACGAGAAGACAATTTGAGCCTGGGTTTTGGTTTTTTGGCAGCCAGGCATTGCTTTTCAATATATGCTGTGGTAAAAACCATCGCAGGACACTTGGTGCTGTACCAGCAGAGTAAATGTCAGCCTGTCTTCTTTTCCATTCGTTTACAGGTACAGCATCTGTATTTTGGATGAGCCCTCTGGCATCCTGCTGTTGATTTTTTGATGGGAGGGTGGTGGTGGTGTTTATTGCCCCTTTCTTGTTCACAATATTATTCTTTTTAAATGCTTTAACAGAGCAGGGGGGAAAGAAAGAAAAAGAAAGAAAAGCTGAAACTTCACTTCACTGACAGCCCCCTGAGAATTTCTTTAAAAGCCAAAGTATTCCAGTGGCAAATGGAAACATCAACTCTCTCCTTCTGGAGAAGGGTGTTTTACCAAAATAGAAAAGATGATGTTCAAAGATTTTATTTTTTTTTACATACTAAAAAAGCCCAATAAAAGTCAAATGTGTCTTTTTTGATCAGCAGCAAAAAGACAAAGACCAGCCCTTTAAGTCAGATGCTGTAAACTGACCTTTGGAGAAAAAGGAGAGGTTTGAGTGGTTTTCCACAAATGCTAATGGCCTAGAAAACATGTTTACCCAGGGCTGGGGGAAGGCTGCTGCACGGCTACCAGCTCAAAATGTCCGGAATGACACTTTCATTCACAGATGTCTTTCGTCTGTGCCTCAGAGGTCTGGGGTCAAAGCAGCACCGGCAGGCAGGTAGGCAGGGGCGAAAGGTTTGATCAGTCTGTGATGGCTCCGCTCACTCTGCATTTGTCTCTGAGGTATTGCTGCCCGGGGGGGACAGTCGGGCTCTGGTCCTACTCACTTCCTATTATCCATGTGACTTGTCTCCGCCACGCTGGAGTCACTTTGATTTGCCTGATGTACTGCTTGACAAAGCTGGGTGATGGCTGAGAAGTGGATCCAGCTGCTCTGAAAAGCGCACACCTGACATGCCAGTCCTGGTGCGGGCACATCATGGGGAGCATTTTTTAATTCAATGTAATTTATGCATTCTTGCAGTCCTGTGTGTGCCTGGCCTGTCAGACAGTGCCTAGATGAAGGCTGACAGTTGTCATCCAGGGCCTGAAGGTAGCCTCACATAATGACACATTAGACATACTAATGATGTTTTCTTCTGGCATAATGTTTTCTTCTCAACTTTCCTCTCTCCTCTCCCTCCCACCCCCTCCTCCTTCCCTCCCGACTACAGGGATGCTCAGGACACAAACACGCCAAGGAGACTGCGTCTGCAGAGAATGTGGAAAATGCTTTACCCAACCCAGTCACCTCAGGACTCACCAGAGGTCCCACGCAGGTACCTTTTCACGCTCGCTCTTGCTTTCTCCCTTTCCCGCTTGCCTGCTTTCAGATCCGGCTAACAAAATGCCAAGAATTACATTTCACACACCGTGTTAACCTAAGTAATTCCGGTACCTAAATCTAATAGACAGGTTTTTTATTTTTACGACTATTGCTCTTGTTCTCTGGATATTGCTTACCTGATCCCCGCCCGAACTCCATAAAACTGCAATGCATTTAAGATAAGTCTGTTTGCAAATGTTTTATTTTAATTAGAGTGTAAGGTACTCAGAAATGAATATGCTAATGAATTCTGTTGCCACCAGCACAAATTGAAATCAAAGTACCCCTTTCAGCACAACATAAGGCTTTGTTTTGCCTCGTCGTTGCTGTTGACAGGAACATTTTTGTGGGAAACGAGATTTTTCTGCAGACCGGTCAGCCCTAAAAATGGGAAATTCCTACAATCCATTTTTAACCTGGCTCAGTCTGTGGTTGAGGCCGTAGGAGGCTAAAGCCACCGGTGTCGAGAGACCTCCCGAGCACTGCACGAGACAGTGAGACTAGCAGGTTCCTCCTGAAAAGTGTGAATGATGCATACATAAGCCAGTCTGATGCAAAATGACAGAGGCCAAATGGTAAGTAATGCAAGAAGAGGGTCCCTTTACACATACACTGATAATTAATGTTGTCAGTGATTGCTTTCTTCAGCGCTGAAGTCTGAATTAAAAAGGGCAGTGGCCCTAGGCTGCCATTAGCACACTCTCTTACAGTAAGTGTTACGGTAAATTGGTATTTTCCGGCCACAGGCTAGTAGCTGGTGTCTTTTTTTTTTGAACGTGGTTAATCTGTAATGGTCTCAAATAATGTACACACACTAACGAAGCTTGAATGTTCATCTGTTAACAAGCCCCCTTGTTCCCACAGTGGTATTTGAGTCTAATGGACTCCGAGGTACTGAAGTTCACACCACCTCCGCAGATGCCCCAAAACAAGTATGTTTTACAATTAATTGGATGTTTGGTTTTTAATGTAGTGGCTGGGAAAAAGTTGCACAGTGATACTCGTCACTAAAGCGCTGACTGTTTTATTACATGTATAAATAATAATGGTGTTGCTTGATTTTTAGCTCTTAAATTTTTCAAGCGTTTTATCAAAGTCTGTTATATATAAAGAGTCAGTTAATTGCCAAGCAGGTAGTTAGTGTTTAAATAAACATGTTACCAGCTTACTGGGGACTGAGTGGGATAGGTAACTCTGTAATGCACAGTGATATGTAATAGTGAGATAGTACATAAAGAATTCCTAGAAATAATTTGCTTTTACAGCTAACACATTTTCTGCTGCAACAATACAATTGGTGCTTAGCCTGTATTTTTCCAAAGATTATTCGGACTCTGATATCCAAGATCTGGCCTTTGAAGGGCTCTCATCCTTCAGTTTCCATGGGCTCTGTGTGGAGATGTGTTTTCCTGTTTCTAGTGTGCCATTTCCTGTCTTAAAAAGCACACTTTCTAGCACTCTGAATTATACATGGCAAAGCTGTTACATGAAAAAGCATTAAACTGAGTAAGTTTTGTGTATCTGATGTCTTTAGAGACCAGTGTCATAACCTAAGCCTTCCCACTCCATGTTCTAGCTTGGCAGGTGGATTTCAGGGCACACCTTCTCCTGGGACATTTTCTTTCATTGTGAAACTGCCTCCAGCATCCTCCCTTCTCCTTTCATCTGCATTTTTAGTTTAATTATCACTACAGTACTTTTCCCATTCCCTGTCTCTTACTAAATAATTGCAGATGATTTTGACCGTGCTTAGAGAATTCATCTCCATGACAGTTCTAGCTTTGTCAAGTTTAGGAGTTGGCTTCTACATCCTCACCGGGCACCACCAGATTGCACAGTTCAGACGCTGCACCCTTCACGGAGACTCTTAGCACCTTCTCTCTTGTACTTGCATCTTTCTGTCCCAAAGGCTCTATGGGGAACCCAGCCACTGCCACAGGAGTACCTGAGTTGCTGTCAGGCTGTAGGACTGGCCAGCAGCTCTCCTCATAAAGTTCTGAAGATGGCATAGGACTTCAGTAGTTGTTGTGGGCGAGGTTTGCTTTGCTTTACTGGGACAGTAGCAACAAAGCTATGCTATAGTTGGAGAACTAGATGGAAGTGCTCTCCTAATGATGCCTACCTGATAAAATTGTGCAAGGACATACCTCTTAGTAGAAGTATGTGACAGAGCGAAACACTGCAGCTCTGCAAAATAGCTCAACTAGTCTTTGGTTCTTAGCAGTTTAGCAATGCAGGTTCAGTAAACCTAAGCATCTTGAAAATCTTCTTTCATCCTTTCATGCTCTTGGTTTTCTCTCACGTGTAGTTGAGATCAGATTCAGGAGGCATCTGGGCTTTTTCCCTCTAAAAGATAACGTAAGGTCAAAGTTGGAATTACATTTCCAAAAAATTCTGAAATGGCCATATCTATCCAAAAAGAGATGTGGCAGCTCAGCCCACATCTGGACTCTTTGTAATTCAGGTTAAATTACTGCACAGTAAATTCACTCATAATCTTGTCTTTGTAAACTACTGCCATGCCAGAATTTATTGACTAACTTCTTCCCTGGCAAGTGTAGCTTCCTCTTGCAGTCTCAGTCTGTGTCTGTCTTCAAAGTATCTGATTAAATTATAGCATCTCTCAACACAGCAGAGTACTGGGTAGGAGTTAGCTTCATGAAGCGTTTTGTCTCTTGCCAGTCAGTATTTCCTCCCCAGAAGCTGCGGTATGATCGCTTCTCCAGGAGATAGTCCCCTTTCTTTTGTCTTGTTTGCTTCTCACTATCAGCCTTTGTCTCTGTTTGTCAGCATCTGTGTCAGTTAGGATTATTCAGTTGTCTGCCGTTCTGCTGCATCTCGTTGTGAGCAGCCTTTGTGCTCCCCCAGAAGACTCCACCTGCACGGTCCCTGGGCGTTAGAGAGGGAATATGCTCATTTCTACCTGCAGCTGCAGGGGCCTTCAGAAGCGGAGGAACGAGCTCACAATGAGAACGATGCCTGCAGCATTCTGGTAACATTTCGATTTCCCACTTAAAACATTGTCACTCCGTGTCTTCATTTTGTTACTTAATTGGGGACCAATCAATTCATGAGAGTTTACGGTGTAAAGTCAGTTCAAGTTACAGAAGTGCCATGCACGTGCTCCAAGCAAGGAACAATGGTTACCACGTATGGTAACTTGAGAATGAAAAGTTGGTTTTTTTCTAATGTTAAGTGGAAACGATTCACTTTACATAATGTTTCCTCCTCACAGGTAAAATACCTTCCCTTGAGTAGTCTGCTAAAGAGTAAAAATATTAACATTAGTATTTCACAGTTCCCCCATTCCCTTCAGTAGTCAACCAGAAGATCATCTCTAAAGGTTTCCTTTATGAAATAATATTAGGTAGGGCTTTTAAAATCCCCAGCATAGTAGCTTACAACAGCGCTACATTATATAGTAGTTTTCTCACAGATTAATTCTAATTCCACATGTTAAAAACATGGTCTACAGCCAGGCTTTTCGAAAAATGAGCCAGCTAAATCTATATTTAGGTGTCTAAATAGGAAACCTCCTTTAGGGTAGTGAACCATCAACAGGAGATGCAGGTGTTCAACATCACCGAAAAGTAGGCCACCTATAGAGAGGTATGTGAAGAAGATCTTGCACACCCAGTTTTGTTAATATTAGCATTGGGTTGTGTTTCCTGCTTTGTTATCAGCACCAATGAAATACAAACAAAATGTAGGAAATAAGATGTT
Source organism: Todiramphus chloris collaris (assembly GCA_025345505.1). Taxonomy (NCBI): domain Eukaryota; kingdom Metazoa; phylum Chordata; class Aves; order Coraciiformes; family Alcedinidae; genus Todiramphus; species Todiramphus chloris. The sequence goes on along the minus strand of JANVCC010000276.1, from coordinate 1,776,395 downwards.
AATTTCCTTCATAACTTTATTTACTGTGCTTTTGTACTTGTACCAGATATTTTTGTTGTTATTTTTTTTTAAAAGACATTTGACATCAAATGAAATTCCTGTGAACTCTGGAGTATTTCCTACTCCTCTTTGTGTAAAGGACAAAAAATGCTCATTGCATACCCCATGTCAATACTGTCTGTGCAAAGTCCCGTAGATTCTCTTGAAATGCTGCCATATTAAACATACTGAATATTCTGAATATTTTTATAAATGCTAAATATCCCAATATATCCATAATTAAGCTTGCTTATCCACAATGAATATGTATCTTAATTTGGAACACACTAAGCAGCATCCGAAGACCTGATTTAGTAGACATGAATTCAAGGAGCAGACTCCAATTGCTCATACACAGCAAGACAAAAGCTGGCTCGCCTTCGGAAGGGCCCCTGCGACCGCCTGTATCTCGAAGCTGCCACAGCTCTCCAAGCAAAGCTCTTCTCAAGCACAGGGTCATTTCAGAGACACTGCCTGATGCTGCAGCATTGCAGCCAGAAGCCCGGTTCCCAGGTGCATTCAGTGGCACAGGAGTCAGTCTCCAGCCTCCTTTCGCAACACGGTGACAGCAGAGGCAGCAGTTTCTAATACGTATGCCTTGCATTTAACTTCTGCTGCTGCGTTTTTAAAAACATACAAAAACTTGGCCTGCCTTAGGAATATACTTTATCCTCTGTCAGCCCTCTGTCAAACAATATGCTCTAAGAATTTCAAAGGGTGAGTAATTGTGTTTTGAAAAGGCATGATGTACTGGTAAGCAATGAAGAAGAGCTCTCCCTAATTGAGAGCATCTATACGTGAAGCGTATTTGCAGTGCTGGAGCCAGAGAAACCAAATTCTCTGCCTGTTGTGCAAGTGAAACAAGGAAGGTTCCCAAAACGCCAACCTTGTCCCTCTCTGGAAAATCTATTGAAAGAAAAAAAAAAAAAAGGATGAGCTGTTGGTATCACGGATGTTTCTGGCTGAAGCTTTCCTCATGCCAGAAGGCAGCAATGGTCCTTTTCTGTGAAAGCACTGTGGACACAATGGTTCTTGGGCCTCCACTGAAGAGAGAGGTGTGCAGCAGGTCCTGTGTGACAAGGGTAAACTACCTTCATTAAGGTGTCCGTAAGCCTTAATTTTCCTCAGTACAAGTATTTTAAAAATACTTCTTGCAGTGTTCAATACTTGAGATAGCATAAACGTGAACCGTCATAATCTGGGGGATAGACAGATTGGAAAGAACCATCAAGACAACTCTATTTATCTACCTATCTATGCGCACACACGTTGTTCAAGAGCTTGGGGGAAAGGCTGGGTGCATCTGTTACCTCTAATGTTTTTACAGTCCAGCAACACTACAGCTCTTCTTGTCCTAAAACAACTTTGGAGAGAAGGGGAGGAGCCAAAAAACCAAACCAAAACAAAAAACTGATAAAAAAGTTATTGAAACCATTGGTTTATGCATTTAGTTGGTTTTTTTTTTTTGCATTTGAAATTGTAGCACTGTTTGTTAGAAGTCCTATTTATGACATTTGTTCATATGAAATGTCTTGCCCCAGTTCCTTGCAGAGTTTCTTCTAAAGATCGTGATTAATAGTTCAGTCCTCATTATTGCAAATGTTATTTTTAAATGGTTATTCTGAGAACAAGAATTCCATTAATCAAAATAATAGATAATGAACAAATAAATGGCAACCTAATTTGTCTCGTTCATACATATGGAGATTATAATGCAAACAATCAAGGAATCATGGAGGCGGCTGTACCGGCATCTGAGTAATATGCATGTACTGTATGTCCGTTAGTTTGTCAGCATTATAGACAGGATTAGCAGCAGTAGTTCTTGTCCTAATGTTTTCCCCTTGCCAGCAAACCGGAGCAGTATGAATGCTCCAAACCCATCATTGCCATTTATTTCCATGTCAAGCAGTAATCTGTCTTCAGCGTATTAATGTGCACACAGACTGACTTTTTCCTGTTAGCTGGTGAAAAGCCCTAGACGTTGGTATGAAAGCAGTTTTGGGGACAGAAGCTCCAGGTTTCACTTTAAAACAGATTGGCTGTTTTTCCCTTTTAAAATGCTGGAAGTGAAGGTAGCCTGCTTTTCAGAACAGCAAGCGTTTCACCCCAGGAAGAGTTCAATCCAGCTGCACAGCGGGCAGTTCAATACCTGGTGGCCTCTTCAGGCCTGTGCGAGCACAAAGGGACGAGCCACCAGGTGGACTTTGGCACATGTGACGCTCAGGTGCAGTTTCCCAGTGAAACTGGGAGCACAGCCCTGCATTAGAGGGGTCCAGCTGCCCACCCACCCATCCACCAGCCCACAGCACGTCCCTGCCAGGTGGGCAGGAGGATGGATCGGCCTTTTCCTGGTCTCCAGTGCTGCGTAGTCCACGGTGCCCAGTCACACACCTCTACCACCCAGCACCCTGCAGGCTGCCCATCCCCGAAAAGCACCCCTAATTCTACCCCTTTTCTCATGGAAAGTGGGGCAGGGCACTTGCCATCCCTCCCTTCTCTCCTTCCCTCCTCCCCTGGCTCGGCAAAGCCCTGCTGCGCTCCCCCGTGTAGGTAGAGCCGGTTCGATGCGAGACGTTTTAATGATGAACGCGTCCTCCTGGAATTGCGGCTCTGTCTCTCAGGCATGATGCAGCCACGCAAAAATGTAAAGCATCTTTCTTGGTTTACTGCAGGAAATTCAGCATCCAACTAAGGAAGTTTTATCACATCTTTCATTCAGTTACTGTTTCCTACATTTCAAATATACTGCGGTCTGTACAGCAGCTTTTTTTTTCTTTAATTTTGTTGCAAATCTTTCCGACTTAAACCAAACTTTGACTGGTAAATGTCATGAATCTCGGGCCAGGTTTAATTAGGAATTTTCTAAATCTATTAACAAAAGAGATGCACTTAATACATTATGTCAACCAGAGCTGGGCTTTCTTTAGCTATTTTGAGGGCTGCCATAGGCACAGCTTGAAACTTGCTTGGATTTTACATGGGTGCCGTATTTTATGTTGCATTAATTTAAAATGGTCTGTTTCACTTCATCAAGACTTTAGCTTAAGGATAATGCATTTATGTAAGATTAATCTTGCCATGTTGTTTTAGGATCAGGATTGTAAACTGCATTGTTCCCGACAGTGATGTTCTAAATGTCATTTTAAAGCTTTTCTTGGGATCTGCAGGCTCCCACTTATTCATGATGTTATCTTTAATTTCACTTGAGTTTTAGAATATCCCTGCTATTTTTTTCAACATGGTAATTATTCATGAAAATTGACTAAAAAAAAATAAAAGGAAAATGACAAGGGAGGGGAAAAAAAGCCGCCTTAGCATTTGACAGACCTGCACAAGAATTCAGTTTTTCTTCTTTTAGCTGCCTCTGTGACCTCAGACTTCAGGCATTTTAAAACGCTGATCTAGTTAGGAATCCCTTCGGCCAGCACAAAATTCTGCTTTTTGGAGGCCTCTTCTTCCCTTCCTCTTTCTCAGCCTTTTCTGAACTGCTATTCCTTGCTCTTCTGGTTCGTCAGGGACTTTATATGGGCCTGACACGCTTCGCTCGTGCTGGAGATGCTTAAAAAAAAAACAGCCAACCTTCTGATGTGGTGGGCCAAAATGAACGTCCGTGATGCTAATAAAGGGTAACGAACGCCAGCAGGGCTGGCTGGAGGGTCGTGTGTGGGAGCAGAGGCAAGAATGAGCTTTTTTTCTTTCTTCTTCCCCCCCCCCCTTCCCCCTGTGTCGTCCCTCTTGCAGGGGAGAGAGCACGGCGGTGCGGAGGTCGCCCACACGCTGCCTCTGCGGAAGGGAACCTAGAGCCCGGCGGAGGAGCCCCCGAGCCCGGCGGGCAGCGCCGGCAGCCCCCCGCTCCCCGGCGGCTGCAGAGCTGCCTCCCCGCCGGCCACCGCCTCGCCCGCAGCCGCTGCGCCAGACGGGAACCAGCGCTCTGCCAGGAGGGGGGTGCCGCCGCGCTCTTAATCTCTTGAAAATAAATGAAGATGCTACACAAGATATATATAAATTGACGTACTAATCAGTCCCAGGGTTCCTTATTTCCTTTATAATAAACAGTGGAGTTGGCAAGCACTGTGGCAGCACAAGGCATCTATATTAATCAAGAGAAGTTTGAGACACTGGAAAGATTAAACTTTATGTGATTTGGACAGCATGAAGAAGTTAAGCACTGTAACAAAAACCTCCCTGATGCTCACAATGACTATTTGATACATTTGAAAAACAGCAGTGGATTCGAGGGCTGGAGAAGTATTAATTAATGAAACCGTCACTGCTTGTCATGCTGAAAAGCAAATTAAAAAAACCCCAACCAAACAAAACAAAAGGAAAAAAAAAAAAAAAAACCCAGAGGAAGAATGGGGGGTGCAGGGAAAAGGTGGCATTTGGTGCTGAGAAAGCAATGCTTGATGAAGGATTAAAGGGACTAAAGAGAAAGACTGTCATTCTGCAATGGTTTGTTTCATTACAGTTTGGGGACCACTTGCATTTCTAGTGCTCTTGCTCTTGACTGCGCACGATTAATAGTATGTGAATATGGAAATTGAAACACTTCCAGAGAAAAGCTTCTGTTCTGCTTTGGAAAAGAAAAGCTAGTCGAACACTAAGAAAAAAAAAAAAAAACAGGCTTCTATGTTTTACTCTCAGGACCTTTTTTTGTAACAGGGCTACTTTCTTCGACCTGATCACAAAGGAAGTCTTCATGTTTAAAAAAATATTAAATAAATAAAAAAGAAAGCAAGCATAAAATAAAATGCTCAGCTGTCTAACGCCGCTGATCTGTAGGGTTAGAAGAGAAAAGGTGTCACTGAACGAGTTCAGGTGGCCCTGGGCCCATACAGAACTCTCTGCTCCTGCGTTTGGTTCACAGCTACCGCTCCTCCTTGGGCCCAGTGACGTTTTGGAAAGACGAGGAACTTCTTTTGTGGTGGCAGGTTAATGTTCATATAAATGTGTCATGTCTTGTACTTGGTGATCACTGGTGGTGTTAGGAAAAAAAAAAAAAAAAGAGAAAGAAAAAAAAAAAGCTTTATATACCTCTTCTACAGTAACTCTTTAACTGCAAGTTTTCAAGGTGGGGTTGTGGCACATAACAGGTTGTTAAACCATGCAGTGTAAGCAATTAAAAATGTATTCCACAGATATAAATATTTTCTTTTCTTATTGCTGTGACACTATGTGTGATGGTAATATTTCTGAGAGTTTCAGATTTTGCACATATAATTTTATGCATTATCAAAAGTTACTGCTGCCTTGAAAGAAAATGTTCTGTGAAAATTTTTGCAAAAGCTTTACTAGTTTTTTTGTTGGGTTTTTTCTTTTTTTTTTTAAATTGTAACATTTTGTAAAGGCAGGAAATGGATAAAAAAAAAACTAGCATGCTAAATATATTTTTCAAAAAAGCAATAATTTTACATGTACAGAAATGATGCTAACCTTTAATACAGGTGAGAGCAACAGTTTACTTAATACAATAATGGAATAGTGCTGTTTTTGTAGAAATGGGCTTCTGACACAAAGATTTGTTAAAAAAAAAAGCAGAAAAAAAACCTTAAAACGTGATCTTTCTGTTCTAACATTTTGGGGGTGGTGCTTTTTTTTTTAATTAAAAATAGTCAGTAATGGATTCTGGATACTACTTGTTACTTGTTTTAAATTACTTGACAGTTTTTGTTACTTTGCAACACTTGCAACAATGCAAATTAACTTTCATATGTTTTGTTTTTGTTGTTTTTTTTTTTTTTTTTTTTTTTTTTTTTTTTTGTTTTTTACCTTGTGTTTTTAGGAGTTGGGAAAAAAAAAAAAAAAAAAAAAAGCTGTGTTGCTTAATGATTATCATTTTGGGTTTGCACTAGCTTTCTTGGTTTGGTTTGTTTTGTTTGTTTGGGTTTTTTATTATTATTTTTTGTTTCACTTTTGTTTTGTTGCTTTTCTGAGTCATATTTTCCATGAGTGAAAGTAATGCAGTTCAGGAATGCACAAAAGCTAGTTGCGTAGCCTGTTTGTTTGTGTTCTAGTTATTAAAAACTCTTCTGTACCCAAAATGGCACAAAAGTGTAGTGTACCTTTGTAATTTTTCTCTTTTTTAAATTGTTTTCTTTTTTTTTTTTTTTTTTTTTGCAAGCTGATCTAGAAAATCTGAGTTAATATTTAGAGACAAAAGCTTTTTTTTCTAGAGCTTTTCTCCAAGAATCTCTGACAGAGAAGCTGGTGCTGTCACTGCCATTACCAGGGTACTAATCAGCAAAGTTTACAATCATAATTTAGCTCCATGAAGAACAACAGTAGGGAAAATCGGTTTAAATAATTATATATTGTGTATAGCACAGAAATGAGATTTTCACATAATTAAACTAGAAATAAGAGTGGGTGGGGGAAAGCCAACCTTAAAGACCATCTGTTTTCTGAAGCGAATCCCACAGTTTCTTTTTTCTTCTTTATCATTGTATTGTATTGATTTGTCATTTTAGTTAGGCCATAGTATTTAAAATAAGTTGTGTTCCTTATTTATTTAGTCAGTGGGCTTTGATCAGCTCTTTTAAGCAACATGATAACTTTTTTTGGCATGACACGCTCCTGTAAAGCTCTTTTATGACTGTTACAGGGACTTTCTACTACCTCTACCAATCTACTGTTTCTCCTTCTTAACAGGTTTTTATGGTGTTGCAAGTCTAATGTAACTTAGACAATAAAGGGTTTGATTATCTATACTGCAGATTCTCAGTGTATCTGCCATCTCTCTCTCGCTTTCTCTCTCCCTCTCTCTGGTTTTTGTGCGGTTTATTATAGCTAAAGTGTAGAAGATTTATTTTTTATTATAGCTGAAGTGAAAGAAAGACCTTCCTTGCCAGGTTATTTTTGCATCCCTGAATGTTGAGCACTGACCGACAGTCAAACTTAGAGAAACTTTCTTCCACGGAGATAATCAGCTACTCCATTGCCATCATGCTGTGTGCATTCTTGACATTCCTTCTCCCAGAAACACTGTCTGTACATACTGCAAAATGGAAAGCAAATTAGAAAGCCAAAAAAACATTCTCAGTTTTGGATTTCAAAACTATTTAAAGTCCTCAGTGAAAGGCCCTAACGTAAATTGCTTCCTCTGTATTATGGAAGACTCTACATACATGAAAACAACTAGCTGAGAAAATTACCCTGTGGAAAATAGCATCTTGTTGGTGCTAAAAAAGTGTTCCGCTTTTAACTGACTGCCAGGTAAAAATCTCTCTCTGGAGAGGTTTCCGTGCGTTAACAAGGTGCACGTTTTGTGGTAATCCCTGTAAACATGTTGCCACCTTCTAGTGCTTGGGGGGGCTGCATGTTGTGGAGCACCTGTGTGTTTGTCATGCTGAACACCTCAAGAGCTTATGTGACATTTTGAGCTATTGTACAAAACTGTGTCTTTCTAGCGGGACTGCATTCCCCTGTTGGTTCCCGCTCAAAGGGCTCGTGGCCAGGCCTGTGTTTGGTTTTGTTCTGTTTCCTTGCTGTATTCCCCTGCGGAGCTACTGAAAGCATTATCTCAGTAGCTCCAACAAGAGTCTGGGGTTCATTGACACATTTGGAGATTTCTCCCTGAAAAACCAGTCTGTCTTGAGAAGACCTGGAACAAAGCAAGAGGTAACTTTTTCATTAGGTTCTTGCCACATAAAATGTGTTGAGTTAAAAGTAGTAAAGGTGGCATTTTATGTCAAGTCAAACTTCCTGCTCCCTGTGCAAGCCAATATTTTTAAGCCAGCAGTTTTATGCAAAAGTCCTCTTCCTAGTGCTCTCACCTTTCTCTTTTGTTGTGTTTGACACCCCCATAGTTGAGGGCAATCCAATGTTCGGAGGCAAAGCTCACATGGATTCACAGGGAGCTTGCAGGTGAGGAGTGCCTGCTTGATCCCAATCTTTAGAGTAACTCAAAGGAAATGGCAGTTGTTAATATATATAAGAATTCTTTCAACTCTACTTTTTCAGTATAACTAATGAAATTATTGTTCCAGGAGAAGATGGTGTGTATAACAGTTGAAGACCAGTGAAAGCTTAGACATACTCCCCTATTAACTGCTTTCTGTGGGCCTGCATGTATGTTGGTGTTCTTGAGAGGGACTGTAACCATGTGTTGACATCCTTAGCTATCTCAAGGTAGGCAGTAGTGGTTACAGATTTATTTATACCTATTATTTTTTCCTTCAGGTTCATTAGTGCTGTTTTGGGGAGAAAGAAACAAAAAAAACAAACCAAAAAACACAAACACAAAACAAAACCAAAAAAAAAAAAAAAAAATAAAAAAGAAAAAAAAAAATGAAAAAAAACCAGTATTAATCCCCAGAAAAAACTGCCTTTGGTTTGAGGCTGGTGGACAAAGGGTAAACCATAGATGGGGAAAAAATCCATGTTGGGTATAAGCAGGTATTTCCAAATTGATCATCTGTTACTAACTGCTAGTGAGAGAAAAGGATGTTGTGTTGGGATTAGGAAGCCAGCACAGAACGGGATTGTTTTGTTGTGGTTTGGGTAAAGGGATCAGGAGCTGCGACATGACCCAGCTCTATGGGTTTGAATAGTGAGGTGGATGTTGCCCATAAGGCCATAAGAAAAAGAGGTGGAGAAAGCTTGTGAAAGATCAGTAAGGGGCTAAGTTTTGACCCTTTGAAATTCACCAAGTAGACAGAAGGCAGTGTCTGAGAAAGGCCAGATCTGAGGACGGGACAAAGGAGAAGCCAGCAGTGGAGCAAGAGGTTTACTGGAGAATCACAAAAGAGTGGAAAATTTGCCAAAATGAGCAAACTCAACAGTGCGAGAGATCAGAAGGGTGTGGAGATGAAGCCGAAACCTTGAAACCACACCAGAAGAGAACTGTGCCCACTGCAAAGGCTTTCCATTCAGATGAAAGGGAGGAGGGATGTGCAGGCAGCTTCTGGGGAGGTGGATTGGAAACTTCGGAAAATAAGCACATAATTTGAACTCGGTGAATCATCTTAGTCTGCAAAAATGTTCTTTTGTGGTATGAGCCTGAATGATGTTGTGACAGAAAATAAGAGAATGCCTTACTGGATCTTTGCTCTCTTGACTGATGGGTGGACCAGAGTTAGGAGTATTAATTATGAGTATTTGATGCTGGACTGAAGGGTCTCTCCAGTACCCGAGGGGTTCTGAAAAGTGTACTGCTCTTTTCGAGAACGAAGCAGACTGATTAGCCTCAAGCAGTAGGGAAAAAGAAAAAAACAAAAAACCAAGGCAGGAAGGAAGGCACAATGTCTTAAGCAGATGCTGAACTGGAGCAATCCTTTGAGGATGCTAGAGGGTACATTCAGATAACATGCTCTCATACAGAATATTTTAAGATGCCTCACAGTATATTGGATAAAAGAGCTGGGGACGCTCAAAGCTGTTAAGAAAAAATGTCCAGTATTAAAATGGCTTCAGACACTTGCCTCTCTCCTTTCTGAAATGTTTTGTATCTCAGATTTAAGTTGTGGCTCGTGTAGGATTGGTACAGATGGCTTGATTTGATTGTTCCTGTGTCATTGGTGTTATCTACAAAGGTGAGTTACTTGTCAAGAGTTTAGAAAAAGTGAGGTACCCATGTTCCCTTTCTGGAAGTGAAAATCTCTGGGTGTCATATTTCATAATCATCAACCCAAGTACTTCGGGAATCTTAGAAGAATCTTTTTCTAAGCAGAGAAAACCAATTTCTTTATCTTGTAAGTATTCATTGTTCTGGTATGATGCTGGTATGACGTACAATAAAAGGGACACTGGCCCTCCAGTTCATCTTACTCCCAGAATTCAACTTACTTTTCTGGGACGGGGCAGCATTGTGACTTGCCTGGAACAATTTATGAGCCACTAGTAATTTCTGAGACCTATAGCTTGCCACAGAGCACTGGAGCAGTGCTCCAAAAAACATGCTTCAGCTAGCGATCTCCCCTGCTGAAGGAAGGTCACAAACAGACCCGGTTCTTGTGCTTTTAGCACAACTTTTCAGCAGAGTCGTGCTGATCCTGTGGGGACACTGGGGCTGTTCTTCCAGCTGGGAGCCAGCAGCAGAAGGTCACTGTGCTCAACTCGCCACAGAGGACCATGGACTTAAATGGTAATTCATTTGCTGCTTACTGCTTTCACAAACTTTTCTTCTCCATCTCTCTCAGAGAGTGCAGATGGCAGTGGGTTGCTTGCACCATGGAGGAGGGGACACCTACAGAGCAGTGGTGGGAACGAGGAAAGCTTTCTGTCAGCAAGTCCACATCAGGGGCTTGCCGAGAGTCCCGTCCCCTCTGCTGGGGTTTCCTTCCCGCATCTGTTGTCAAATGGCAAATCAGTTACTGCGTGGCTGTGCTCCCAGTAATGTGCAAAAGCCTGCTGTGGATGTGGAAATCACTGGGTTTTCCCTAGGATTTTTTTTCCTTTCAGATACTGACAGTGTAGAGAGCATCCCTGGGTTGTTAGTAGACAGTCTGGAGGAAGCCAAGTGCAGATGGCGATATTAAGCGCGTTTTTTCTCTGCTGGCAGCCTCCAGGGGCTCTTTGCACTGGCAGATTGGTGGAAGCTTGCTAACCGAAAGGTGGAATTCTGTCTAAATTTTCTCAGGTACTTGCCTCTGGTTGCTCACCATCCCTGCCTTGAGAGGGCAAGGCTGCCTGCTCCCTGGGGCGGCGAGGGACATGCAGTTGCTGCTTCCCCAGCAGTGACACACATGCATGGCTCTTCCCTTGGGCTCCCTGCTGCCACCCGCTCACTTCCCAGCTCGCAGGCAGTGAGCAGGGGGAAGCTCAGCTCGCTCACATCCCATGAGCCACATCCACCAGCACAGAGTCGTGAGGGGAATCGGGACTGATCTGAGCCCTGCCATCAAGGAGGGTGTCTCTGCTTTGGCACCGCTGTATTTTGGGGTATTTTTGTTTCGCACCAGCTGTGCAATGGGAGCAGCCCAAGGGCCAGCAGCCCTGAGCTTCCTGAGCTGGGGAGATGTTCCAGGCCTCCCTGGAGGACCCTGCGTGTGATGAGCAACTGAGACTCTGGGCAGTGATTTCTAGGAAAGGCTCCCTGCAGCTCTGTGTTTACCTTTTGCAAGTAGGGGCTCCCTAACAAGTAGCCAGGGGCCATTTCTGAGCAGAGGTGACCTGTAAGAAGCCTGTGAGAGCTTCCTGAACTTAGTTTGAGTGCAGCTCCAGGGTTAAATCCAAGCAGATCCAAGTGAAATTCCAGTGAATTCACCATTTATTATTTCTGAAGATAATCTCAGGGGTGATTTTATAAATCTGGTTCTTCACTCAGTGTTGGACATGACGTTTGACAAAGTAATTTGCCAGTTAGAGTGTTGAGGGCAGGGGGAAGGACAGGTAGCGAGCAAGTGTCAAAAATGACCTGAGCTTTTCACTTGCTGCTGGAGCAGCTGATGATTTACTTCACGGCCCAGTGTTTATGGGCTACTCCTTTTCCTAGAAGTTTTGGCACCTTCAGGGTTAGAAACACCTAAGGAAATCTCTGCAAAGTTACTGAAGTTATTTTCATTTTGATTCCTCTGACAGCAAGCACGTGATGTAAGAAGTTATGTGGCATTTAAGGTGAGGGAAGTAGAAGGGGAATAGTCCAAGTGGCAGCAGTGCTGCCGTTCTAAACGGCTGCTCCTTCAGAGCATGACATTAAATGATTTGGTGAGTTCGTTCTCCTTTACATTGATTCTGTTAAATACAGTGGCTTTAAAACGGGACACAGATGGAGGTGACATTAAACTCACTTGAATTTTGCTTTTCAAATTGTGTTTTCTGTTTATTTTGCAGAAAATGAGTCTTTGAGAGATCTTAGAAAAAGAAAAACAAGCTTATACATTTAGAGAACTTATTTTTACAGTATCCAGAATTACAATGCTTTGTGAATTTGAACTTGTAAGAAACAGATGAGTGCTGAGGAGGCAGGGGAAGAAGCACCAAGGCTGTAAACCTAGCTAGATGTTGACTTGGCCACGTTATTGCTGAGGTTGGTTTGGTAAATGTGACTCCAAAGCTGGAGTACATGTGCCTTGTAGGGCCTTCTCTAACAGTTTTTCATACTACTTTGGGCAGCGTACTTCTTTTGGTAAGATTACGGTTTTCTTTATTATATAAAGGGGCTCTTAGGTATCTGTCTGTGCTGGGCACAGTATGGCCAGAGATGTTTCCCGAAAAGCTGCATGTGGGCTGCCATGCAGAAGGGACTCTCAGCTGAGCTTGAGGGCACATTCACCCTCTGCCCACCTTGCTTACCTGCTTGAATGCCTTTAAGCTGCCGGTGAGGCAGACTAGTTGCTGGTCTGAGAAGTGAGGTACAACGCAGAGGGGACACACACAGTGCTCTAAAGGTGCTACTTGCCATGGGGATGGGCCCTGGCACTCGTGGGGTCAGCCAGTCTGCCCTGAATTGCTGCTCTTGTTGCAACCAAGACATGAAACAAATAGTGCTGGCTGGGTGGTAGGCATCTCTCGCCATAAGGGCACATGGGATGCATAGGCGGTTTGGATTCAGATTGAGCCAGGCTGCCTACCAGGGCAAGCTAGGTGTGAGAGAGCAGGATTTGACAGCTCAGGTAGATGCACAGACGTGTAGGAAGGGTATGGAGGAGCCTAACCCTGCACAGCTCCTTGTATAGTACAGCAGGGCTGAACCACAGACAGCAGGACAGTGTAAAGGCTGTGGTGACGACCTCTCCACTGGGCTGGTACAAAGGAAGAGTAGATGCTATCTACCCTTTCTGTAAAGAAAGATGTTGTGTCCCTTTTATGCTTCTAAAAGATGCTCTAATGGGAGGACTAATGAAGGTCTGTGGAGGCTCAATAACTCGATAGTCTTAACCTGCCCAGGGAGTGATGTGGGATGCTTGACACTGTTTCCATAGAGCCTTTAATTGTTGGGTTTAGTTATTCTGTCTATCTGTAAGTCCATGTCACTTTTGTACCATTGGAAGGATGCAAGCTCTTTCTGAGAAGTGACTGAAAGGCTTTGGAGTTCTCTCTATCCTTCTTCAACATGCAAAAAGGGCAAACTCTCTTCTGCTGCCCACCTGCGTGTATTTGAAGGAACTGCATTAACATCCGGGGGATTTTTGCATTGTTGAATGGCTGACTGAGGACAAATTTGACCTCCAGTCAGTGATTTGCAGAAAGTCAATATATGCCTGTTTGCGTAGTAATTTTGTGAAGGGAAGGGGTTAGAAAGGAATTGCAAGATGATGGCAAAATGGTCCAGCTCTCTACACACATCTAGGGAAACTGTCACAGTAGTCCTAAAGCCAAGCTCTAGTTGAATCAAGAGAATAGTATGTGTGGGATATTAGTACGCATGGGCAATCCAAACTATAACCCATTGTCTGAAGGATAACAGGATGGAGAGCGACTGAAGGACGGTAGGTGGCGTGCGTGTCAGGAACAGGGACCCTCTTGTTGTCTCCCTTCGCAAGGAGTGACCAAGACGGCTGGAATAGGAGGGTTGAGCCAGGATCTGCGGAGAACCTGGCTGAAATTACTCGCTGCCCCGGTGAGTGCATTTACTAAAGAACGGGAAAGGAGGACAGCGCTGCCCAGGACCCTAAAAGGGAGAAGAATCTTGCCTAATAAAAAGGTGAGCGGTCGGGGAGGAGATGGGGAGTTCGCTTACAAAAGAAGAGGTTTTGAAGCTCCTCCAACATATTCTCTCTAAGAGAGATATTGAATATGAGGAACTTTCACTTTGCCGGTTGTTACAATGGGCGAAGGGAAGGGGTTTGGCACCCAGCGTGGAAACGGCACTTGAGCTGGACACTCGGGAAGCAATAGGAACCTCCCTGTGGGATGAAATAGCCACTGGGTCAGAGGAGGCTCGGAGTTTCTCCACACTCTGGTGGCTACTTAGAGACACGATTTCATCGACGAAAAGTGAGCGTGCTGCCGCTGCAGCTGCATATGCAGCAATGGCACCGAGCACAAGGGGAGAGGGTGGAGGTCTCGGATCAGCTTCCGGCTTCCTGTTCTCCTCCCCGGGAGCTCTGCCGCCTGCTGCGGCTGTCGCTCACATTCCACCCTGCCCTGCATCGCCGCTCGATGCCCATCCTGAGGCTGGGGCCGTCCCTAAAGTGGCCAAGAAAGCTAAACAAGGTGAGAAAGTTAAGAAAACTTCCCCTTCAAGTATGATACCCCCCAGTAATGATTCTGAAGAGGACTCTGGGGGTGAAGAAGAAAGGGACATTAAAGCACTGCTTCCCCCGTTGCCAGCGTCCACCCCTTCCACACCCAGGTCAGGGTGGGAGGGCTGGAACATGAACAATTTAAACAGCTGCTAGCACAGCTGGACCAGCTAGCCACTGATGGGTGAAAACACAGGCAGAAGCATCAGAAGACTCCACTAAAGTATCCGTTAATGTGCCTTTACCTCCCTCTAATCCAGCACCTCTCTTTCCACAAGCTAATCCCTTTGCACCCCCACCACCCCTACCAGTGCGCACCAGTGCGCCGTTGGGAACTGGGGGCGGGTGTGGGATGGGTGATCCTTCCAGGGATCCGACTCAGAGGTGGCGAGGAATTGTTCACGATGCTCTTATTGAGGGAGAAGTTACACCAGTGTCTGCCTTCCCTGTCATACAAGTGCCAGGTCAGGCTCTGCAGAGGGGCCCTTTGGATGAGAAAAAAATGCCTTTTTTCACCAAGGTGCTAAGATGTTGGTAAGGCAATTTGGTGTTACACATGCTGACGCTGCAGGGATAATCCAGGCATGTCCAGACTGCTGATCTGTAGGCTACGGTATTGGTCTGGGGGTAAAGCCCCGAGGACTATTGCTGTTGCAATTACAGCAGATGGATGTCACCCATGTTATGGAGTTTGGTCATTTACGTTATGCACATGTATGTGTTGATACTTTTTCTCAGGTTATTTGGGCAACACCACAGATGGGGGAAACTGCTAAGCATGTGACAAAACATCTGTGCAGCTGCTTCGCAGTAATGGGAGTGCCCTGACAAATCAAAACTGGTAATGGACCTTCGGGGGGGATGGTGTGTCCTCCTAAACCACAGCATTAGTTTTGGAGTTTAGGGATTACGGGATGGTTTAAGGGTTTGTTTAAGCAGGGGATTGCAATTGTGCGTATCGTTGTGGTGATGTTAATGATTGTACCCTTTATATTAAATTGTGTCAACAAAATGGTGGAGAAAGTTATGAACAAGGTTTGGATTGCCCAAAAACAAGAAGGGGGAATTGTGGGATATTAGTACACATGGGCAATCCAAACTATAACCCATTGTCTGAAGGATAACAGGATGGAGAGCGACTGAAGGACAGTAGGTGGTGTGCGTGTCAGGAAGGGGAAGCAGGGCAAGACAGCTCCGGGTATGGAAAGCTATCGATAGACTGCTCGCTGCCTGCCCGCCTGCAGGGAACCACTCAAGAAAGGACGCGTGGACACTTCCAACCAACCGTGATCTGTTTAGGGGCACATGGCTGGGTGCCTGAGCTACATAAACCGGGCGTGTATCGCAATAAAGGGCTGTCATTGTTTACTCTGATCACACCGGTCGTGTGTGGCGTCCATCATTCCTCCACAAGTATGAAGCTGATGTCATACGTTAGCTCACAATCTTTCAACTGAAGTTTCTTTTGGCAAGAAACTAATCTTAAAAAAAAAAAAAATCAAAATCAAAACAATAGAAGAAAAACAACCAACAGAAAACTTGCAGTAAAGTATTCTCAGAAGATGGAGGTAAACAGGTGTAGTTGTCCCAGTGAATCAATTTTGAAGAAGCGATGAAAATGATACTTAATATACTTTAAAAGATTTGCCTTTAGTATGGAAATGATACCAGCTGAAGTGAAAGCAATACTATCTACGTGGGAAAGAGGCATTCAAATATTCTTTCTTTCTGCTGCCTTTTGTCAATAAGAGAGGCTTGAATTATGCATTAGCAAGCTATAGAGTTATGGAAGATAATACAGCAAGGTTATGAACCCAGAACAAAAGAAGGGGAAACTAGGTTCAACTCAGTAATATATCACTTGGAACATATATAAATGATTATAATGCTTTCACATTATAAAGACAGTAGTCACATATTTAAATGAGAACAGAGCCATTGCTTCAAGATTTTCTTCAAATATTAATTTGAGCATTGTAATTAGTTCTTCTTGGGAAGCCTTGCAGTGTTCGGTATGTTTAGAGTTTTGTGGAATATTCTAGAAAATGATTCTTAAGTAGGTGTACTTGAGATGTATGATTTTACATAGATATCATTTTGTATTCCCATAAATGAAATTTTGAATCACTGTCTGTGAACAGTCAGCTCTCGAGAAGGGAGCGATCTTTGGACAGAGGTGGCCGCAGCAATACTAATTCTACATACCAAATATTTGGAGGAGAAACCGTAAAGGAAGAATTATTCACAGCATTTTTTTTGTACGTCATTAATTTTTTTATGGTGTGCTTTGCTCCCTAAACTGACGAAGACAAAGGGAAGCAAAATCTGTTGGCCGATTGATTTGCTATCTGCTGGTGGTTAGGAAGTGGCACACTTCTGCAAAGCTTTTCCCTGAGTGACATCCAGCCGCTGTTACCTGCCAGGTGCTGCTGGTGCTTCTCCGGACCTCCGTGTCCACCGAGACCTGGAGGCCCCATCCACCCTACTCTCTGCAGGGTGCTCATCTGCAGCAGCAGCAGGGGAAACAGAGAAGCCAACACTTAAGCCTGACCTCAGCAGCCCCGGGTGTATTTGTTATATGGTTTTGCATATCTACACGAGGCTGTCCCAGGTCAGTTTTGTTTGGAGCTACAGTGCTTGCTTTCTGGTTCTAGAGGACAGAGCAGCACAGGGTTGGGGGACAGAGCTGCCACTGAAACACTGTGTTTCCCAGTGATCAGTGGGGTGATTCTGGTGCTTCTCTAGGCGTGGGGGCACAGGATGACCCTGAGATTTTCTGTGATGTTGGCTTCAAGGACCTTGGTCGCTCCACCACTAGTGGCACTTGGGCTTGGGCAGACAATGGAGCTGGGTCCACTCAAGTCCTTCTTACCCACATGGAGCAGGAAGGCTGCTGAAAACCTGTTGAGATATGGCCTTTCCTTTTCTTGGTCAGCTTTAGAGGCAGGTTGGAGCCCAGCTCCCTCGGTCTCTCATGCTGAGCTAAAGACACCACCAGTCATTGTGCCCAATGCTTGCTGGTGCAGGCACGGCCACTTCCTGCTCCCAGAAGTGCTCTGCTCCTGAGCTTGTCTGCCCTCCTCCTGCAGTGTAGGGAAAAATGATTGTGTAGGGTTTGTTGCTCTTGCTAAAAATGTAGCTAATTTTTTTTTTTTTCTTCTTAATAGGATCTTGGGCAGAGATCAGGTAGAGAAAAGTTAAGCACAACAGACTTCAGTTTTTGGAGGTTTTATGGAATTTTTTTAACGGAGAATTATGAACTTTGAAAACAAGGACTTCCGATAGCTGAAGCTGTTTACTGAATCAATGAGAAACATCTGATAGGCACTCGCAGTTCCCTGAGCTGTATCATTAAACAAGTATAAGGTAACCAACTTTCAGTCCACTGCTATTTGCTTTTAATCACAGCTGAGGAGCTGCTTAAGAAAACTCTTGGGAAAAGCAAACCATTTCTTGAAGAGAGGACTGGGGAGTCCAAGGTAAGCATTTACCAGTTGCCAAGAATCTTTAGATCCATTTAGTGTCTCATTATTTGGTGAATAAACCACCTGGCATTGCTTAGAAAAACATCAGTATAATTCCTTTCCAAGACAGACCTAATTGTATAGCAGTGTGTGGCCATTATTTTCTTCCACGCCCAGTCTGAGACTGGGAGCACATGACATATAGTTTCATTCTCTTCTCATTTCAAAAACAACGACCTTAAAAATAGAATAATTGTGAGGAAATTGTACTAAGTTTGGCTATTCATGTTAACTCCCTCGCTTAAGAAAGGTGCCAGCTGAACCCTTACAAAAGAAGTAAAAATACACACTTGCCCCAGTATTATTGTGCTCTGCAATGGATGGTTATAATGAGGAAAACAGAGAAGACTTTGGGTTTGTCCTTTGTGAGGTTGCTTTTTGGGCTCATAGATGAGGGCTCCATCGTCTTGTATTAGTTGTCAAGAAGCCTCTTGTTTTACTCCTCCTCGTTACACAGGTACAGACTCCCACACACATAACCGTGAAGACTGTGGCTCTTGGTTACAAGAGGAGAGGCAGTTCTGGAGGTTTGATCATTCTCACTACTTGGAAATTTTGGAAACTGATTCTGAAGAGCATTTGGTGGGAGCTGGTTGGGATGTTGCAGGGAGATAGGTACAGTGCCTTAATTTTATTTAGTCGAGGCACTGCTGCATATTGCACTAGGCATGGAGGCTTCTTTAATTGGGGTTTCACTCCTGAGCATATGGTGCACTGACGGTAATTAATCCTGACAGTCATGGATCCACAGATCACTTTGAGTAAGTGATTTCCACTTGGAAGAAACAATGTCTCGGGGCCATCTTGGGAAAGAAGTAAATGCATCCCTACCCTTACTGTATAGCCAATACCAGTAAAGAGTGTAGCAGGGCTGAGTTCTCAGGTACTGATGTCCTCCAGGTGTGGAGGTCACAACTCCATCCAGTTGTTTGCTTCCACCTGTGCCTATCTCCTTGTTGCTGAGGTGTAACTCCCACCAGTTGCTTTTTAGTGAGTTTCTGTTTTCAGGCAGGTGCTGGGAGAATTGGGAGACAGTGACCTGTAGAGGGTTGATGGCTTTTTCCTGACTATTGCTAGCTGCTGTGGTATGCAATGTCCTCCAGAGGACAGAAGGGGTGTGGGATAGAAAGCTTGGGAATGTGCAGCCTGTGCAACCTCAGGGTGCACTGTCTTTGGTGACAGTGTCTGTCCCTGAGAAGTGGGTGCTAATTTTCTTGCTATGCAGCCTGAATCATATTACAGTTTTCATAAGATTTTTTGAATTTTCAAACTCTTGGAAAATCAAATTGTTCAATTTAACAGGAGTAATGTTTGGTCCCCATAACACAGCTTAAAAAACCCCACAAAGGGTAGTGAGGATACAGACAGTTTCTGGGTAGAAAGTAATGTGTACCTTGGGTGGTATCAGACCAGTTTGAGGGCTTCTGCAGGCTGAGGAAAAAGCTGCTACTGCTTTCCATAAAAGCATGAGCCTGTCCTTGCCCTTCATTTCCAGTACTTATTATTTTTACCACATTCATATTTTTATATTTTGCTTTTGGAAGACACAGGGAGAGAATGATACTCCCTTCCCCCTGATCTCACTGTCATTATCTAGCATAAATCTCCCTTTATAATCTTATCACTGGGCAATTCAGTTATTTTAAATGTGAGCCTTCTTGCCCACTAATCAGTTCTTCTTCAGGTTTTTAAAAGCGCTATTTCATAATTCTGCACATTCCAATTTCTTCTGAGTGTCCATCCCAGCTCTGCCTTCACTTATCCTCTTCTCCTTCCTTTCTGACAAGTCAGGCTCTTTCTCTCGCTCACAGGCTTCGCATTCCTTCCAAGTTGATGCACACAGTCATTTGTAATCAAGGCTGTAAATTGTATTTAAAGCTGTACTCCACTATCCATGGATATTTGAATCATAAATGAGAGTATTGTCCTGCCTGTACTCTCACTTATTCTTTCAGCCGTAATAGATCCTTTCATTTGTGCTCAATTAGCTTTTCCACTCCTGCATTCAGACCCTGAAAGTTTCCACTCTTTTCTTCAGGTCTTGAATGCTGATGGTGTGGCCATGTTTGCCTCTACCCCATAATTTGTTTAGCTCTTTTGTGCCACAGATTTCACTGAATATGGTTGGTTTGTTTTGACAAGTCCGAACACCATGACTATGTTGTGCCATAAAATAAAAATGTTCCCTTTAATTATTGCTGGGGTGCTACGGCTCTGGGATGGACCTCTGGTGTTTGGGCTTTTATGTCTCCAGGTTGACCATAACCAGAATTTTTCTAGAAGACTGGGTTTGGGTCATTGTCTTCTTTCTTTTTTTTTTTGTTCTGATAGAGCAGTGAGCCAAATCACATCAATCATGTGTCGGGAAGAGTCATTTTTAGAACACCACCCCACAGAGAGCAAGTACACAGAGTCCTCTTCCTCTTGCTGTAGCTCCCTCGCGCTGGGATGGGTGATCCACCCCAGTGCCACCCCCAGCCCTTTCCAGTGCCCATTCTGCCCTCCCAGTCCAGGGCAGCGGAACGTCGTTGGTGCCACCGGCTGCTCGTCCTTGGGTGTTGCAGCTCCCCTGGCACTTCAGCCTGGTGCAAAATGGGTGGCTCCCAACATCGGTAAAAGTTTGTCCCGCTGCCGGCATAGCTTTTTGTCTGTGCTGGCATCTCCGAAGGTGGAATTAGAGACAGTCTTCATGCAAGCATTTCCTTTTCCCTTCACATTTCCACCCCCGGTTTTTGTTTCTTTCTTTTTCAGCCTTTGTTTTCTGAGCAGAAAAAAAAGTAAAACTCGGAGAAAATTAGCCAGCTTCACTTCCTTGCTTTGTGCTGCAAAATGTGCACGTACTTTTTCAGTGTGATCAGACAGGTTTTATTTCTCTTCTCGTTCCATGAATGTGGGCTGCTTTTTTTTTTTTTTTTTTTTTTTTTTTTTTTTTAAGTTTTTTTTAGGGTTTTTTTTTTTTCTTTTTATAAAATTGTTGGTTTTTTTTTTTTTTTTTTTTTTTGAGTTGCTGTTTTGAAAGTATTTTTAAGGGAATTCTCTTTCACTTTGAACAAAGCTGGCATGTTTAAATAAATGTTTCTATTCAGTACAGAGCCCTGGGATAATGTTGCGGGCAGGGTTATTGATGGGGTTTTTTTTTTTCAAGTAATGTCTTAGAAATTGTTTTGTGATCGTCTTCCCCTTGAAAGACAATCGTGACCTTTCTTTCCTGGACTGTCCATGGATGGGGGGAGAATCTATTTGGATTCTGTTTTGGATGAAGTATGTCCTTAGTATTTGTGAAGGTTTCTAGTAGGTTTAAACTGAATACAACAGAGGAACTAGGCTCTAGTTCACTTCTCTCACTATAGGTAGGCATCCCTAAGTTTCCTAAATTTTGCTCAAAAGTTTTCCTCTCCTGGGACACTCTAGAATTGAAAAATAAAATAAAATAAAAATCCTATTTCTGGCAGACTAAACCGAAGAGTTTTTCAGTTTATATGTATGAGCACACAAAAAACAGGGAAGGAGAGGGAGAAAGACAGTGAAGGTGTTGGGATAATCATCCAGGATGTGAATCTGAAAGGAAGCCAGGAAGGTACACCAGCTAGTATGACTGTTGTTGACCTGCGTGTGGAGGGGAGGATTTAGGGAAAGGACTCTGTCCCTAAATCTCACCAGTAAGAGATGACAAATTTAAGCAATAAAGTATTATGCTTGGGGCGTTACATCAGGGGCACCAGAGCTTGTTGGAGAGAAATTTCTAGAGCTGATAACTCTAATATTAACTCATTTGTGAACATCAGATGTAGCTAGATTGTCTTTTCATATATAGGGATATCCAAAGTACAAGCCTGCCTTTTTTATATTTTTCTTCCTTCCTTTCTTTTCCCTGCAGTTAGAATGGGCTTGAAAACACCCCCAGACCTCATTTATTTGACACTTTTCGTATGACAGCTCTGAAATGTTTAATTTTTGTGAATCCACAATCTTCGTAGATCCCCAAAGAGACCTACCTAAATACTGAACATGTGGCATCGCTATTAAAAGCCTTTATGTACATATATATAAAAATCTCAGTCACCCTTCTTTTCTACAGACACCTTCCTCATTGTGAGACCTTCCTCATCTCTACAGAAAACCTAGTTTGAACTTAACATTCAACATGTGCCTGTGCTGATACAGACTTTTCCACATAAACTGACCTTGTGCAGCATTTCTACTCAGTGAATTAACATCAGTGGAAAGAGCCAGCCATGTACAGGTCTCAGTGGCCTCATTTTATTATATGCACTGTAAGGACAGCCTGTTAAGGAAGAACATTGCTTGGGTGATGGTGAACAGTGGTTCAGGCAGACACAGCACAGTGGAATTGCTCGGATTGTATACCAATCTGTAGATTTCCGTGGCTGCAAGTCCTGTGCTGTCCTCCCTCTTTGTACATCTGTAACCTGCCCTTACAATTATATCTCATCTCCAGAGTTGCTGCCATTTGTATATCACATCCTGTGGCCATAATGTCTAATTTTGATATCAATGTATTATTTTTCTCTCTTTTTCTTTTGGCTTTGGACATAGTCTGACTTCTAGACTCCTGACAGCAGGGAATGATTCCCTCTTCTCAGTCCACCAGAAGGTCACCATCCTTTACCACAACAGATATGTACCTACATGATAATTGCAGGTGACATCCCACCACACTCCGGTGAGGTAGCTCACTCTTCACACAGGTTTGTATTTCTACATGGTTTTTATTCCTTTGTGTCCTAAGTTCTCCACAGTTTAAGTATGGGCTGAGAGGTAGATGGAAGCCAGGGAAAGAGAACACTGAAAGGAAAACAGTGTGCCAGAAACATTTCAGAGAGTCTTGAATGTAAGGAAGTCTGAGCCTGGCTGGTGATATGGAAGAGAGGATCTCTTTTTTTGGGAGGTAGTCAAACACAAAAGGAAAAACATTGATCTGTTCCTGGCTGTCCCTTTGCTGTTGGACAGCACACGCGTGCCTCTTCCCTTTGGTATATGCCCTTTGGGCATCTACTGAACTGGAACAGGCTGGAAGCAAAGCAGAAGTTGTTGGGATATAAAAATGCTCCTGTTATACACGTTCAAATTCAAGCTGTGTTGCTGTATCTGGTAGCTGTATCTGGTAGCTGTCCATTACCCCCATGCCCAGAGGTGTGGTGGCACCTGCACCACACTGCAGCTCTCACTGATGAGAGACCTCCAGGAGGTCTTGAACCAGAGATGAGACGTAAGGATGGATTTTCTTCTCTGAGAAGTGAGACTTTTACCATTATTTTATCATAGTGTTTTGGTATTTAATATACAAGGATTTGACAAAGTACTACTGTATAATCTTCTAACAATACCCATTTTGTCCCATAAAATTATTATATCCAGTCTTAAAATGTTAAATATGTCACTATAAGGGTAGAGTATCATAAAATTCAGTTTATAATATTAAAACTAAAAAATGACACAATGTTATCAATCACATTCCTTGGTAATATTCAACTTTCTTCATTTTTCTTTAATTTTGCATTTTAGTATAACAAATTGAGATTAAAACTGCAGCCTCCAGTCCAAGGTCTCTTGGCGGTGAATGGCAGTAAAGTTACAAGTAAAGTGATAAGAAAACAAATCACACTGAAATCTAATATTTAATAACATTTCAGACAGATTACTGAGATTTAAGACCCTGTGCTGTAATCAGCATTGCATCAGGGCAGATATGCTAGTAATTGCATAGGGAAATGCTCTCATCTCCTTGAAATAAATGCAGATCATCAGTGGAAGACTGGAAATATACTGAATAGCCAGCAGAAAACTGAGATTTCTTTCTGGTAGGATTTTTTTTTTTATTTTTTAATTTCTATTGTGCTCTCAGAGCTTCCCTGTGAACTCTGTGCTACATTGGTGGCTTTTAACTGAGGAAATTGTATATTTGCCATTCCTCTTGCCCTCATCTCGCCAGTTGGTGCTGGTATTCCACAGCTTTCATCTGGACTTTTACATTTCTTGGACAAATGAAGGGAAAACTTCCCTAAAAATAATTTTAAAAAGTGCCCCACAAAAGGGCTTTAAATGCTCTGATGCATTTCTTTTCTACTTTTTACATATCTTTGTCCTGTATTTTATTTTCAGAATACCAGAATATAACAAAATTGTATTTTTGTTCAGCTCATAAAGGACTAAATCTCCTTTTGAAAATTTGCTCAGCTGACAATGAGCTGATGGCCAAGTTGCACAATAAAGCAAGCAAGAGAAAAAGTTACACTTGAGTTAGCCGGGCTTTCTTTGCACGTAATGTACATATCAATTACTTAGTGATGCATTATACGGTATAATCTAATTCAGCATGTCAAACTTTTCAACCCAATTTATAAATTCAGCTGCATCAGCCTCTGCATCATTTACACCAAGTAATTTTTAGCTTCTCTAGAAATCAGCTCCTATGGAAAAAAATGGGTAGATTTATTGTATGTCTTACACTCTGGGACCTGGTTTGCTCAGTGAGCAAAATGAATGCAGGGAGTTTCACACAGTAGAACTAGATATTGTGTATTGTATTTTGTATGCTGAGCCTTTTTCTTCTTTTTTTTCTCTCTCTCTCTCTCTCTCTCTCTCTCTCTCTCTCTCTTTCTCTTTTTTTCCCCCCTCCAATAGAGCTATCCAGTCTTGAATATGTCAGTGTGCCTTGAATGTGCAGTCACATTCTGAGGTATGTCTTTGAACTCTTCAATGGTGCTTTGCATTTCTTTGAGACCTTTTATGGGAAGGAAATAGAGAAATGTGGACTAAAATGCTGTGCGGTTGTCTCATTATTTCTCTTCCATTAAAAAAAAAAGGGTTAGTTTTTGTTAGACAGGGACACCTCCGTTATACAGTATATTCAGCAACTACTGTGCCTGGCTCCATACTGATGCTTGCAGACAGCATGGGGTATGGCATACCAATTTAGAAGGCCAAGACAATAGTTCTATATCTGCTCCGAACAAAGAAATTATCATCCCCAGCTAGCAATTACTTTGACAAAAGGATAAATTGATTTTCAACATATACCTCGTTCCTGCCCATTTTTTAAATTTTATTTTTCAAAATAGAAAAAAAAACCCCAAACAACAAACCGTAGACAACAAACCAAAACCCAGAGAAAGATGAAGACTAATAGCTAGTAATCAGAGGATAATAAAGTGTGACCAGAAAAATTAGAAGCTCCCCTGCAGCTCTAATTAAGCCAGTAGGAAATGTATCTGTGGAGGGATGGCAGAATGGGACCTGTAAATAGGCGCTCCTGTTCAGGGCAGGATTCTGTCGCCCTTTCTCTGGCAGAGGAACATTTTGGTAGCTCACTGGTCACGAGCAGCAGGCAGTTGGGAGTGGGGCCACAGTATGGCATTCGGTGGGTTTCCGCTGGATAACCCTTGTGCCGCAACACTCGATGCACAGCGCTCAGGCTACAGGCAGCTGCCTCCGTAGCGCGGGGCTGTTACCTGGGAGTGTCACCAGACAGACAGATATAAATCGAAGATATTTAAGGAGAAATTTCACAAAGAATTATTCTGAAGCATAAAAAGGGAAGCCAATAAAAGTTTGGTACAGAGGAGTACTCAGAGATTGTACTGATATATTTTATGAGGTTTCTTTTAATTAAATTTGGAGGTTAACAGATTTTATTTCTACATGTGTTAGAGATGAAGAGGAAAGAGGACAGTCTGAGATAGCTTTTCTAGAATTGAGGCAAATTTTTTCTTCATAATTGCGAATACATCCTTTGCTCGGTGACTGTGTTTATCTTTTGAGTAGTGTGGAGCATCGGTTTCCTATCTCAGTTAATTCTCCGCTCTAACACCCATGAAGTGTAAAGCATTAAACAAGTTTAATTTTTAAAATCTATTTCGCACATGTCCTTGTGACAGAGACATTCCCCAAGCAGGTATCTTTTTATACTGTATGTGGGGCACTGCATCTGACAGAGATTACTGTATAACCCGAAGTAAAAGTATTGGTGTAAAATACAAGACTGTATACATAGGATTTTATCCAGAGCACTCAGCCAAAAGAAATACTGAACCACCGCTAAATCATCCTAATGAGTTAAGTATTGTGTGTGGTTTTGTTATTTTAAGCAAATGCCCTCATATTTGTTTCTGGAACTATAAGGGATCAGTCAAGCAAATGTTTCCGTGAAAGGAAAAAAATATATGTTCATAAAACTTACACTGCCTTACTTTCTTGGTGGCAAAGTATTTAAAATAATTGTTCAATGAAAGACTAAACATATTCTTGGAAAACTCATTTAACTCAAGAATTAGCCATTTAGGGTGTCCACTTCACTGTGTAAAATAATAAACTTGTTTTTTTCTTTTTTTCTGTTTTACCTTTAATACACAGCCACCTTTATAAAACCCATGTGTTACACATAACTAGGCATTTTCATCTGAAAAAAAAAGAAAAAAAGCCAACAACCCAAACCTACAAAGAATTAGACTTGCAGAGCTAAGAAAAACATTTGACTGGATTTCCAGTTTAAATTGGGGGTGAGGGAGTGGAGAGAGGGGCAAGGTGAGAAGGAAATGATAGATCTCGGCCTAGGCTCAGTGTTGGGTTGCCAAACTAGGATCTTTCAATAGGGACAAACAGAACTGCCTCAGCATTTGCACTCTTCTCCAGTTTTCTGTGGGGATTAAGTAACCACTGCAGTTTGTATGTGAATGTTTTCCCTCCCAGATGTGAAACATCTCCCAGACAGCTTAGGTGGGAGGTTTGGAAACATCTACTGCTCTCTCTTCTCCCACCCCCCCCTCCTGGTCACCCAGTTTGTGATGGAGAAAACAAAAGGGGTAATTCCTGGGTGTTAATCATTGTTTGCTTTCAAATAGGAGTTCGAAGTTTCTCTTTGCATGCGTTGCACTTGCTTTTGTGGGTGGTGAACCGAGGAAGCATAAACATAGCACGCTGTTTATGGGAGTAACTTTGGTGGGTTACACACCTTCAAAGTGATCCTTGTTGGGAGGGGGCTTCTGGCCAAGGACAATTGGACATGCAGCTTGGGGCAGTGAGGGGCACAGCAAACCCAGCTTCATTATGTCTTTTGAGGTCTCCCAAATCCTGGTTCCCTAAGAGAGAAATTTCAGAACTGGTTTAATTTAGGGCAGTCACAGATGCAACCCAGTAACCCAGGGGGTTCTCCCATCAGCCATGTGTTGCTGGAGTCCATCAAGCTGGGACCGTGACATCTCCCAGTTTTTATATGCCACCCACTATCTCAGCTGTCTGCTAATTGAGGACTGTACTTCTAGAAAAGCCTTCAGATGGTCATTTATGGCCATGTGTGACACTTGCAAGAACAGAAGGAGGGAGCCTCCCTACTGCTGGCTACAGCCTTGTCCTTAGTCTTCACTGGGCAGTCTCAGTCTGAGCAGTGCTCAGGCTTTTGTACGCTTTGCTTGTACACAGCACGTAAATACATGGCTCTGGTTGGATTTGCTGAGTTCACACCTCTTCCCTCCAAAAAAAAACCCCAGCCTGACCACTTTAGAAGATATTTCTCTGAGCAGCACCTACTACTAGAATGATTTAAGGGACTGTCACTCTGTAATACATAAAGACCAAACCCCATATAGAACTGGGGTTTTTTACGTTTTTCCTTACAAATCTTTTATTATTTATTTAAAAATAATAAAAAGATACCATTCTGTTTATGGGATTTTAGAAAAAAATAATCCTTCTCACCTCTTTGAGAAGAAGTACATTTTAGCTAAGTGTCTTACTAGTGTATTTTTTCCAGCTGTAGCCAAAAAAGACCTCTTTTGGCATAGACATCACCCACTTAGAAAGAGCAGAGGCCTATAAACACAGAGTGTGGTTTCCATTTCAGCATTACAGGCTAAGGCGCAGTGTGCCCATTACAGATGAAAAATAAGAAAATGAGTAAAAGTGGCATTAGGGTGTTTCTCAGGGATGCTTTACTGGAAGACTTCAGAGAGGTGGAGATGCTTGTGATAGGGACAGCTCGACAGGGATTTGTCACTTCGTGCCATATGATAGTTTTAAAAAAGATCCTGCTAAGAGATGTCAGAGGTGAACTGAACATCTTGAGCCTAGTGCAAAAAATCAATGCACACAAATTGTTTAGGTCCCAGTTCTGCTCTACAATATGTGTGTATGCCTACAAATTATAAATGCATCTCTCTGAGAAATCCTGCCTTTGGTTTTTGTCACCCACTTTATCTCTGCTGCAGGTTTCTGTCTTGGAGTGAGGTCAGTAGATGGTTGCATAATTACTGCAACCACCTCCTTGCAGGAGGGGAGAGCAGAGTCCCAGATGGACACGGTACTGCAGTCAACTGAGGAGCTAGTGATTTCCTCTCCCCTGTCGCCATTTGTTCACCTTTGCTAGAGCCTGCTCTGTTGAGCAGTTTCACTCTCAGATATCTCAGAAAGAGATTTCTACACAAGACCTTTTTCAGGCAGGAGCACCTGTGCTGCACATGGTCTGAGCTGACCAAAAGTCCTGTGGCTACCATGAGCCTGAGCTTTATCATCCTGGCAGGCAGGTTAGCTGCTGCTCAGTGCAGCACTGGAGAAAACACCTGCACACTGGTCTGTCGGGAGGGCAAGGAAGTCACCGAATCACAGAATGGTAGGCATTGCGAAGGACCTCTGGAGACCATCTAGTCCAAAACCCCTGCTAAAGCAGGTTCACCTAGAGCAGGCTGCCCAGGAACACATCCAGGTAGGTTTTGAAGCTCTCCAGAGAAAGACACTCCACAACATCCCTGGGTAGCCTGTTCCAGGGTTCCGTCTTTTCCTGATGTTGAGGTGGAACTTCCTGTTTTCCAGTTTGTGCCCATTGCTCTTTGTCCTGTCACTGGCATCACTGAAAAGAGTCTGGCCTATCCTGTTGACACCCACCCTTTAGGTATTGATAAGCACTGGTAAGATCCTGTCTCAGCCTTTTCTTCAGGCTAAACAGCCCCAGGTCTCTCAGCCTTTCCTTGTAAGATAGATGTCCCAGTCCCCTCATCATCTTTGTAGCCCTTCACTGGACTCTCTCCAGTAGTTCCTTGTCTCTCTTAAACTGGGGATCCCAGAACTGGCCACAGTACTCCAGATGTGGCCTCACTAGGAGACAGTAGAGGGAGAGGAGAACCTTCCTCAACCTGCTCGTCACAATCTTCTTACTGCACCCCAGGAGACCATTGGCCTTCATGGCCACAAGGGCACATTGCTGGCTCACGGTTAACTTATTGTTAAGCTGTGTCATCTCAAACAGAAGGCAAAAAATGCTTGTGTACCCAGAGAAATATCACAGAGTCTGTATCTTGAGTCTGCTCCAGTTTCCACACTGAAATGCCTTCTTTAGTGTTAGTGTTTTAAGGAAAATCTAACCTTGATTATGTGGCAGGGACCTATTACGTTATTTGACTGTCAGGCGCCAAATACATTTGCAGGACAGTATTTGATTATAAAATGTTAACAGAATTTGTGGTATTGCCATAATACCTACAGATCCTAGCTACTAACAAGGCCTTACTGTGCCACTTATTCTACAGCTCTGGAGTAAAAGACACTCCTTGTCTCTGAGACTGTGAAGTTTAAAGAGCGACGAGTCTGAGCGCTGAGCGTACGCACAGAGAAACTCAGTAACTTGCCTCAAGTCTTAATAACCAGTCAGTGGGAGAGCCAGGGATAAAAAACATGTTCCCTAAGCCCTGGTCACGCTGTGCTCACTTGATCACTTCATTTTAAAATAAATCTGGTGTTTAAAGTGTTGTTTATGATTATCGTTCCAAGGGAAGTTGATAAGGTCAATGCACAAGCACCTTAGACAGAAGAGAGTTATATCTGAAGGCGCCGCAGTGCACAGGCGCTGCAAACATGGACAGCAGTGCCGAAATTTGAGGAATGGTGCTGCAATAAACTAAGTTAACCTGCAAAGTGGGAAAAATATCAGACCTTGTCTAAGCAAGTGTCAGGATGTGGGGCAGTGCTGAAGCAGAGGAGGAAAAAGCACAGGGGAGAACATATGGAGGTGTCTTCTGCTCTTGCAGTCACAGTCTCCTATAGAGGGGAAGGTCACAGTATTCTTAAACACAGTGAATGTACTGCAGATGTAAGGGAGACAACCAGAATACTCCACTAAAAATGTGCATATAGATGGAGATACAGGTTTGAGGAAGAGGAGGCTGAGGGGAGACCTTGTCACTCTCTACAACTACCTGAAAGGACATTGCAGAGAGGCTGGTGCTGGGCTCTTCTCTCAGGTAATTAGGGACAGAACCAGAGGGAACGGCCTTGAGCTGAAACAAGGTAGGTTTAGACTGGACACTAGGAAAAAATTCTTCATAGAAAGAGTGGTGAGATATTGGAACGGGCTGCCCAGGGAGGTGGTTGAGTCACCATCCCTGGATGTGTTTAAGCATCGCTTGGAGGTGGTGTTGGGGGATATGGTCTAGGGGTGAACTTGTAGAGTAGGGCTAATGGTTGGACACGATGACCCCAAGGGTCTTTTCCAACCTAAATGATTCTGTGATTTTGTAATCTGTAAATACAAATCTTTCACTTACTGTAGAAAATTGACCAAAATTGTATTTCATCTTATTTCCTTATTTCATTGAGAATATGTGATTCACATTCAAGTTCCAACTGAAGCTAAAAACGTATCTTCTAACTAAATCACAGTGGGTGTCTGGTACATCAAAACTCTGTGAGTAACTGATGGGACATTGTAGGGATCTGGTGTCAACTCATCTCAGTTCTGAACTCAGCAGTGGTTCCTCCCACTCAGTAGCAGTGACTGATCTGCACTTGAATTTACTAATCGTCTTCAGTTTAAACATGAACAATATATCAAATATTCTCCTGAATATTGTACTTTTATATAATGAAATTTTGAGGGAAATAGTTAAAGGGTAGAGGATTTACTCGAGGAAGAGATAACAAATACTATATTTATCTTAATAAAATGATTTCTAAGGTAAATTCATTTAATACAATTTGTAGCTATGCAGGATGGGATTCAGTCTTCTCTTGCTGAAGCTGGTCACAAAACATTCCCTGACTTCTATGAAAACAGGTGGTTTCCTTGGGTCTCATTTTAGCAAAACATTTGTGTTCCATCTTAACTAGAGACCTGTTTGTGTCCAGCAGTCTAAAGGTGGTGTAAAAGCTTTGATGAATGAGGGTTAAGTGCTTAACTAGTAAAAGAAAGCAAATTCTCTTACAAATATGTGGAGCTAGTTGTCTTTTCCATCACTGGCCCATGTGGAACAGAGTTTCTGGTGTCAGTCCAGTTCTCTTTCTTTGTATTACCAAATAAACCTCTCTGTTTTGGAGTGCTGTTCCCTTTGGCCATTTGAACTTTGAATAAATGAGCGTGCCACAGGCAGCCAGAAGTTGCCAGGCTCAGAGGTATCTGTAGGTCAGCCTTCTTAATGGCACTGACAAACAGCTATGCAAGTTAAGGGGTGTCCATATGCCATCTGTTCTACTCAACTGACCATGTGAGAAAGTTTGCTTTCAAGCTGGTTTTACTGCTTTGATCCCATTCCACCATGTCTTTTACTGCTTCTTACTTTCTATTCTCTATTACTTTTCATTGTTTCCCATTATTAATCCTTCCTTACCCTTGATATGTCCCCCAGGGCTCTTATTCTGCGGGTGGTGAGCACTGTCCTATGCATGAGGCTTCTTTTGTCATTGAGGGATGACTGATGTTTTTTTCTGAAAGCCCATGAAAGCTCAGAAAAACATCTCTCACCTGTGTCCCTGTGGAGCAACCTTGACACCTCCTGATGCACTTTTTTATGTGTTGTTTAATCTGGGTATTAATGTGCGCTGGGACAGTGCCACATCTGGATGAGTGGCAGAGATAATTTCTTGTCCATTTAAGGCTCTCTCTATGTGGGTCAGGTGTACCAGGTAACATGTTCACCTGGCAGTGTCCTGCTTCCTACAACTTCTGAGTCCAGTGTTGGAGAATTGGTAGCATTTCAGGCTTTCAAAACATGAATGGGATACATGTCTAGACCCTTGGTGCTATTTTCAATATATCCTCTGGTTGATCATTCTCCACCTCAGATTCCCATAGGAGATGTCATCAGCTTTGCTCCTGAGCTTATGTGATTGTCAGCTCTGTGTCATACCCTTTTCTGATCCTGCAGAATGGAAAATTGCTGTCTGCCTTTCCTCTGGTTCTGCTGTGCACTTGGGTATGTGAAAGGTAAAATAAGATGGGGCACACATGATTCCACCCTGCTGAGTTTGGTAACCCCAGTGGCTTATTAAGGCTGATCAATGAAGGTACCCATGCCAGAACCTGATGTTGCAAGAAAATTACATTTTCTAGGCAGGTATTTCAGCCTTCTGCCTATCACAGATAGGCTTTTGATGTCTCTTATGATTGAAAAGGTATTGCTTCTCTGTTGTTAGAAAGATAAAGCCAAAGGGTCAGATTTTCTTCTTAGGGTATGACTAGATCTGTGCTCTCAATTTCAGTGCCTAATGTCTTGAAATACTTCCTTCAATTGAAAAAGTCAAGTTTACTATCACCTGAGATACAGTTCATGTGTTGGCAGTCTTTCCCCATCACTGCCAATTTAAAGGCAAGATTGTGTCCTTCTGCTCCCCTGGAGGGTGGGCTGGTTCCAAGCCACTGCAGCAAATCACCCAAATGTGGAGTCTCTCTGCCCTTTATGGCCGAGTTTAATTTAAACCAGGAGATACATTTAAATGCTTGACCTCCTTCCTCCAGAACTGCAGCCTCTGGATGAAACAATGCACAGCTGTGACATCAAAAGTCAATTTTTATACTCAGGAGGCCAGGCTATTCAGACATGTTGCAGGCAGGTCAAAGAGTACCTGCAAAAGTGGACAGTTGTTTGAATGTTAAGATGTGCCATAGACCTGCAGAGGTGATAGCCTCTTTGTTGACAATGAACCAGTCTGCAAAAACCCCATCCATGAAGGAAGCATCCCTCCAGACTTTGTGTCTCATTGATATTTGCAGGACATCAAGGAGTTCCTCTCATGTCTCGGTTTATGACACCCTGAGATGTACAGAAGTAATGCTGGATTTGGCAGGATAGGGGCTGAGGTTGCTCTTTGAACAAAGGATTTTGAGACTGACTTCTAAATGTCACCTCTCAGTTGGATTGTAAATTGAAAGGAACTGGGAGCCAAAGATATCCACCAGCCTATGTACATGGGCATGTATTCATTTAGTGTAAGGAGGTAGACCTAATATTTATTTTGGAAAATTTAGGGCGAAATGTCTCCAGATTTAGCTATAGGGGACCAAAGTCAAAGTGTGTGTCTGGGGGAAATACCCCAGTCAAGTATTCTGGTTGCTGTGTATTCACTGACATCTGAATTAACCACCTCAGCAGGAAGACTAAGGGCTGAATGATCTTCCAGCTGGAATTTCATTTGACTCAAAGGTCAGGACATCTTGGTGAAGCTCTGTGGTGCTACAGAGAAGCCCTCCACTGCATCAGGCTACCACTGTTCTTATAACGGTTAGAATTCACATCCAGGTAAGTCAAGCTGAATAAAACATAGGTGATCTCTCACTTTGTATGATGTAGAGAACTTTAGTTCAGTTGAGGTCCTCTCAAATGCACACACAACTGATCCTAGTTATGCACCAAGAATGTTATACCCTTTAAAAATGTTTGCCTTGAAATACATGAGAATGTAAAAGAGCACCTCAAGTACTCGAATATCTGGGAAACCAGCTTAGCACTGTTCGACAAATCCTCCCTGCTGAGCTAAATCAACCAATTAGTCACGCTAATGCTTGTTAATGACATTTCTGTTAGAAGAACAGTGTAATTTGGCTTTATTTCCAAATTTCAGCAACAAAAAATATCACGTATTGATCTTGCATTGCAAATGAATGATGTTTCTGCACTACTGAAACTCAAAAAATGCATGATTGGTTACACCTTGGTACCATCTGCAAGGCAACGATTCAGTTGTATTCTTGCGCCTTCCAGTAACATTTCATGCTATAGATCCCAGCAGAGACAATTAAATCAAACTTGGTGCAGGGATGGCTACTTCTCTGAGAAAAATATAACAGGCCTAAAGAACCACGAGCAGTTGGCTCATGTAATGTGAACTTATTAATTGCACCAGCGTCCACCTTGTCTTTGTGCTCAATTATGAGTCCATTTTGAGAGGGCAGTTCGTCTTTAATGGGTTAACTGATGCCACGTTAATAGAGGAGCTATAACATGACAAACAAATATAGTTTAATGCACCCTACTTTGAATGCAGAGTTCATATGTATTCCAGACGAAAGGCCAAACAAATTTACAACACTTCATGCATTTCTATAGCCGAGCATTTTTTACTGAAGGATATGTAAATCCTGCACTAATCAGAGGTTCTGGGATTCCAAATGCCACTAAAGGTTATGACCTGAAGCCCTGCTAATAGATGACTGAGGGCGTAGACTAAGTAGTTCTGAATGACAGCAACCACAGGGTGTTTTGCATGAAAAGTAACCTCTAATAAATGACCTCTGCTTTTTTCCTTTCAAAGCTATGACAGTAATGAATATGAAAGGGGGAGCTTTGTACACACGGGTGTTATTTACACCTAAACACTGCAAGAGTGTGAGGGTTTCAGTTTGGTTGGAAAAAAGGAGGAAAGGGTGTTTTTGCTGCCTTAACAAACACGGCTGCACTTCTGCTGACTTCATTAATAATCCCATTCTTAAACAGTGGTACCAAACAACAAGGTCACGTTATTAAAGGAAACATTTCCTCCTTCGTTATATGTACGTGTGTGTGTATAAATGTCCGTATATATGTATGTATGTAGATATGTTTACTGGATGGGTTACAGGCTTTACGTGAAATCTCTTGGACTGCTGATAGAAGCATTCAAATTTCTGCTGTTTTGTGACCTTTAGTTAGGCAGAACACTGTGTCTTCGGTGGTATGAACAAAACAAGGATGTTTTTAATGGCAGTCTCTCCTCGTGGATGATATTTACACTTGGACTTCTTGCAGGAAAACAGTTCCAAGATTTTTTTTCTGAAATGCAAAAAGAACCAGAACTCTGAAAAGAGAAAATATGGATTTCCTTTGAACGATGGTGACCAATAAGTGAAACTTTTCACATCTTGCTGGAGATCCTGGGGTAATAATAGAGAGATTATGAATGGATTGTCTTGTCTGTGCCTCTACCAGCTCAGGACTGTTCCCAGTCCCATATGTTGCTTTGCATCAGCCACCCTCCCTGTAAATCAACTGCGATGTGTCCTTTATTGCTTTGGAGGCTCCCTTCCCAGTTTCAGCATGTAAGGGCAGGCCAGGATGGGGGGAAGACAGGCAGGCAGGACCGTGCTGGCTCCTCTGCGCAGTTGGTAACCGAGCCACGCAGGTCCCCTTACTGCAGCACCAGCAGAGGGGTTGTGTGGGAACACTGTTCTGGCAGAGGAAACCAGTTGTACAGGGTACAGTTACCCACAAACACTAGGGTCACGTCTGCGATCCCTGAGGTAGCGCGCTGAGGTGCAGGCTGCCTGCTAGAGACGTGGGGTGCAGATGTGCCTGCCCGGCACCCAGCACCCTACGATCAGCCCAGGTGGTGCTGTGTGTGAGGGATGAGCCAGCGAGGTCGCACTGCAGCTTCCAGTCTGGGAGCTTGCGTGATTAAACCGCATCTCAGGCTTTCTTGACAGTCCTGCCCAGTAGGTGTATCAAGGGTCCAGCATCTTCAGGATGCTTAGGTGCCATTCTTGCTGCTCAAAAGCTTGGCCCTGTAGAGTGCCACCGCTACACGCTGCTGTGCACAAACCGCCTCCAGACACATCACGCCTGGCAGTAGGGTGGCTTTGACACTCCACTTGTGCCCAAACCCCGTTAGCTTCCTTGTGCAAAGCCTGTTTATTTGAGATTTGAGCATGTGAGCACGCAGCATGTGGCCTGAGTAGAGTCTCCCATAGCCTAATGTACTTTGTAACCCAGGAATCTTTGCGCCTGATGTTCAGCACAATTTTTTTGCTTGTCTTAATATCATCCAAATATTTTTTCATTAGTTAATTTTTATTACAGGTTGTTTATGTGCAGATCGTAGTTATGTTTGTTCAGGTATGACTGTCATTTTGTTAGGTGGCGATTTTGCCTGAGTAAGGAAGCCAAAGCAGGGCTTTAAAATGCACTACTCATAAAAAATTAAAGAACTATTCTTTATTTACATATTTACACAACAGTCAATCCACCGTGTAAAGCTTTCTCTGCCTTAAACCCAAATCTCCGGGGTGTACTCCGTGCCTGGGGAAATTGGATGGCTTGGAGAAATGATAAAGAGATATTTGTCCATCCACCTATCTATCATTTTTTACACCATACTCATTACCATGGTCTCTGAGCTCCTATTACAAGTATAGAGCCTTTCCCATTTCAGTGCAGAGCTGGTCAGCAGAGACAGCAAAGCCATCATTATTTTCTGAAGACCACAAACCTGCGGAAGAACTGGTTGCTTACTCTGCAGCGGCCCTTTGGCAGCAGCCAGTTTGTACAGTAGACAAATCCCTTTTATTAGCTGCCTGAGAAGTCTGGTTTGGTTTCTGGAAGATGCAGTTCAAATGGACTATGTGCAGAGAGTTAGCCTTAGGTATCAACATTGCTGGTCCCACATTCACTTCACGTCACCTCGAGAGAGAGGCTACGTCTTCCCTGCCTCCCTGACAGCTGCTTACCAGGAGGGGGACTTCAACTCTGAAACAGCATCAAAAGACCTGGCAACTTTAACTTGGATAGACTGTCTGAGGGACTCTTCAAATTAACAGAAATAGCTGCATTTCTTATCCTCTTGCATGTAACTGTTTGGCCACTTTCAGGCCATGTCATCACACATTTGTCTCATTCTTACCCTCGGGTCCACCTGTTTCTTTGCAGAATTCACTTATTGTCTTTTGACTTGTGCTTCAATTTCAAGCTCTGGAGCACGGCAGCTTTTTATTAGGTTGTATTCAGGGCCAGCCATAGTGGGGGCCTGATCCTTGACAAGGACCTGCAGGCATTCAGCAGACAAATATTAGTTAACGCTGATCATTACTAAGAATAAAGTCACATCACCACTCCACAGCTCACTCCAAGGCTGACTCT
The DNA here is from genome assembly GCA_025345505.1 of Todiramphus chloris collaris. Lineage (NCBI taxonomy): Eukaryota > Metazoa > Chordata > Aves > Coraciiformes > Alcedinidae > Todiramphus > Todiramphus chloris. The sequence goes on along the minus strand of JANVCC010000276.1, from coordinate 1,739,600 downwards.
ATTACAGCTGCTATTGCCAGTGATCGTTCCAGCACTATTAGCCATCCTGTTGCCCATTTGTTTTAATCTTTTTCCCTCCCGTGTTGGGAGGAGAAGTTTCAAATCCATCTTAGTTTTCCTACCAGCTCTGTCAGACATTGAGCAGCAGCCTGGAGCCCACTGTGCTCCCAGCAGCGCTGCTATTGGGATGTAGCAGCATGCTGGGGGCATCATGCTGGGGTGTTAGCTCCAGGATCTATAGGGTGGATGGATGCTCCAAACAAATACCTTCTCCTCCTTCACCTGTTCCTGTGTCATGGAGCAGGAGGGAAAGGGGTAACTTTGTTCATCTTTCATTGCTAAAGGGCAGAGTGGTCTGTCCCAAATCACCATCCTGAGAAGAAGCACAGAGCCTACATCTCTAACTTGTCCCTTCTCTAATGGAACCAGCCCTCTCATTCAGGCATCCCTCTCATCCCTGCCTGGCTCAGACATGCTGTGATCTTCTCTCAGCTTTAATTTAGAAATAGATGCGGACTTCATCAGTTGAAGTGGCAGCTGGCATTCAGTTCATTAAATGTATCCAAGAATAAAAGAGGAGAAAGATTTTGGTTTTGAAATAAATGTAGGGGAAAATATTATAGATGGCAACTGAAGAGCTGCAACCCCCCTCAGGCCAGACTTTAACAGGGCTTGGTGGATCATCTGTGTCTAAAATTGGAAGGGTTTGATTCAGGCTTTCCTGTTCTTCACTTAGAGAAATCTGGCACAACTACAGGCCAGCTGAGTAGAGCCAGGACAAAACCCAGGAAGAGTCATTTAGTTTAACTTGAAATGCTTCATGGAAATGCTTCAAATGTGACAGGTTTGTGGGGAGGTCTGCCCTTTTTTCCTGGTCAGCTATCGGCAGGCTGGGCTTCTATCCACAGTTTTGGGATTCCTTTAAAGCTGGAGTCCTTTGCAGCCTTAGCAGTTCTTATTTTAGGACTGATGACTGACTGGTGCTCCAAAAAGAGACCATGGGACCTAGTAAAGTACTTTGAACTTTTTATTTTCTCTTCTTTTCTTATGGTTGTCTTATGGAGGCAACAAAAATTAAATTTTGAGTAACGTACAATAGAAATGCATTTTCTTTTAAAGATTACAGAGCAGATTTCCAGCTCTTTCTGACCAGCCTAACTCAACTGATACTTGTGATTTATGCCAGCCTAAGGGAAGAAATTGGGCAATTTAAATTTTAACTTCCTCTCCTAGGAACAATCCTTTCATTCCTGAAATTTGCAGATGAAGAATGAAACTCTAAAAAAGCTGCTCAGCCTGGCCACGGCTTGACTGCAGGACCCCACAGCAGCGGTCTTGCAGAGTCTGGTAAAGAGGCGATTAAAAGTTTTACTATCCGTTTTATCATCTCGGTTTTTACAATAAAGAGAGCTGTCATTGTTTTAGGATTATTTTACGTATGTCTATTCATTTTGTTTCATTGTCTTTACAAGTCTCACTCCCATTTCGTGCTGCCTGGGTTCTGCCCTTTTCATCTCCTTACGAGTGAGTGGGGAAGGAAGAGCAGACTGGCCAACAAATTGGGCAGGGAGAGAGTGTGAAAACTGAGCTTCCATGCCATGCTCTTCCTTCTCCTAAGGGGAATGAAAACGCCACTTCCCCCCCGCCCCCTCTATTTTTATGGTGCCTTTGTGTCTTACGGGTACACTAGACCATTGTTGCTTATGTGCTCGAGCTGTACAACAATATCCCTCGCTGACTGCGTGTATTTTAGTGGTAAAAGATATGGTCAACATGCTGAGATGTAGGTGGGGAAAGCAGAAGGGAAGTGTTTTTTTAACTGGCATTTGGAGGAAAGTAAAGGAAGAAAGTCTGGTAATGGAGACAGTGGGACAAGAGAAGACAAGAGATGCAAGTAGGTAACATTTTAAAAGGCACCTGTGGTTTGGTTTAAGCTGCTCTGGTAGATTTGAAAATCTCAGTAAATGAATAGTTGTACTATTAGATGCTTAAATTGTTTCAAAGTTCTGTGTATTGTAGCTTAAAACTTTATGCTTAAAAAAATAGAGACAATCATGCTTGAGCCTAGAGGCTTTTCTTTCATACAGACAAGAAAAGTTCTTGAAATACTCGGTCTGGGGAGAGAGTGAGGATGGTATGTTTTCCAGGTGTCATGCAAGTTCAGAAGTCTTGCAATTTAAAAACTCGGCTAAATACTGAAAATCTGTTCTGGGAATATTCATTCCATTTTATTAAAGAATTAGGGTCCAGCTGTGCTTACTTTCCACAATGGTTTGCTTTGGGGACATTTTTCATTTGCTTTTCCAGCAGTTTCTGTATCAGAAACATTGTTTTAAATGTCACAGTTGTCAAATCAATGAACTAAAACAGTATCACATGGCTTAATTTGAACAAGTAATGCACTTGGAATTTCAGATTTGGAATAACAGGCTTCCTGATCTGTTCACTGTCCCTCAGCAGTTGAAAACAGAGAAATTTGAGTAATGTTTGGCTATGCCCTATCCCAGGGCTGCAAGAAGGAGGAGGAGGGGAGGATATTTGCTTATGTGTTTAGCCTTGAAGTACCTATCTGTAATGAAAGTTCAAATCCCAGACAAAAACTTGATGTTTTGTCTATATCTGTCTATCTATCTGTATTTAATTCTGTCTCTGAAGGCTTTACCCAAAGTCAATCTAATCTTTGATTAGAGTTTAATGAGCTCCTTATTATTGCCTACTGAGAAAAACAAGAAAGGCTCTCACTGATGACAAATGGAGGAAGGTCCTTTGCTTTAGGTTGACAGTCTGATGCCACTATAGGAAAACCCTTGACCTGACAATTTATTTAGGACACTAGGAAATACTTTAGGAGGGACATCCACAGGCTGAGGCACCCATAAGCATGTCTACATCTGAAATGTAGGAAACTAAAGTGGAGCTATGGGTGAAGGTCCTGGAGCAGTCCTTCTTTCTCCAATTTTTCCCCCTTAATCCAGTGTCTGGCTGGATAGCACTAAAACCTATCAAGCCCCTCTCTAAGCTGCTTGCTTCTTGCTGAGCACAGACTGTCAGGGATGAAACAACCAGGGGCAGCTCTGTGCATAAGGAAGTATGAGATGGTGAGACTGGTGGGATGCTTTTGAAAAGGGATTTTGTTCCAGGTTTTCCCTCTGTGCTATGGAGTATGAATTGGATAGGTAAAACATATAAATGTCTGGAAAATTAAACCACTGGATAGGATATGTTTTACAGTTCATTTTAAAGAATCACCGTTACCCACCCCTGTTGTTTAGTCTTCACTGCTTAAGGGAAATATGAGCAAAGAACTTGTCCGGTTTAATCAGAAATGCCTACTCTCTAGCCCACCTATTTAATTTTTTTTTCTAGTAAGTATCAAACTCTTGTCCTTCTAAAGAAGAATAAACAATCATGTGCTGTGTAGGTGTGTGTTTAGAGATGAATAGTTTTAAAAGAATGATTTGGATTAAGAAGATAAGGAGGAAGATACGCAAAAGATTATAGGAATGATTTAAAAATTGCAAAGATTTGGATTTATTTTACTTATCTGCTGGCATCATAACCTTCAGTGTTCATGCTTTCAAGCTTTACCTTGCAATCATTGCAATTAGAAATTTGCATTCAAAAAAATAACAACACTACCAGACATCCTAACAGATATTTGGAAGTGGAGGTTTAAGAAAAGGTAGTGATGCAATATGAGTATTGCTTAACTATGAGATGTTGGTGGAAGAGACTTCTGGGAGAAGTTGTTTTGTTGGCAGTAATAAGCATTCTTGCTGCAGTCACAAAGTTTCTCTGCCTCACAGCAGTCGCAGCTCAGGTTCATCCACTGAAGCAGGAAGTCTGTATCCCATGACGTGGAAGCAGTGAATATAGCCACTCATCATATACAACTGACGTATTAGCACTTTATCAAATTTTCCAAGTCTCATCACCTACTTTCCCTACTGCAGTTACTCATTTCTCACCATCAGCTCCTTAGCAGGAACAGCGTTCACTGAGGCTGGTATAGCACTGCTATAGAAAGTCTCTTCTGAGCAGAAATGGTGCAGTGCGTTGACTTGTGCCATGACTCTGTTACGCTGATACAGCTCTGCTGAAAAGGGGTGGGAGCTGCTTGAGAGTTCACCCCAACTCACAGGAAAACTGAAGAAACTACCAAAAAGTGGATCAGATACATGAGACAGTCATAAGGCAGTCTTCTGATTCTGAGGTAACAAGCTCCTGATGTTTGGCCACCAACAGGGAGAAAACACCCTCTATTTAGATTCTGCCTTAAATCTGTAAACCCAAAATCACACCCAGGTGATAATCCAGCCCAACCTGACTTTTCCCATTTCTCTCTGTGTCTGCAATCTGAACATGCCTTTGATTTCCAAAAAACATTTCTGCGAACTCTTCTTTTTCAAGCAAGTAATGCGATTAAGGTTTGAAAGGTGCTTAATGTTCTGTTAACTTAATGTATATTTGCTGTCTTTGGAGAATGGATCACCTTACCCAGATGTGAACTGTTGTATGTGTTTATGCCTTGTGCATTCTTAGCCTGTCTCAAGGTAAAAGCCTTGAAAGAGTTTAGATTTCCTAAATATGTGCCTAGTGATTAGATCACAATAAATCTGAAAGGATCGTAATATGCCTATTATATATTATTTTGTTTCAAAGGAATTATTATAGTTAGTGGGCAAACATGCACCAGTGCCTTAGGGAATAACAGAAATGAAACCACGGAATGTATATAAACCTGAGGGTCTGAGTAAAATTCAAAACACCAAGGCTGAAAATTTGGTCTGACACCATCTTTGTGTTGCCCAGTGCTTCCTTTACATGCCAGAGTTTCCAAGGTGCGTGTGACTTAGCTTGGTGCAATGTAAGCACTGCCTTTATTTTGGGGTTATGACAGCATGTGTTAAAAGACAAAATGTCAACCAGATTGGATTTTTAGCTTTGAACACACTTGAGGTTATGGTTTGAAGTCAAGTCTAACTGTCAAACTGACAAAGGGCTATTTTAATTTTTTTTTTCTGTTGCCTTGTTTAATTACATGAAACCAAATGCTCAGATGAGTGAGAAGAACTAGAAGACTTTTCTCAATCACAGAATTAGGACTGCCTTTATATCCTGCTAAATTCCAGGCTGTACCTACTCATGAGGTAATGGCTGCAGTCAAGAATACTGGTTTCATTTGTACCAGGGAAGACACGTTGGGTACCTGTGCTTCCTCCGATGGCATGATTGACCATGGTTTTAACATTTTTGGAATATGTGGTATTTGAATTTACAAAGGAAGCTTAAGTCAGTGCAGAGTAGGAATGGTATTAAGCTTCATGTTGGTAGTCCTGAGAACTGGTCTGGGACACAGTAAGGTCTTCAGCTGGAGTCAGTATGCTGGCTTTCACTGATTCTCAGTAGTTGAGGGACTTAGCTGAGTAAGGTCCCTGATAAGGAGCAAGGTCTTCCTTATGTGAACGTGTCCATAGTGTACATTCAGGTTGGCAGTGGAGTTGCCACAGCTGAGGCTCCTTCTTTAGAAATGAGAGACAACTCCAGACTTGCCAGGCTCCTGGAAGGTTCTTGCCACTTTGTTTTACTAACTCTGACTTTACTACCCTCCTGAAAGTCTCTTCCTACACTCAGATAGTCATCTCTCTCCTTTGATGAGTATATAGATATCTCTTAGCAATGGGATTGAAAGACTTTTAGTGATGTGGCTGCACAGTGATAACTCTGGATACTATCAGCTGTCTGCTTTGAGATGCAGACAGGGGTAAAGAGCAAATATCAAGAAGTTCTTTCCCCACAAATCTATCAACAGTGAGCTGATTTCGGCATTCAGACTGCCTGAAAACTTGCATGCACAATGACATTGTTTCAAGCCCAGAACATAAATTCAGTCAGACTATGAGTGAGGAGAAGACCAGTTACTGAAATGAAAGGGTTGCTCCAGGCCTTTGAAGGCACTGACCTCCAGGCCCTCAATCAGTTCCTCTGAGACCATCCAAGTGAGCTGAAAAAAACACTTTTGCAAACCCTGCATACCAGAGAGCATTCGTTGTCCCTTCCTCCCACACTGACCATTAAAATGGAGACTAACATGGTGGAGGTGAGGTACTGCAGTTACAGTAACATCGCAATTCCGTATGCAATATCAAAGCTATTGAGTGCCGATACTACATCGCTGTTTGTAGTACTAGTCTTTTTCCCTGGCCTCTGCCAATCTCTTTCCAAAGAGCTGGGGCAATCATATCACTATGACTTTTCTGAATGGTCAGAAAGGAGAAAAAGGAATGGACAATGTTATTGTCTTCTTCCTGTTGACAACAGTCCTCTCTACACCCAGAAGCACATCAAATCAGATCAGTCTAGCACGGGGTGAGTGTTAGGGACTCAAGAAAGGGAGGGTAGAAGTCCTATGGCAGGGATACCACCACTTCCCTAGGCAACCAACACTACCTCCAGGTGTTGGTCCAGCAGAAGTGAAGCCCAAGAAGAAGAATCCCAACACCCGGGTTGCCAGACCACTGCAGAACACCACACAAAATAGATTGTTGTGCTCCTGATGGGTCTACACACCCTGATACAAAGCAAAAGGCTCTGTGGTATTTTTAGGTTCTAACACTTATTCTTCCTTTCATATCATGGCATACTGGAGGAATTTGCTGTGGTGCCAGTCAACAGAGCAGTCACCAGTCAGGGAAAGCAGTTTAAATTTGACTATAGTAATGTAAGTTGCTATACTAGTGTTTCTTACTATAACGCTGTATTATATTGTATCATATTATGTCCAAGGGACAAAGTGCAAGGCAAAAAGTGCCACATTTTACAGAGCCTTAGACAAAACATCCCACCCATCACCAGCAGCTGCTTCCAGAGTGCAGAGTTAGAGCTGTAGCATAGGACAGTGTGTACCAGTTCTCAAGGATTAATGACAAATGTGATTTAACATATGCATATGTACAGCAAGGGTGTTTTAAGAGTCACCCAAAATAAGCTGTGTTTAACACAAATGCCTCTATTCCCACCTTAGGCATTCAGGATATTTTTCTGTCATGCTTGGCTCCTTTGTTGTGCTGGAGAAAACCTGTAAACTACAGTCTTATGCTTTTATGTTAAATTATATATGTATAGGTTTGATATAATCATTAATTTTTAAGATAAATGATTACGAAGTATTGCAATTTGCAGGAAAAAAAAAAAAACCCAAAAGATACCTAAATCAAATCTGTGAGGGACGTTTGAGAATCTTCTTGCTCCATTTATGTTGCAGGAGGAGCAAACCAGGTTTCAGGTAAAGCTGAACTACCACAGTAAGAAAGAAGTGTCCTTCTTCCTGGTGACAGAAATGAAGCTGTAGTTGCATTATTCCCAGCACTGGGCATGTCTTGCTTCAAACAAACCACAGAGAGAAGGAGAAGAAAGGTGCAATGACTCCCAGTAGGCTATAGAATGGTCTCTCTTCTGTGTAGCTGTTAAGTTCTCATTGAAGAGATTTCCTCAGATTGAGGGATGAGCCAGGAAGAAAGTCATGTTTCTTAAGAAGATAGTTTAATAGTTTCTCTGCACTTGATCTAAAGATGAGGTGGCTTTTCCACCATACACCTAGACATTGTATCTTAAGAGAAGAGCCCTGTTCTGAAAGGCCATACCTATAAATACCCATCATTATTTCTCTATTTTCTGATCTTGTTTCCCATTTTGTAATGAGTCATGTCAAGGTACATTTTGCTGGAGTGAAAGCGGTTTCCTTTCTGTCCTTAACACTTGTCTGACAATAGAGAGGTAAAAAGAGGGTTTGGGTGGACATTGAGTGCTTTTTTGGACCTGCTTACAGCTGGAAGTGGACAATCTTCTGGTGTCCACTGCTTGAGATAAGGTTCGGATGGCTGGAAACTGGGTATACTTCTTCCACTGAACTCATAGGGTCAGTTTGGGGTTAATGGCAACAGGTTATAAACCTGGGGTGAAGACTTTCTCATTGCAGACAAAATCTGTGCTAAGTCTTGAAGCATGAGCAACCATCACTGTAACTCTGCTGAGTTCCTAGCCCACAGTTGTCCTAATTCAAATATAACATGATTTGTGGTAGGACCTTCCACCTGTATTCTTTCCAGCTGTGTACTGAGGATGTTTGAAAAGCCACAGGCTTCTTGACTGTCTGTACATATCAGAGGTACGAGGACAAAGAGATGGATATGTGGGTGCGGTAAAGTTGCCTAAACGGACATTTCTAGTGCCATTTTAGATGTTCTTGACAATCTCACTTGGCAATCACTTCTCTGGAAAGCTGCGGATCTCCTAGTTTTACTGTTTTTTTTCAGCCCTGACAAAAGAAGGCTTAGGGGAGACCTTATCACCATGTCCCAGTATTTAAAGGGTGGCTACAAAGAAGATGGAGGCTCCCTTTTTACAAGGAGTAGCATGGAGAAGACAAGGGGTAATGGGTACAAGTTACTCCTAGGGATATTCCAGTTAGACACAAGAGAAAAAATTTTCACAATGAGAACAGTTATTGGAATGATCTCCCCAGGGAAGTGGTGGGTTCTGCAACACTGGACACTTTTAGGAGCCATCTGGGCAGGGTGCTGGGCCAGCTTGTCTAGACCGTTCTTTTGCCAAGAACGGCTGGACCAGATGATTGCAGAGGGTCTTTCCAACCTTGTATTCCCTGATTCTGAGTCTGTGATACTCTAAAGAGAGTGAAGCACTTAGCCCCGCTTTTCTACCTGTGAGAGTAGCTGCATTACACAGCTTCTCAATATTTTGGCTTTGCTTATTTCGTATCTCTGGGGAGAGCAGGTGGCATTGCTGAACAGCTTCATAAGTGGGGGGTCCATTAGTGAAGGTCATGACTCCCCAGCACGCCCTTTCCACCGCTGGTTTCTCTCGGTCAGCAGATCAGAGTTTACGGGCACTTTGGGAGGAAGGATTGTGTTTTTTCTTCACTGTCTCTGCTCACAGGGGCCTGTTGAAAGCTCATTTCTGACAGCAATTGCAACTGCTTTGGCCTTTTTTGGCACAGGGATGCGCTGTCAGACAAGGCCTGGATTTTGGATTCTCATGCCTGTTCCTGAAAGAACAGAAACATGAGTGAAGACATTCTATCTGAAAGACTTGGGGAAGCACCAAAACAAACAAAGATAATTGAGGACAGACTTGTAGAGGCCCCAACCACATGCATTGTAATTCTGTTGGCCCAACGAATGGTATCGCATCATCACCTACTCTGTCTAAATAAAGCCATCTCCCCACGAGGACATCTGACCCAGAAACTGCGCAGGCACTGACTGCAGTGTGCTCCGTTGTTCTCCCCCAGCTTTCTTAAGCCCTTCAGTTCAAAAATAGCCTGCTGTGAGAACTAGGGGTGAGGAATCTGAACTCGCTGACAAAGGGAAGAGCCGTGTTCCTGCAGCTCACCCTCCTGGCTCCCCTGCCCACAGCTGCCTAACACGGGGTGTAAGAGAGAAGGGCTCCTTCGGCTGCAGCCAAGCGATTTCAAGGCCCGTTCTTTCTCCAGCGCTCCTTTAACCGACGGCCCTGCACCTTGCGGAGGACAGGCGCGGCCGCGGCCTCCCGCCCCCGGGCACTTGGGAGAACCCTGGAGAGGCCGCGCCAAGAGGGGGCGGCCGAGAGGCGGCCGGAGGCCACCGAGATCCCCGCGGCCGGCCCGGCGGCGGCGGCGGGAGGGGGCGGTCCCGCCAGCGGCCACACGGTGTCGCCCGCGCCGCTCGGCTGCGCGCTGCTCCCGCGCCCCGCCGCCCGCCCTCCCGCTTCAGGGGCGCTGGGGCCGCGCTAGGGGCACGGCACGCCGGGCAGCAGCCCTGGGCTTTGTCTTCTTTTGATTTGCTTTGATTGATTTTTTAATATATATATATATTTATTATTTTATTTTATTTTATTTTATTTATTCTTGTTTTAGTTCTGCTTGTTCTGCTAATATTTAATTTAATATTATATTTTAGTTTAGTTCGGTTTTTCATTTTCCTCCTCCTTTTCCCTTCCCTTCCCTTCCCTTCCCTTCCCTTCCCTTCCCTTCCCTTCTTTCTCTTTTTCTCTATTCTATTTAATTGGTTTTTTCCCTAATCTCTTTCACGTTCTTGTTGTTTTTTGTTTGTCTTTGTTTTGTTTGGTTTTGTTGTTTGGGGGGGGGGGGTGTGTTTATTTGTTTGTGTTTGGTTTTTCGTTTGTTTTAAATTTTTTTTTGTTGGTCTCAACCCCACTATATCTCGATCACTGCCCAAGCTTTTGGGGCTGGCTGTGGGCCCCAAGGAAAGTAAACCAAGGGATAAACGTAGGGGCTTCGGTGCTCGTGGGACAGTCACAAGCAGGAGAAGACACAGGCTCCTGCTGTTTAATAAAGTTTATTCATAACCTTAATACCAGTTTATTAACTTTAGGTATAACAAGTTGTGCGGTAATTGTGGCTGTTAAGGGAGCACCGGCCAGTACTTTCCTAGAGGGTATCAAATTCTGTGTTATTATCATACATGCACTAAATCTCCATTAAAGGGCTTTCTGTAAATGTTTCAAGGCTATGCCAGATAGAAGGGCACTTCATCTTGGCTTCCAAACGGGGTATTATCTATTTTAAATGCCCTGCAATAACAGTTGCCTTATTTGTCTCCCACCAAAAAATACGGTGGCTTACAAACGCCTTAGTTTTTTGGAAGAAAGACATAAATTGAACTTTCACAACTGCTGTATCAGTCATTAGCAAATCTGGGTTCAAAGGTGCACCCTCTATAGAGCTGGGCCGCGGTCTTTCACAGTCTAGCAAAGTAAGGAAACTACAGGATGGAAACTCAATGAGCCTAACTATTCTGCTTCCTTTTATTTTTGTCTCCCTTTCGTATAAATCACACTCTTGAAGCCGCTGCTTTTCTTTCGCGGGCACAAACCCCTCATCTTTTAAAGTCTGTCTTTCAACTTAATTGTTTCAACAGGCCAGGCGACGTGCAAAAGACAGCTCCAGCCTATCTCTGTATTGTCTCCTCAGGAATGTTTATAAGAGAAATACACGTTTATACAATAGACGCGACTGTTCAAAGGCCAGCTAGCGAAGGAATATTTTTAACGAGCTTAGTTAATGGGGTTGTTCGGTGCCTCTAAGGAAGCGTTCACTGCTCACGGGGCAGAATTGCTGTGGAAGCCAGCGGCAGGTATTGGATGGGCTCCCAAGGATTTCAGCGGCCTTTGAGTGAAGGACTCGGCGACAGATAGAAGAAGTTGAAAAGTGCAAGCGGCAGCACAGAGAAATAAAATGGAGAGCGGCAGGACAGATGCAAGCGGAGAGCAGTGATGTGTGAGCCTCCGGAGGTGCTGTTTATGTTTGTGAGGAAGGTCTATGCTATTAAGTTTCAATTTGACAGTGCGTTTTAACAAACATCTTACAGAAATATGTTTGCAGGAAGGATCAGAGATACCCAAATCTTTGACTGCAGGGAAGCATCAAGTGAACCTCAGCGTTTCAGGGAGGTCTGGCAAACTCTAAATTAGGAAGAAAAAAAAAAAAGGCTTGAGAAGGATTTTGCACTGTTTTTGTGAAGGCAGTGGAGTAAATGATGTTGTTCTTGTGGAATCTCTGACCGATCTGAAAATGAATCTACCTGAGCCTTATGTGTGTTTTTAGCCCATTTTTTGGAGCCCACAAATTCACAGTCCTTTTCAAAGAAAGCATTAATATTTTTATTTTTAATGATAACTCAACACTAGAAGGTTTAGGACACATCACTCTCCTGGCAGTGGTTTTTACTTCTGTTGATGAGGCCAGTGTTCTGCTTGTGCTCTCAAAGCCAATACGATTACTCACTCAAGTAGGACCTTGATACATGAATCAGTATTGTAAAATGCGGCCCGGAGTCTGTAAATGGAAAACGTTAGCTCCAATAGGCAGGCTTTGTGTCTGGTTTAGCTCTCAGCTCCATTAATATGTCCATTACCTAAATGAGTGAGATAGCAGGCCTGCCCTAGAGTAACAACTTCCCCGCTATCCCATTACAGGAGGCCTCAGTGTCTTGTTATTTCCCGCCCTGTTCAGCAGCCCGCATGATGTGGGATAAGGCTGTTGGTGACACAAACATGACTTATTTCTGAGGAGCAGGGTTTTCTAAATGTGTCCACTAGATAGCACAATAAACTTCCTTCTTTTCCTGCTGAAAAACTTTCTCTCCCACCCAAAGAGCCATTAGCCCTTCAAGTCTCAGAGTAATGGTGCTTCAGAAAGAGATCAAAGTTTCTCAGATAAGTGTTCCTCTACACAATGTTACCGACACTCTGCTTTGTAAACAGGCTTCTTTTTTATGCTTAAGAAGGACATATAAACATGCCAAGTGAGATGGATAGACTGTCACTTTTTCTTTTTCTTTTGCTCTTTGTATGTGTGTGTGTGTTAACTGCTCAGTGAGTATCATGGTTGGGTTGTGCTGATACCATTGAACGTGGTTTGTCTTTTGTGTAAACAGAGGAAGAAAAGAGAGCGGCATGAAGTAATCCCAAGTGCATATTTCTTACTGGAGTCACTGCAGTCCCACTTTCTGCTGCCTTTGATGAGAAAGCGATGACATCGTCCTTCTGAAAGAGGATGGAGATGTTAGCTGCACCACTGGAATCCATGTGCTTGGATACCTGCTTGTATGGATGTGTTAGACCCTGGTGCTGTTTTAGGACCTAAGCTGAGTACTGTAAAATCTAAAAAAGAGACTGCAGCCTCAGTTAAGGTTTCCAGGCTGCCTCGGTCCCTTTTCGCTTGAAATAAAGAAGAGAGTGAGGGCCCTCCAAAGGCCTCTAGGAAAAGCTTAAGTCCCACATTAGACACCATAGCAAGAGACTGGTCCCTGCTGTGGGGCAAGTCAGCTGAAGAGAGGGCCGGCTAGAAACAGCTGATAGGGAACCAGAGAGGTGGAGGGAAGTGTTCCTGCAGAAGCAGTGTGAATACATCCTGTAAAAGGTATTGTGCAAGATGCCTTTTATTCATCTGGAAAACCTGAATGCAAATTTGCATTTTGAATCTATTTTAAATTAAGTGAAATCAGCAACTGAGCAGCTCCCATTCTTGCTCCTTAGGGGGCTTGCAAATGTAGATTTGACTCTTCCAGCTGGAGAAAAACATGTGCTGTGGACTCTGCTCATGTCTTATCATCTAGGGAACTAGTCAGTACTCCCTCTTGTAGCTTGGATAGTTATTATCTTTCAAATAACTGTGTATTCTCTGTCATGCATTACCAAAACCTATATATAAGGTAAAAAAAAAGATGAAAATATGAAGAAAACCACCCCTCCTCCTTTCAAGCCTCCCAGTGAGTTGGCAGCCTTTCTACCCGAACTGTAAACTTCTCAGAGCAAGGACCAGGACTGCATGGCAGGCCAAAGCACTGCCCTTGCTCGGTGATCGTCCAGAACATATAAGGAAGGTGCAAAGTGCCTGCTTGCATCTCCCCTTTCAAACCCGTGACCTGAGATTTCTGGATCCCTGACTTAAGAAGGCGATGACAAGGCCCATCTTGTCTTTCATGTTTCAGAGCTAACTACAGGAGTGTAACGCACATCTTTAAAAACAGGTGACACCAGGGATTTTCCACGACAACCTTTCAAACTAAAGCAGAAAACCTCTGTTCCCAGGTTGAAAGCACTCTTAATCACGATGCACAGGCTCCCTCTGACATGAACGTGCATCAGCTCTACTAATTAGACATCCCTGAGGGTTATTGTTACTGTAGTGGCACCTAGAAACCATAGCCATGGATTTGGACCTCAACCTTCTCTTAGAAATACAGACAAAACCAAACCAAATCAAAAGATGGGAGAGAAACAGTGAATAGAAGTGAGGCAGGAATAGACAGTGGGCTCAACTCGGTGGTGGCTTAATCACTACCCTGTTCTTGTAACCATCCCAGCAGAGAGAGCCTGCAGAGAGATGTGAAGGAGAGCCCTGGAGTGATCTGCAGGCAGCAGTGGGGAAACCCACCCTGAAGGGCTGTGCAAGTGCAAGATGTGCAAGATGCCTCTTGATAACACAGCTTTGCTTGCTTTTCTGAGTTCAAGGAAAATTTTTCCTTTAAGTGGGAAATAGCCAGCCTAGACAAAAGCTTCCTACAAACCTGTTTTCTCCTTTTGTTTTTCCTGCCCTTTTGCATCCATAGGCAGGACTACCTCAGATTTCATCTTTTAAGTGCTACAACCAATCCATTAAAAAGCGTCTCATGGACATTTTTTTCAACTCCACGGAGTAGAGTTGCTGAGTGAGAAAGGCATGAGCTGGGCTCTTGCTGCTGGGACTTCCTCCAGACTAGCTTGCAGTCCTAAGAAAAATGAATTGGATGGTCTCAGCTCTGTCCCCAGTGAGCAGCAGCAGTAGATCACTTTGCAAAAATGAGCCACGCGTAATTTGGCACCATTGACAGAAGACTCACTCGCAGCAGCTCTGGGCCTTGCAGGCTTGAGATAATGTGCTGCTAAAATCACCTCTTGACCCTAACCCAGGAGGTTCCTCCAGGTCACAAGGGAAGAGGGGGGTAGCAGGCCACTGTGAGATACCTTGATAAATATACAAGCCCCTACATGTCAGCCTGGCACGCCTGCACCAGGGTGAGCTGCTCTGTTTATCACAGTAAGAAGAATATGTTTCCTGAGTTGTGTTAGAGGACTCCAGACTTCTCATTTAAGCTGCCTCCTCCTTTTTCCCCTCCGGTGCAGCGAGCCCACCGTAGTGAACTGGTGGCCCTGATGGAGCACAGAGAAGCAGGCTGCATGCATCTCCTTGTGATGAAGCTGGCAGAGAAAATCGGACACTGGGACAAACAACCATAAATCAGGACTGTCCTGATTAAATCAGGCATGGCTGGCAAGTAAGTTATTAGCCGCCTGTGAAACTAATTGTGATACTGATACACTCAATTTTGCTGTGTCTTTCAAACACTGGTTGTGATGGGAAACAGCTGTTAGAACCTGAAAAAAAAAAAAAAGAAAGGGAAAGAGAGAAAGAAAAAAAAAAAAGAGAGCGCTCTTACGATTCAGAATCATAATAAAGTCTGTCTTCTCTATTCCCTTGCACAAAAGCTCTTAGATTCTTCTATTCTCCTCTAGACAATTACTCCCAGCAGGCAGGGTCACTCAGGATGAGCACACTATTGCATTTAAAGTTCATCTACTGAAGGGGGGGAAAAAGGCAGAGAAAGGAGAGAAAAAAAAAAAAAAAAATTTTCCCATTAAGGGTGGAAAAAAAAGCAGCATTAAAATGGGGTAGAAATTTAGGGTTAAACAAAAAAAAAAAAAAAAGGAAAAAATTGTCACACGACATCAGTAGGAGAAAAGATTTTGTTCAGCGGTATTGTTTGACTGAACACTTCCTTCACAATAACACCAGTGCTGGCATATAAAAACCAGTGTTTATTTGACGCCTGGACCGGGCAACTGCTATGAGCAGTTAGCATAGAAAAAAGGGGGATGTTTTGAAATATGTCAGAGGGAGAAGGGGCCTGATCCTGCTCTAGTCGAAGCTGGCAGCGAGCCTTCCCCTGACTCCTGTGTCGGCTGGCAGGCCGTGCTTTGCTGGACCAGGGGAGGCTGCGATGGAGTTGTCGGCGTGACCTGCTGTGAGGGCTGTGCCGAGAAAAGAGTGCAATTCGGCTGCTCAGAAACCTTTCGCTGTCAGGAATATGCTTCGCTCAAGCTAAGGGCAGGTAGTTAGTAGTGCTGTGTTAGTTGTACTGGCTTAAGGGTAGGAACTGAGCAGGGTTTGTAGAGAGACAGTTACTGGTCTGAGAAGCGTAGCTTAAAAAACAGGCAGGATTTTGAGTATACAGGCACTTCTTCAGGTCTGGAGAAAAAACCAGCAAAGCCTAGATTGAAGTCTGTTGTTCGTCTCAGTCCTGAAGAAGTTTGAGACCCCAAACTCTGTTTTTACCCAGAAATACCTAGCTTAGTATAAACAATTACCTCTCTTTGTACACTTCTGATTACCAGGATGACTACATGTATATGAAAAACCTTCCCCTGCGTGGTGCAGAACTTACCTGCATAAACAATACGTGGAATTGAACAGTGCTTCCTCGTGGGAATATTTATTCTTTGTGATTTTCTGCCTTCTGCTGAAGTCACTGCAACAGGCCACTGTTGGAGGTTAGACTCTTCCAGCACTTGATTTGACTCCTTTTAGTCTCAAATACTTTATACCTCCTATTTTTTCTTTTTTGCCACTTTTCCTTCTCATCTTGTATTTATCTAGTCTGTCTTTCTAACAGTATGCTTTTTTTTTAAGTTATATTTTAGCTTTAAGGGTGGAGGGAAAATGACATGCATTAGCTAATAACAATATGACTGCATCATGAGTTTGGGAGGAATGGAAGGAAAAAACAAATCACTCACGTTTCAAGAATCTAACCCCATCCTCTCAGCTTTCACAGTAATATCTCTGGCTTCCTGTTTGCAAACCAGAAATGTTTATTTACAATGTCTTTCAAGACAGCTTCTCAATGTATAATGCACATGTCATTACATAATGGGTCATAAATGATGTTGGTTGTCATAGAAAAACACAAAGTCATCAAATATTTTCTTGGTTTTTTGTTTGCCATTTGTGGCACGATTCAGAGTCGTCTGCAGTTAGGAATCTGAAGGTAAATCATCTTACTAGTAATTCCAGCTACAGTGAGTTCAGCCTGTTGGGAGTTTATGAGTGAGGTGATCTTGATGCTGAAAATTTTTCTTTTATCTTTTCTCAGTGGCCCTGATGTTTCAGGCAGCCCACTGGATCTGTGCTCTGAGAGAGCCAGGCAAAGGCTTGCTTGTCCATGGTTTCGTGAACAGAAGCGGAACGCTACAAAACAAATACAAAAATCCAGGCCGTGAGTGTTTAGTTTTTGCATATATAAGGTTATGCACTGAACCAGAATGGTATAAGACCTTGGGAGTTGCTCCTGGAAACCCTGAAAAAACACAACAATGGCTAGTGCAGGTTTTTGGGAGATTTTTCTGATCTGCACCATAGCAGTAGGGACATGTATTGAGTGCAATTTTGTACAGTGTTGAGATGAAGCTGCGTGCTCTAGTTTCCATTTCCTGTAGCTAAGATGGGGACCAGTAAGATGTACAGAATATGCCCAGAAAGTGCAGTCCTTATTCCTGACTTAAATTGGGACCTGGCCGTCAGATACTTTGAGCTCTGGTGGACCCCCTTGCCCTCTCCTTGTAGGGGATTCATTTGGCAACATTACAAATTGTCCCTTGTCTCAGAAACCTGGGAGGAGAAGGAAAGCAGTCCTTAAGCCAGAATACTGGGTTGAAATGCCTGTGCTTACACCAGTGTGTATCAAGTATAATTCCCTTGAAGCTGGTGGTGAAGCTGCTATTCTTACCTCTGAACAAATCAATTTCTAGCTCTAAAAATAAGTGAATTAGAAAAGAGATAAAGTTACCATTTATAAAATAAACATGTTTATTTGATAAAGATTATATCCTGTGTATGAACTTCATCCATATCAGGTATACCTAAGTTCTTATTAGGGAGAAAACAAAAGGATTTTGCATACTTTTACTAAATCAGGAAACCTTTTTATTCTTTTTGTTGGAATAAGGGCAAATAAACTACTATCAGGATAAAAGACAAGTGACAAAATAAGTCCATGCAAAAGACACACAAAACCTTTCACTGTCATTATTTGGGAGGGCACTGAGAGTGTTTTCTGGACTGCCTGAAATAGAGGAGCCTTCTGGATCACTGGTGTAATTCCACTAGTGCCAGAGAAGCTCCATCTCCTGTACATACCACCTACCGAGCCTACGGGTACCTACACAGGATGAAGAGGGTCTCATGCCTAATTCTTATCATAATATAAGCCTCTTAATAACCAGAGGTAGTTTGCTGTGGTCCTCTGACATTAATGCACGTCAGGGTACTGGTGAGCACCTGATAAAATTTCCAGCCACACACAAGGAAGTGCTGGACTAATAAAGTGTCCTTTTAGTGAATTGCATAGACCAAAGGCTTTATCTTCCCCTCGAGGAAATACAGAGCTGTCACAAGCAATATCGCTGGAAAAGTTTTCAGTTACTATGCAAGGTCAGATTACCTGCATCTTTCATTATCTAGGTGGGTGATGGAAAGTTGTTGAGATCTATCAAAAGTGAGGCCTCAATTTAGCAAGGTGGCTAAGCAGGTAGCTGACTTTGCTGGGACTCTCTGTGTGCATTAAACCAGCCGTGTTCTTTAGGAGGCTGCTGAACTGGAAACTGAATTTCAAGAAGGTTCTCGAATGCCATCTTGGAAATTAGATACCCACACTTGCAACTGGAGATCATAAATTATGCCAACATTATGCACAAAGAGTGGGGTGGGGGTGTGTGTGAAAAGAGAAAAAAAAGTATGTGTAGAGGAACAGTAGGAGCAAATGCTCTTCTGCAGCATGCCATGCATTTTACACCCATACGTTGTACTGTCTGAAGAAGCCTTCAGAGATGTACATTGCATGAAAACAGTACCCATCCTTTATGATGAATTTTTATTACATAACTCCTACTGTGTTAGCAAAAAAATGTAAATAAATCTAAAAGTACCAGCCCTGCTATGAGTTCCAAGCACAGTTCTCATTTCAGGATCCTGGCATGCACTTGTAAAACATTTAAATACCTATTGGTGGATAAGAAAATCAATTTACTTGTGAGGTGACTAAGTAACAAAACATATTAGAATTGATGTTACAATTAGGTAAAAAAGAAATAAATTGTTTTTCTGCTCATTAATATTTGGATAAATATTTATGAATGTATAAGACAAGCAACCACTGCCAACACTAGATCTTTATTATGCCAGGCATAGGAATAATTCAAGCATTTAGGCAGCTGCTGGTTGAACTTAGCCCCACTGGCAGTTCAGCTGAATTTGGTCTGGCCTCTGGAAGACTTTTCTTTGGAAGCTGCTCAGGTTATGTGGTTTCTGTGTGGTTTTTGTTTGGGACTCATTGAAGAAAAGGAGTGAAACAGTCTGCAGGTAACGGGCTTCCGACAATGAGCTGTGTTTGCCTTGATGGATGTGCACTGGGCAGAGAGATATTTGGGGTGGACTTCACTGCTGCCCTATGGAGGAGCTAGCCAGGCAGGAAGGATTCACAGGAGTGTTGTTGGCAGGGCTGGCCAGGCAAACATTTCCAGCCTGGAAGCAGCAGCAGGCACTCCCTCAGGACAGGCTTTCCACAGGGACCTCATTTTTTTCCCCTTCTGTTTCTCATTAAAGCCCTCAAATCCAGGCAGCTCCACGCACTCAGCACGTAGGAGCTCTCTTGCCTAGTGTTGAGCACAAGCCTGCTTGCTCCTTGTGCAGGTTGGTTATCTTATCACAGAGGGCAAACCCTGCTCATCCTTCCCCCTTCACAGACAAACCTGCTGTCTTGGCAAGGTGGCTTTTGTGGACCATGGAGAGAGGAGAGGACATTTCCCTTATACAGTGCTGTCCTATATGGGTACAGCTGGGGGGCACAGAGAAGAGCTGCGGTAGTCTGACCACCCACAGCCATTTTTCTTTTCTTCCTTGTGAAGAGGAACCTGATTTTCACTCTTTTTTTGGTCTTTTTGTTTTTTTTTTTTTAAAAAGAGTAATAGCTTCATTATCTTCAGGTGATTTTTGTAGCCCTCGTCTCTAGTTCAGGATGCGAACCAGAACAACAGGAGTTTTGGAACCTGAGGAAAAAAGATCTGTCCAACGTGGCTCAAAATGTAATTTCGTCGGGGCACGCATCAATAATGCGAGTACGGCTCCGTTCGGATGTTACGCAGGCAGCCTTAATACGCTCACATGGCGTCCGGATTGACAAGACAGACCATGATGGCTCCAAAGGGTCAATAAAACATGCGCCATGAAGGACTTACACAATAGACAGTAATGGCTTCTTTGGAGCTGTTACGGTCTATTGGGTCAATAATAATCCACTTTTTAAAGAGTGCCAAAATATGAATTTACACAACAGGCCGTAATGGCTCCTGATCTATCAGATAAATGATATGAATTATCAGCATTAGTGCCCACACTGCAATGCACGTTTACCTATTAGAGTGGATAGAGTAAGTATTAGGTGCTTCAAAATATTCTTTCATATTCAAAAGGATGATTTCTACAAATATCTGGGGGGGGGTGGGGAAGAGAAAACCCAAACTCTCATCATTAAACCTGTGAAATAAATAGCATAGTTCAGGAAATTCAATTCTTAGACTGTCTCTAAGAGGTTATTGTGAGTTCTCACTCTACTTTATTTTTAATTAAATATTGCAGCAGCCTATACATGAATTTTCAAACTTTTGTTTATTTTTCAAGTAGTCAGGTCTATGAACCAGGGGAGGCCATGAACATTTCCTACACTGGTAACCTTTTCTATTCAGTTGTATCTTTCCTGCTTTATTAAGAACTAGTTGCCTGAGTAATGGTTTGCAGGATCCAGATTGCATGTTATACAAACAGTCTTGGTCTGAATATATGCATTCAAGACCAAAAATCTGTTTAAATAACATATGTTCTGTTTGCGGCCACCTATCTGTCTCTATCAAGGAAGATAAAAGTCCTTGTCTACGCAGTTTCAGCCGTGCACTCGAGACAAACCCTCGACTGATGTTTGCCAGCAGGTGGTGGCATACAGCAACAAGCTCCAATGGCAGCAACATTTTCCTGCAAAACTTGGAGAAAATCCAGGCTTCAGGAAAATGAAATATGCCTTCAGTTTGGGAAGAAATAATGATGAATGTCCATCAGCAACACATGCAATGATTTAGTCTCGTTGCATGGCAAGAAGAAGTATGTTCGGTCCACCGCAGGTCAAAAGTTTTCCTTGCTGTTTCTCTGCATTTCCTTCTTGTTATTATAAAACATTTGGCTTGGCTGTGAAATATACTTTTAATTAAAAGATAGGAAAATCATAGTAAGACAGCAGCAGCAGAGAGCTGTTAGAAAGCCTGCTGTCTTAGTTCTCATAATAAACATAACGCGGATAGGTGCGCAAAAACTGAAGTGTTGTGCTGAGAATACGTACACACCAGCTTACCCGAGTCCTTTCAAAGAGAAGTGTAAATAGTGCTTTTCTGCTTGTCTGCGATTTCCTCATGCTTTTTCAAACTTCATGCTTTTGTTTGTTCTAGTCTCACAGCCAGGTACACCTGTTTGGAAGACCCGCTGCTCATACAAAACACCACCATTCAGTTTGCAGTAGGTTAGTGGGCAAATAATTCTTCCATAATAGACGAGGAAAAAAAATAATAAGGAATCATGACAGGATCTGTCACCTTTGGTTTCTATTGTTCTGTGGTTTCCAGGCACTAAGAATTTAATTGTTTTCGTGCATACATTTTATATACAATTTACTCTTACCTTAAACAATGTGCCCTTTAAAAGAAATTTGGGTGCTTGCAGCATCTGAAGTGTGATAGCTTAACTGGGAAAATACAAGTCTTGTCCTGCTTAGCAGGGAGCTGAGAATAGGATAAAAATACAAAAATACTGAGGATTTTTTCCCCCTTTGCAGTGTCTGTTTCCTGTAAGTATCTACCATCTACAATATTGACTGGTTTATCAGGCAGCAGGTATCTCTATCAGTCTATCTTGAATTGTCATCCAACAGGAGATTAAAGGCTGCCTGCCTCCTTCTTGTGATTTTCAGTCTTCACATCGCAAAGTTTTCAATCAAATTTCAGCGGTGTACATTTAGCTTAGAAAACTCACAGTACTTATCTTCCCAAAGCAGGTGATTTAGACCGTGTTTACCTTGTACAGTTCCAAGATATCTCTCGGCAAACCTGTCCACGTCTCAGGCCTTGAAATGATTCCCAAGTTCATTTTTTGCTTTTCTCTGTTTCCCTTTCTCTTTCCCTCCCCAGCCAGGTTACCAGCCAAAGAACAACAACAACATGGGTCCTGAATAACAGACAAGTGACAGCTTTTGGAAGAGTTAGATTAATGTGTCAACCTTGTATTGTTAGCTTTTTCTTAACACGAAGGCAATGTGACCGCTCACAGCCTTGTTCTAAGCGGCTTCCTCATTAGTAATCTTTCCAGTGCACTTATCACAGTCGTGGTTTCAGCCCACGAATCAGCTCAAACCCAGGAGGATGTCATCTGGGCATGCTTCTCGGTTTGCATCGGATACCTGAGGAAGTTGTGGGCTGGGAGGTATCTTGTAAAATAAACTACAGCTCCATTTGTAAGGAATCCAGTGCAAGCCAGATGACACTGAAAAAAAAAAAGGCTTTTCTGCCAATTAGCGTATTTTCCACATAGGATTTTGATAAACAGACTAACTAGAATTTGAAAAAGCATAAACTTGAGACTAAAAAATGCTGGCAAGGCAATTCAAATTGATCACAGAATCCAGACTGGTTTTTGTGGTGCATCCTGCATGTAAAAGAGTTAGAATGTAATATAACTAAAAGTGATTCTGCTAAAGGAATGGAGGTATTGGGAATCATAGTTAGAGTGTCCTGATTAGTCTCTCACCACCAAACACTTTGAACAAACTGGTGCACAGCAATCAGGGCAAGGCCCATGACCAAGATTTGTGCCCTTAATCTGGCCACTTATTGCTGTATGAAAAGACTATAGAGGGGTGAAATGGTCCCCAGACCACTATAGATCATGGTTCTGGTTGAAAAAGCAATTGAGGTTGCAAGTAGGGTACCAGAGGGTCAGAGGTTGCCATTTGAGGAATCCCTGCTCGGGGAGAGAGAGAGAGCACGTGCATGTTTTTAGGGATGGGGCTGCTCCACAAGGTATAGCCAGGCCTACAGGTAGCACTGTGAGCCTGGGGCAGGTGGCTGGGACATGAATCTCGACAGTGTGACATGGTCCTGCTGGATTTGAGCACTAGGAGGGGAATGAATAAGAGAAATGTGATTCTGGATACAGTTGTTACGAGCAGGATGGGAGTATAATCCTGAGCTCCTACTTATTCTAGAATACCTGGGAGGCTGTTACAGTAATTTGATGCCAGCTGGGAAGAGGCAAACACCTCCCAAGTCAGTGCTTTGGCCAACAGCCTGATGACAACAGAGGGTTCCCATCAGGCAAGAGAAATCTTCCAGAGGGTGATACCCACTAGAGTTCATCTGCTTCATGCTGTCAGGGCAGCGTGAAAGAGAGTGAAGTGACAGGTGAGTTGGCCCAGCTGCTTCTTCATGAATATCTGAGATTCTTGCATAGCGTAAGTGCAAGGTATATGAACACATCAAAGAGGAAAAGACACTGAAAATTAAAAGGCAATGCTTAGACGGTTTTGAAAACAGGGAACTTGCCTCAATCTAATTCACTTCCTGCATGTGAAGTGGAGAGTAGATTGAGCTGGTAGGAGTGAAACACAATTGCTTTGTTGTTTAATGGGGAAATGAATTATTCGTTTGGGGGTTTTTTAATTCTTCTATTTTTTCACCTTTTGCCCACACCTTGTGCTTCTTCCTTCCCTTCTACAAGTACAAGCAAGCAAAAGTGCCTGGGGCCAGGCTGCAGGGAGAGGATTATGGCACAGCCCCACTCAGGCATCAGCTTTGCTGAACCCTGTTCAGGAGTATCTTGTTGGCAGGGGTCCATGGATGGGGTGAATGAGTGTTAAATGAGCTGATAGCTCAGCTGATCCCTGTGGTCCCTTCAGCTCAAAATGGAGAACAGGGTGTGAGCTGATAAACAAAATGTAAATTGCCGTCACTTCTAGAAGGACTACCTGAGAGCTTCTTACTGAGTTCAGTGCCCAGCCATTGAAATCACAGATTCTGGGAAGTAGTGTAGAAAGCCCAAAATATATTATTGTGGCAAAGTAAAACCCATTCTTTATCACTTGGTGCTCTCACCTGACAATGTCACAGAAACAAAGCCCTGGGCAGCAGGGCCATTGCCACCTTGGGTTGTGCATGTCCTGGAACGAGATCTCTGAGGCTCATGTGGAAGCTCAGCATGGCCCAGATCACAGTCTCTTCCTCTAGAAATTCCTGCAGGCTGGGGACACTAAGGAAAGGCTGTCTTGAAGTATAGGGTCCAGATCTGCAGGGAGCATCTGTGTGTGCTTATGCTGGCTTGAACTGCTTAGCCTCACTTTATGGTTTAGTTTTATATTTGTGATGAGTATGTGTGAAGCATATTCTCTATACTTAAGCCCACCTACTTCTATCTCTGTATTAAAACCGGGTTTACTCTCCTGGCTCTAAGCCTTATGTTGTCACGTTTTGGTTTTAGTCCTTGTATTTGTAGTGCCCCTGAACACACACTTCTTCTAGAGGGACTTGTAGAGTTTGCTGTCCCATTACTGACTAGGGTAATCATCTGATTTCTAGGTGAGGCATGTCCATGGACATGTACGCAGTTACCCTATAGAAACATGATCTGTAAGGCTGTTACAGTTATAAGGCTACGGTTAGGGCTGCTAAATATGTTCCTATTATTTTAATGTGTTTTCAGTTGTTAAGCTTTAACATTCTGGACTGAATATTTCTAACACAGGTCTTTGTCTCAGGCTGGATTTTTTAGGAAAGGAACATGAAAAAAAAGTTTCAGGTTCAGATGAAGTAGACTCTTGGAATTTAAAACCCATGTGAATATCTGCCTATGTTTCACTGGGCTGTAATCCTCCATAAAAATCTTATTCTTATGTAGCAGAGGTACAGTCAAGTTTGTCAACAGAATATGTCCTAGCCCTGTCAGAACAGGACTTTCCTTAAGTTGCTTGTGGCAAGTAACATACCTGTGGTTATAACCTGTGGTTGCTACAGGTATGCTTCAGTCACAGGATAGAGAATGAGGAGAGTTGTCCCTTGTTCCCTCAGCGCAGCTGCCTGAAAAGCTGTGGAGTGAGGTGACGGGAGGCAGGAGGGACATGGGAAGCAGGAACAAGATGCGCATAAGAAGCAGATGCAGGAGGAGAGAGGCAGGGGAAGCGCTGAGGCACTGGGAAGCACAGAAGCGGCTGGGACCGGCACAAAAGACAAAGGTAACAGATGCCAGGAGTGGAGTAAAAGTGCTTGATATGTGAGAGGCAAATTTGGACATTTTTAAGTGATGGCTGTGCAACCTCAACTTCTTTTAATATTTGTGTACAGATGGGATGAAGAGAAATGAAAATTGCTGTGTAGGTTGGTATTGTAGCATTTAACGGGTCACTGGCATAAGCAGGGGGGTTGGACTAAATGATCTTTAGAGGTCCCTTCTAATAGCTACCATTCTGTGATTCTGTGACCTGTGAGTCCTAGTGGACAACAGGACCATGAGCCAACATGAGCTAACCACGAGCCTTTGTGTCCAAGAAGGCCAATGGCATTCTGGGATGCATTAGGAAGAGCATGGCCAGAAGGTCAAGGGAGGTGATCCTCCCCCTCTACTCTGATGATGAAGCCTTATCCGGAGTACTGTGTCCAGTTCTGGGCTCTCCGGTTCAAGAAGGACAAAGAACTACTAGAGAGTGTCCAGCATGGGGCCACTAAGATGATTAAGGGCCTGGAGCACCTACCTTATGAGGAAAGGCTGAGAGAGCTGGGTCTGTTTAGCTTGGAGGAGAGGAGGCTGAGGGGGGATCTTATCAGTGCTCATAAATATCTAAAGGGTGGGTGTCAGGAAGGCAGGGACAGGCTTTTCTTAGTGGTGTCCAGTGACAGGACTAGAGGCAGTGGCCATGAACTGTAAAACAGGAGGTGCAACCTCCAGGTGAGGAAATGCTTCTTCACTGTGAGGGTAACGGAGCACTGGAATAGGCTGCCCGGAGAGGTGGTGCAATCATCGTCTCTGAAGACTTTCAAAAGCCTCCAGGATTGTTCCTGTGTGATCAACTCTAGGTGATCCTGCTCTGGCAGGGGGGTTGGACTAGATGATGTTTCGAGGGCCCTTCTAACCCCTAACACTCTGGGATTCTGTGATAAGGGAATATTGTATATACGACCCCATTAATATGCTTAAGCTGGGAGGCGTTTTCTGTTGTTAGGACAGGGTCTGAGACCAAAAAGTTTAAGGAATTTGGACTATTGTGGCTTATTTTTTTTACTGCTTGTTCTCAGTGTTAAATATGACATTTCTTCTATGAACAGAGATTTCTGTGTTTTCAAATTTATCTCTTGTGGTAGCACTTTTACCAAGGCTTTCAAGCTCAAGCCCAGGAAACCCCAAGATGATTTCCATATCAATCCAACCAAAATACCTACAGCTATATTCCCCAGCACCCACTGTGCTGGGTGCACTGAGCAGCCAGGGGATGCAGAGGTTGCACCAGTTCCCTGGAATTACAAACCCTCAGCTCAGGTGGAAGAACCAAAGAGAAATGCTGAGAGAAGGAGGGAGGAAGGAATGGAGGGAAGGAGGGCAGGAGCCCTAACCTTTAATAAAGCCTTCAGTAAGGACCATTCATTTTTAGCAGCTTTCCTAAATCTTGAATGGAAGGAACATGTTTTACAGTGTATGTTTTGTTAGTGTTGATTCCTGCACTCAGCTCTTCTGGTGCTTCAGAAAACGCGTTTGAAGGTGGCTGAGGTATTTCAGTTTGACAAATAAACTAAGCTGTGGTTACCTTCTCAGTATGTTTTGTGTCATGGTGCTAATTTCCCATTCACTTGATTGGGATGCAATGATTTCACGACAATGTCAGTGCAGGTCTATGGAAAAGACATTATGGTGTCAAAATGAAATGAAACAATGTTAATTTGTCTATGGAAATGGTGTTACACTGCCAAATTGAAACATAACCCTCAGCTCAGCCACCTTGAGACTTGGCGCTGCCGTACTATCGAAGGACCTCGCCACACGGGGTGATTTTACAGCAGCGCACTGGGAAACTACAAATCTGGATTAAATATTAGAGGAAGTAAGACTATTTGTTTTGTTCTGTGAAATCACAACTGTATAGCATTTCCTAGTGTTATAGGGGCCTTCCACATGTGCTGCAGTACCTAAAGCCCAGGGAGAGGGTGGGAATCAAGGGGAGAAAAAACAATTTGGCAACCTTTACTCAGATTTCTTTTGGCTTCCATCGGCTCTCAGCACATCTCATTTCTAGCATTATATTAATGGATCTTTTTTAGGTGAGGAACATTATTAGATTTTGCAGTGTTCGTAGCACCTAACCAACATCTGGGCCACTGGAGCTCAAATTAAGCAATACTCAAATCCAATTTGTATTTTAATTCCACCAGGATGTAGCATTTCTAGTAAAACAAAAACCTGAACATAAACCAGAATCCAAAGTGTAGGGAATACAATAATGAAAAAGAATAAGCAAGGTGAACTCAAAAGACAAGCACTGAGGGAGGGAAGAAGTAATATATGAAGGGATATATATAAAAATATAAATAAATATTTTCTCATGTTTTTCTCTATCTATGGAGTGATAGAATCTACTTATCAATGAGTTTGTCTTTTATTTTGTTTTATGTTCTTGGATAGTATGACCACCTTTGAAAAAGCGTGATCTTTGATCTCCTGCCCTGGGGCGAGCAACCAGCAGATGTTCTTTTGTTCTTCTCTCCATATTCAGTGGTCCTCGCCTCCTAAAGCCAAAGTGCGCTCCCCCAAACTGACAGGTGTTTCTCTGATTCCAAAGAGATTGATTTAGGCTAAATGTGACCTGATACCTTCAAAGTGGAAGGGCCTCCCAGCACGCTCGCAAACTGGTGGGAGGGAAGGCTGTTGTAACGTCTGCACTTCTGGGAATATGAGCAAATCACATCCAGATGTCAGGGAGAAAAAAGCTCAGCTGGTTTGTTAGGAGGGACTCTAGCACCCCTCTTTCATCCTGGGTGAATTTCTGGGGTGATTCTGTCTGCTGAGTTTCTCAGTGATTTTTTTTCCCCTTATTTGTGAAATGTGTGTAGTGGCACTTCCCTGCCTCTTCTAGACCTGAGGTGAAAGAGATAAATCACAGGTTTTGTGGTGTCTGGGCAGCACTATAAGATGGTCATGTCAATACATATGGCATCATGAGCTGAAGTGGGAGGAAAGGCTAATCACATGAGCACTATATCTTAACCAAGCCAATCTTTTCTTTACGTGTGCCTCAGCTGGCATTAAAATCTGACACCAGTTAATGAAAACAATAAAACTATCCAATCTTATTGATGGCGATGTAGATTTCTTGGACATGAGGAGCTCTGTGTTCTCTTGTATACTGATAAAGATGTCTCTGGGATGTGCACAGCATTTCTAGATGTCTACTGAAGTCCCAGAGCTAAAGGTCATCCCGAGAGTTCAATTACTGCTTCTCTCTTACTATGTGAGTGGTGCACATTTCTTTTTTGTGTTAAGTTCCTTCAGCCTTTTTTCCTCCCTCAGGTAGGAAGCATGCATTTGATGAATTTCATGGATGCGGTCACGCTGCTCATTTCCTGGAAGATGCTAAGTGCTCTCCTCAGATTTGACAGACAGAATGAGCATGGGCTTTAGTGTTCAGATGATTGCTTAAGCCCCAATTGCCTTGCAGAGGATTTCATGCACCAAAGTATGACTTACAGTATTTCTGCCCCAGGAGAGGAATGCACAAAGGTCTTCCCTCTCCTCCCCACCCCACCCCTCCATTGGACTCCCTCCTCTCTCCATCAAATCACTTTTGAGAGATCTTCTTCATGAGACCCATGCATGTTACTCCATTCATAGCTCTTCACAGAGATTCCCAGGCTATCTGAATCCCTAGGAGAAAGCTTTTGGCACTTCAGGCACCATTTACATGTTGTTTTGAAGTAGTTCATGTTGCACCAGTTATAGTTGTTGAGATGTGCAACCCACAAATGAAATGTGCAATCCAACTTCGAATTTACAGGGATGAACTACAACATGAAATATTGCAGACCTCCCTGCTTCTTGCAAACAGCCAAGACAAGTCATTGGATTGAAATTTTAATGAAATATTCTGCTATACAGCCAGGGATTAAAATATAGGAATCATTTGTGCTAGATGAGGAAGGCAAATTCAAACTATTTTAAGTATGCTTTATTCAATGTAAGATTCTAAAAATTGAATTTTATTTTTAAAAGACAGAGAGAAATCTACCTTTCCGTGATTCTTTCTCTCACACACACATGCATGTGCACGCACACACACATGCACACACACAGAAACACATGCCTTTTCCTTCTCTGGGAGTAAAGCATGGTGGACATCTGGTTACCAGGCTCAGTCTTCTTCCCCACAGGCACAGAACAACATCAGTGTTTGAATATGTTCTTTAGAGGTTGACATTTGGGGAATTTATCTGCTCTCCTCGAATAAATGAGAACATTCCAACAATTTTATGCAATGTGTAAACCGCAGATTAATTGCACAAATTATATAAATTATCTTAAAAGTTTGGGGTAATGTTTGCCATGTCAACACTATAATTGAGCTGACCGGGCATGTGGAAAGCCTGCATGTGGCAAGCAACAGTCCATGATGCAGATGGAGAGGCAATTTGCATCTACCTCTACTTAGAATAAGTACTGCAAGGACTGCAGTCTGCGAGCAGAATGGGTAATGTGAGACTTCCATCAAAACAAAAAAAAGCAATGGGCTATAGTCTAATGCATTACTACCTAATAAGGAGGGCTCTGTAGCCCTCTCCCAAATACCAGGTGAACATCCAGTGTGTGTGTGTATGGTGGGGAATTAAAGCCAGAGGATTATCTGTTTCAGAAAATAAATTCCTCATTGCTTGTGAAATCGGACACAGTAGGGGGAAAAAACAAAAAAAGAACCTTTTAACTGATTTGTGTCCACATCAGCTGAACTCTACTCTCTGTGGTTTGGACTGAGCAGTGTCTCCTCACAGGAGGAATCCCACAGGTCATGTCAAATTTGCCTTGTCATTTCAGAAGACATGTTAGTGTAATATCTGGATTTGTGATAGAAGGGAACAGAACAATGACCCAGAGTATGCCTTTCCATCAACAAATACAAGCAAAATATCTGTAACAGAGCATATAACAGTGGAGTAACTTCTCAGAGGTTATGTTTAAAGTGCCAAGGACTCCAAACATTTAGGATTTGCGGGCAATTGCATCCCTCCTTACAGCGGAATGGAAACCAGCACAGGGGCTGGTGAAGTTCTCCCTGACAAAGGAAGGCCTCAGGGCAAGCTCGCGTCCACTTTAGGTCAGACGCTGAGCTCCCAAGGAAGGTTCAGTTCTTGCCTACCTAAGCACTACATGGCATGAGCTCTTGCTCACGTAAGCACTACATGGCATTATGTTAGCAGTCTCTACTCACTTTGAAGTAATGGCAAATCCAGCCACTAAGGCTGGCTTAACCATAAAATGTGCCATCGTTATTTTATTTTTTACATCCTTCCTTTCAGAAGACCCCTAAAGACTCTACTGTTGCCAGCAAGACTTGAATTTGAACAAGAGGGTTGTAACAGGGGGTGATTTGCTGGACCTCCAAAAATTTCATTTGGGCTTTCCCAAGTCTGTTCTCAGGGTCAGTGAAACAGGCCTCTTACCAATGGTAGTGAGGTGTCAGTAATTATTCAGTGAAAACTGTATAAATTAGGTGTTTGTTGAATGAGTGCAGTCTCTGACTTAGAGCAGAGTTTCCTTCTGTGAGATACTTGAGTAGAGAAGGAGCTCAAGCTTAGAACTCTGGAAGACATGGAAGAAAAGTTCAGGGCAAGAAAGGAGTGTAAATGTCTAAACCAGAGAAGATTTGTTTCTAAATAAGAAATTCCACTGCACCTCTACATGCTTTTAAAGTGAGGGGAAAGTGAAAAGTTGATTTTCTTACAGTGAAAGGAAAAATTCCCTTTGGTTCAACAGGACTGGGATTTCATCCAAGACCTCCACTCCATTCTAAGACACTCATGTAGCCCACATTTCATCTTTACAAAGAGTATTCTGTTTCCAGAAATTATCAATGTGTATTAATTTTCTGACTTCATCATCTTCAATGCCCCTGTAGTGACTTCTTTTTATACAACACATTTTTGCTCTTTTTTTTTTTTTTCCTTTTAGTTTTACAGGCACTGTCTTTATGCCACCAAAGATCAAAGAATCACACCATAAGGTAAAAATAGCTCATTGCAAAGAATAAAGACATCCTTTTTTATAAACTTTTATTTTTACTATAGTACTTAATAAAGTAAAATACCTGTATGAAACCTGGCAGTTGAAGAAATGAGAGATATGTTCCTGATTTGACCAGGAACAGGAGTTCACCCCACATTTTTATAGGGAATATTTAACACACAGCCATTCCACCCCCCTGTATCCCCACCCCCATTTATTTCAAAGCAAGAACAGAAGGCAACGCAGAAGTAGCTGCCACCATCCACCAGATAATTCTTTCAAACATCTCTCAGCATTCTAAACCATAATCTAAACTTATGTCCACATAACAAATAACAGCCCTTTGAAATGAACTGAGAAACTGTAAAGCCATTAAGAAAATGTGCCATTAAGGAAAGGATTTCAGCGTTTTCTATGAAAAAGGTTCACAATATATGTATTTCCACATGTTCAGAGAAATGATTAAAGTGTTTATAGCTTTTGTAATTGGTCTCTCTCAATTTAAAAATATAGACTTTTTTTTTTTAAAGTTACATTTCTCTGCCGCTCTTTGTCTAGAATAACATTAATGAAGTCCCATTTTCTCAGTTGCTGAAGGTAGAAAATAGGGAAGGGATGTGTTTAAGAGAACGCATTCTTGAAACATGCCGTCTGTCTGCCTCTATCCCAGCAAACACAGCTTCTCGCTAACGCATCCATTAGATGCAGTGAGCTCCTGCAGGCTCTGGGGCTGATGTGGTTCGCAAGGTGTGCATATGGCAGCAGGGGAGGGGGCTCATTGTCCCTTTAAGGGCACCCTTCTGCATGCCACTGTCCAGGCCGGTATAGAAACTCTGAATGAAAACATGTAATGGTTTTTCTACTGCATTTGCACCTTGTTTGGGATCAGTTGAGGACGGTCAGCCTAACCAGAAAGAGAAAATCCATCATTCAATCCCTAAAGGAGGGGAAAAGAAGGAGGGAATTGGTAAAGAACTCCCTTTCCAAAGCTCACCCAGCCCTTTCTAGGACAGCTTGCTCTCTGCTGCGTTAAATGCTATCAACATACCGATAAAACCCACATGGCCTTGTTTTCATTGAGTGAATCAGTAAGGACTTGGTCCTGGAGGCCAAAGCCGTTTTCATCACCTGCAGATCATGGCCTTTGGGGTGGTTCACAGCACATCTAGTTCAGTCTGGAAGAGGAGGAGGAAGATTTTTCACCCAGTTTCTAGATGAATACATTTGTTTTACAGATAAGAATATATACACAGATGTATATATATATATATATATTTTTTTTTTTTTTTTGTAGCAACTGTCAATCAGGTCACATTTAATTTTTTTTTCATTCTATTATTTTCTATAGCTGCTAAGCTAAAGCTTTAGGTTTTGTTCTAATTGTAAAAGCATATATCAAATGTTTCGTTATTTCTTTTCATAATACCCTGGGAGAGGGTGTTTTACCTTTCCTCTTGTAAATTAGCTTAAGTAGAAATTGTCAATCTGGAATTGACAGGTATTTGTTACAGACAACAAGGCATTGTTCCCACTTTGCTTCATCCACCAACACAGGTGCTGCTGTCACATGTCACAACAATGGGGAAACTTATTAAACTATAAAGACTAATAATACTATAATATAAAGGAACGAGGGTAAAAAATCTGAAAGTGTGTTTGTTGGCTGGGGGTAGGAATTCCTGTCCTTCATGTTGCTGATCTGACAGCTGTCTGTACCTCCCATGAACCTCTTCTTTCCTAGCTCCTTCTTCCAGGACTGTCCTCATAAACCTCTGACCCCTGTCTGCACACCCCCCCAAGCTATCAGGTAACAGTAAGACAGAGGCATAACTTGATCCATGAGGTTGCTCTTCACCTGCTGAGTTGCTGAAGGAGAAAGGGCATGGGTTCTGGGGGAGCCAGGGTCACTCTGGTCTAATTACAGAAAGGCTGGGCCAGTTGATGGATTATGTTGTGGAGCGTGTTGTGACGATGCAGATATCCACAGTCATTTCTTCAGTCAAAGGCTGCCCTACATACAGGGAATTTCCGAAGTAACTTACTAAAGAGGGCCTGTTTGGTGAACGTGTCAAAGGAGGTGACAATAGTCTTTGCTGGACTGGTGCTGCTACCACCCTTGGGATCTGGCATTGTTGGCTGGTGAGAGATGCACCCTAGGAACAGGACTCAGTTGAAGAATCTGGTACAGAATTCAACTCACATTACCCAAATTTGGCGTTGAACGAGAGGAAATTAGAGCAGTGTCATCCTCTGCTGGGCAGCAACGCAAATGGATTCTTCGGGCTTTTTCCCATCACAACAAAGAACAACGATAGCAACAAAAGCCAGGAGAGGAGAGAGAGAAGTGACATCATCTGCAGGAAAGTTTTCCCTTTTTCTGCCTGAAGGACTGTTTTGATTTCCAGCTGCATTTCAGGTAAGCACAAAATATGATACTGGTTGAATGCGCCAACTGTTTGTAAATGGAAATACTTGTGGTTGAGCAGAGGAAGAGACAAAACTGTGCTACTTTTTGGGTATCTTTTCAGGTCTTCATAGACACCAAAGGGCTCCTGGCCTAGCTTCAAATAGTTAAGACATTGGTCAAGTAATTTTAAGGCTGTTGCAGTCTCAGTGGGAGCATGGTAGTGTCTGGGGTTATATGCAATACTCTGCAATCTCCCACTACTCCCACCCCTCTTTACTCTAGCTTTTTGCCTAAACCCCATTTTTACACTTCTGTGGTATGGGAGAACTGATGATTTGGAGCCAGCTATGTATGCTTTATGTTTCCTGAAGATTAAAACCCATGTGTAATACTCCATAGCCTGTCAACAGCCATCTTGGGAAACAGACCAAAGACTAGAGAGCCAAAACCAGACTGTTAGATCAATCAAGGACAAGATGTGCTTCTCACTTATAAAAGCTAAAAGAAAACTGTCCAGGCAAGAAGTTTGTCCTTCATAATGCTGGAAGGAAGACTGCTGCTCCCCATCCTGTGTCTGATTCCCTGTGACTCAGACTATATACAAATCTGCAAGAGAAGATAGTGTGTGTATGTTTAAAATACTTCTGCCATCAGACAGGGAGAAGACTGCTGTCTACTACTAAGTATCAAGGCTTGGGATAAGTAGCCAATGATTTGTGTTCCCCCTTTCCGTTTTTTTTTTTTTTTTCTTGGGGTACTATTAAATAGTTGTCTGAAACTATCTGCTTGTGCAGAACTGAACAAAGCAGTATGTGTTCCCAAACACTAAAAACAAGTTGTCAAAATGCATCCTCAGAGACAGAGGGTCTTTTTTGTTGTTGCCCAAGAATGTCTTATTTAAAATGGCATTCCTTGTAAAGATGCAAATACTATTTCTTTTAAAATGTACTAGTACTAAGAATAAAGCAAGCAAAAGAGGAAATTAAAACAGTGACAAGGAAGGGAGGTCTGGCAAGTTGGCTTTCAACCAAATGACCTCTTGATAGATCAGCTGGGAGCCAGGAATGCATGAGATTACCAAGAACTAGAGAGATTTATAGTTCTTTGTTTGGTCTCCTGGTAAGTTTCCACATATAGTCAGTTATATGATGGGCAACAATGAGGGAAAATGGTAGGCCAAATAAATCCAGAATCCCAGATAAAATATTTATTGTGATTCCATAAGCAAACATGAAAAGAAGGAGCTGTTTAAAGATTCAGTGCCTTTGTTTATATCAGTTGAACAATAAAAAACTTTACTAAGAAGAAATTTTGCATAGCCCCCCAATCTGTCTCTCATAGGAGAAACTATTCACACACTGCAAATATAGTTCCAATTGAATTAGGCATGTGAAATTAACAGAAGAAACTTTCTGTCATGGGAATGGGTGGTTGGGTTTCTGTAATTGCTGCAGAACCTTCCCCTGAGCCGACCACCTGCAGAAAGAACATCCCTCTGTGGACTGCACTAGCTAAACACATCCACAGATTGTGCCAGAGCTCTTCAGGAACATGTAACTCTTGCAGTTAGTCTCCAATATCTGTTTTCTCATCATCCAGGTGATGGGAAACATCTGAGAATTTGTAGTTTATGTTACCCAGATTAAGTACTAATATTATGGTGCATTAGATACCAAGGACTTTAAGATGCAAAAGCAAACAGTTTACAAAATCTAGTATATGAAGTTGCCCCAGCTTAACAAACAGTGTCATCAACTGGTCCATCAGTGTACTGATTGTTACACACAAGTGTTCTCCGAAAGTCCAACCAATATGGTGAATCTATGAAGGTGGGGTGATTGCAGGGTCCTTAGCACATGGAAACCTTGCTAAATAACAAAGCACACAATTTTCCATTGGGTTGCAAATTCTTTTCACAAATAATGGGACCCTGGAATTTTGAAACAGAAAAATCTGTAAGCACAAGCAACAAGGAGACCCTTAAAAAAGGCAGAGGTTCTGTCAACTGTTTGGTTTTAAAATGCAACTACTCGCGTCTTTTCCATATGCAGTGTATATGCAGTATGGGCATATGATACCTTCTCTACATTAGTTCCTTATTATTACTCATTTAGTTCTTTTTAACCAGTGAAGTTGTGCTTGTGTCTGTTTTAGGTAAAAATAAATAAATAATCTTACACTCGAGGAGAATATCATCTGTAACACCATAATGATGATGTCTGTAATGTACCATTTACTGTTGTCTTTACATACTAACTTATTCTCCCCTTATGTTAAGACAGTGAATTATATTCTCTCAGTAATTTATACCCTTGTCAAAACTGAATGTTAAGAAGCCCTCAGGTTTGTCTTAAGCTTATAATAGAATTTAAAGGGCAAGTATTCAAAATTCAGCTTCAAGGTTTGGACCTTTTGTCCAACCTTAACATGTGCTTTCTGAGTGTTATCATTTTGTCAGTATGATTCTGACCTGATTTGCATTCCTTACATTTCTCTCTTTAACAGGTTTGGGTTTTTGCATGTAAGTTATAGGTTACTGCAAGCAACAGTTGAAGGTACCTTGCAAATGCAAAGTAGACATCTTTTGCTGAATGTTCAGGTCTAAAACAAGAGGAGGACTGATAAGACAGAAAGGGTTTGCAAACAGAAATGTCGTGACCCATGGTTTGGGGGAAAATACTCAAAAGGCACCACTGACTTCTGATACTGTACATTTTCAAGTGTCTTATTTGTGCCTTGGAGATCACAAATTTAAAAAAGGTATTGCGGGGTCCAAATGGAGTGTATGCTTTGAAAATATTATTTTGTGGGCACTGGATGGCATGATGATTTGGGCAACTCGAAATGTTCACAGATTTGTGGAGAATTCTGCCTAACGTGAAGGAAACCACTTGCTTCTAAGGAATTTGGAAAACAAGAAATTAAAAGTTCAGGGGATGGTGAAGGCTTTCCCATTCAGGACAATGAAGCCATAAATCTTCTTCATGTATATGAAGATCATCCTAAAGCTCATGAAATAATTCAGATCCAGAAAGAAAACTAACTTCTGCATTTTTAGTCTGATAGAGTGTACAACAGTGTACTATACTTTTATCTAGCAAGAAGGAGTCCATCAAATACAAATGTAACATGTACAACGATCCTTCATTCTAGCTCTAACACAGATGGTTATCCCTATAACAAATAAATAGGCAGGCTCAGAATCAAGAAAGGATAAGAAAAATGATAACCGAAAGGAAAAAAAAAATAAAAGGCCCAGTGCAGATGATCTTGTGAGACTACTTGATCCAGCTCTCCTTAAGACCTCATATCTCAAAATCACAGTGGGATAGCAGAGCCTAGGAGCACTTACTGGGGAATACAAATACGGGTAACTGCAACTCAAACTACCTGTTAAACACACAGTCATATAGTATTCTGTCAGGCAGGTTCAGGGCATTTTGGAGAGTTTCACTCTGCAATATACTGCATTTCCTCTGGAGCCCTCCCACTCTGTCTGTCTCAGGTTTCTTGCAAACCTGGGCACTCTTGAGCATTTTTTTTTTTTTTAAAAATATCCTTACTTTTTATGTAATACCTATATCTAATATATAATCTAATATCTAATGCACCTGTGCTTAGAAATAAAACTAACTGAAGGAGAACAGCTTCTCCAGTTTTATAAACTTGGACATTTAACTGTTCATTTTCTTTCTCCACTGAAACATTTCTGTGAGGTAGATTTGTGCTGGACCTGCCAATGTTGTCAAGCCTGCACTGATGGTACAGCACAGAAAATGCCAAGGTTAAAGTCTATACCCTGTCATCGTTCCTTCACATGCCTCCAGTTTTTCTTCCCTAGCC
The DNA here is from genome assembly GCA_025345505.1 of Todiramphus chloris collaris. Lineage (NCBI taxonomy): Eukaryota > Metazoa > Chordata > Aves > Coraciiformes > Alcedinidae > Todiramphus > Todiramphus chloris. Next base: position 1,702,392 of record JANVCC010000276.1, on the reverse strand, counting down.
ATCACGTGACTTCTTAGGGTCCTTCTCACCAAAACCTTTAGTGTTTATTCCTGCTGGTCTGTGAATGTTTTAAGGGAGGAAAATGAGATGAAGTTATTGACATCTTTTGGGATCATGTTGGGGGAATCAGACAAACGTAAAGAAACGCCACATGAGAAGTCCTTTCTTCTACGCCAGGTCTGTAAGCTCCCAGATTCACTGCAATCCTTTCCTTGAATCCAGGGTATTTGAGGCAAATCCAGAAACCTTGTCAGCTCCTACAGATTATCACAGTGGGCTACAAAACGGGTGCATAGTTAAAGCATTTCCTGAGCTTCTGGAGAAGCCAGGCCTGTCCTTTGTTGCCGACTTGTGGGGTGCCCTTACATAGGTTATTTAAAAGATAGTTTTCAAAGGCTTGCCTGGTAATGTGGTAAGTGACAGAGAAAGGTATTCATCCGGGAATGCTTCAAATAAGTCAACTGGAGTCAGGATGATTAAATTCTCCTGCTGTCAGTGACTTGCAATGCATAACTTGCACTGATTTGAGTAAGCCTCTTCATTGTGGCCTCTGTTTATATTCTGGTCTTCCAAACCTTTAAGACTTTTATTAGGCAAGTTTCATAACATTTAAAAAGTAAATTAGTGATAAATATATCCACACTTAATAACATTGAAGTAATATCTCCAGCAAGCTGCAAAGATTGTGTGGATAATTCAATCTATAGATTTACAAATAATTTATTCAGTTATTATTTTAACTAGTTTTGCTGTATGAATGAATTAAACAGCTGGCAGCTTGCCTGTCTGTTCATTGCTCTGCTTCTTTCTTTCCCATTTCTAAGGCAGCTATTTTCACTCTTGCCCTAGCTGCAAATATGGCATCCTTTTTACTTCACAAACATCCTCTCCAAACATCTTAGACAAGGGAGATGCTGGAGTGTGAGGTGATCTTTCAGGGCAATTCAAAGACATGTTTTCTCATATGATTTACTAAGTGTTCTTAGAAATATTGTTTCATTTCATAACATCTCCAGGTTTTGGTATTGGTTTGGGTTTTTTTTTTTTGGCAATCTTCTTTCCTAGTACAGTGTAGCAGATTTCTGAATGAGGCTGATGAGATTTGTAATATACCCCAAGTTAATTTAGACAGCAGGTTAGTCCCCTCAACAAAACTGTGGCCCATATACAAGTCAAATCTGCTTTTTTCCTTGGGCAATGATTTATTTCCCTCTTAAATTGGCTGGACCAGTTAGTTTTTTATTTTTATTAAGTCACACTATTCTTAAATGAAACTATTGATTTAAAGTCAGCTTAGTGAGGATTTAATTTGTTTTCAGGGGATTAGAGCAGGTAACATGGGATAATTTTACAATAAAGTGGAATAGAAGCATTCCTTCACATTACCCTCACCTTTTTTTCTTGCCAGGCTGCACAGACATTACAAATTTTCAAGTGAATTGTGGAAATACATTCATAAATCAGGCCTAATTCCTCTGCCTGCTTAAGGGCTATTCTAAAGAATATTTTCCTTTGACCTTGTCCATGTTTGTCCTTCCATGGGCAGATGCCTCTGATAATTCCACATAAACACAGATGCACACAAAATATTTTTGTGTCCACAGTAAGAATTGTAAACAGGGGCATTTGTTGAGAAATACAAGACCAGACATGTCTTTTAATACAATGGCTACAGAGTGCTTTTCAGAGTTTTAAAATAGCACTATATTGCTCACAAACAGAGGGATAGTTACAGTTATTTTTGGCATGCCTCTATAGCCTATAGAGTGGATATGTTGGATTTTCTTAATATAGTATAGTGTTTTTAATCTGTGCTCCATGTAACTTTATGAAACTCCTTCCCTGTCATTCTGTCTTTCAACTGCATCTAACACTTCTGCAACAATTCCTGGGATTTCACTTGACAATGTGCAGCCTGCATTTGCTGCTATTGCACTCAACTGAGTGGGAGTAGGCTTTACAGTCCCAAGAAATGTTACCCCAAATTGAGGCATCCCTCTTTTGATCGTGTTCTCTTTTTGGTTGTCTTGCTTGTTTTCCTTTTCAGTCCTCTGCTTTTGACACCACATCCTTGCTAGGAAATATTTGAAAGCTTATACTAAATAGCATCTTTCTCATTGCTCATACACATGGACCATGTTCCTCCTGACCCTGTTTTTAACTTACATGCAGCACATAGATTCTCCACCAAGTAGTGGAGAAATATGAGACTAGCTCTTGTTGCAGTACCAAGTATCATGTCATTACCTGGGTTCCCTCACTTCTGCTCTGGTTCAGCTTCCCAACCACTGGGCAGCCAAAGGCAGTAGCAGGGTAACTGGTGATTTGCACATCTTCCTCTTTCATGCTTTTCTGTTGTCCGCTTCTCTCCATCTCTGTCTTGTGGGGTGTGAGGAATATTTCTCCCTGGTATTACTGACTGTAGTAGGGAAAAAAAGCTCAAATTTTGTTATTATGTCCTTACTGAGAAAAGAAAATTGTCCCACTGTTACCTGGCTCCTGGGAATAGAGGTTTGTTTCTTTCGTCTCCCTATACTTCTGATAAACATGGAGATGGATGTAAATGGTCTTACCTTAAATATTTATTAGGGTAAAAAAGAAGTGGAAAGACAACTGGAGGAGCCAGCAGAGATACCTGGTTATGAGAGGGCAGGAGCCCTCCCTTCCACAAGGCAAAAGAGGCTCAGGATGGGAAACACCTGCCCAGCTGATGGCACCGTGTGGTTTCCAGGTCTCTGTGGGCTTATTTTAGACTGAGAGAGCTTTCCTCCTTTCTTCTCCTTTTATTTATTACACCATGTCCTCCTGCAGGTGAAGGCTTCTTTCACTCTGTTTGTGTTGCAGTCCTGTGGACTGATTGGCTTTTGAGGGCATTTTTCAGTCTCGGTTACTTAACATAGTTGGCTTCTGATTAGACTTTCTGTTGTAGGTGTTGCTGATAAAATTTCAGCAGGAACACATGGACTCAGCTCCACATATATTTAAAACCAGATGCAGCTCACTGCCTGTTTTGTTGTTTTGTTTTTTTTTTTTTTTTTTCCCTTTACTATATAAATGTGAGATCATAAGTAGTAGAGAAAGAAGAAGGAGCTGTTTCTTGGAAGACAGAGAAAAAACCCAGCACATATTCTCTACTGGATTTCTTATAAGGACTGTGTTTTATTATTACTATTTATTTAATGGGGGGAAAAAAAAAGACAGAAGAAAAAAAGAATAAAGCTTTGCACACACTACACTACAATTTTATGAGATCCACATCTGGAATCCAGAGCATCCCAGGAATCAATCTATCAGACCCTAGTCAATTGTAATAGTGCACCTGGGGTGAAATTCTGGCTCCATTAAAGTCAGCTGGAATTTTGCCATTGCAATGCAAAAAGTGACGGCTGATATAGGCTACTCCACATTAACTCTTGGGCAGAGTGAGATGGCCTATAAGTTGCCAATATTTCCAGATTTGGCTTAGCATTCAGGAAACAAAAAAAACCACCCTCAATCCCATGTCTCTACACACAGTAAGAAAGAGTTATAATGAGGTCATAGCGATTGTACATTTGGTTGTTACTGGAATAAATGGTCTAAGTGCTCATGAACTTTTTTTCATTGGTAGAAGCTTTTAGGATTAAACAGAAATATTGTTTGTGGTACCTCAGGGTGAACATATATATTTCTCTGTGTGTATGTAAGCCATCCAAAATCGTGCTTATAAATACCTATTTTGCTGTGCTTTTTCAAAACCTTCCACTGGAAATGCTCTTCCCACTGTAAATAGTATATCCCCATTACCTACCCATCAGTCAAATCTATTCATTTCTGAAATTCAATTAAAAGGCTCTCATCGCCATAAATCGAAAAGGATATTTTATTGTTACTTTGTAATTTGGAAGAATGAAAATTAAAACAGTGGCTCTGATGGAAAGAAATGGCTACTAAATCATAATGATATTTTGCAGTTTATCTGCTCATTGCCATTTTATATCAGCTATTTCAGAATGGAAGGACGACAAAGTGACTTGCACACTCTATGCTGTTTTATTTATTTTTTTGACTACTCCAAGGACTTGTCTAAATCTTCTTTATGATTGTTTATCTAAGTTTCTCCCAAATGTTTCATCAATTGCTATTCCTGTTCTTTTATTCCATATGTTAACTGCTTCCTGTGTATAAAAGACAGTTTGCTTAAATTCCTTTGGCTCTTGACCTATTCTTACCCTTGGCAGAGATGCTCTGTAATTTGGGGATTTTTTTTTTATGCAGAGCGTCAATTGAATTGTCTTAGTGTCAGATAAAATGCACAGAAAGGCCACATATGTGTCAGTTAACTTGTGAACTTGGCTAAAGATACAATAGATTTCATGAAACGGGTGCGAGGTGGGGGACAAGCAGAGGCTGAAATTGAAGTTCCCATGCTCTGACTGCTGATAAAAATTGAAAAGAATAACCATGTTAAGAGGCATTTATTATCAGCCACAGTGACTAGTAGTAAATAATAAAAATACTACTGCTTTGAGGAAAACACAACCCAAATCTATGACCCATCTTTCAGATTTAGAAACAGTTTTACTAGGGGGAAGAAAAAAAAAAATCCATTTCAGTTACGTATTGCTTCAGTATAGAGATTACAAGGGGCCAAACTCATTCTGTCTGGTTTCAAACCCCACTCAAAAACCATAATGCTGAAAGTTTTACTTCAGCTGAACTGTTATGCATTCTGCCTAGATATGTCTGTGTTAAAAGAAGAAGAAAAGGACAACTGGAAACCTAGAGGAAAAATGAATGTACCGTCTGGCAGAATGAAAAAGTCACACATACCAAGGAGATTTTGTGCAAGGAAAAGAGATGAGAGCAGGGCATATCTAATTTTAAAAAAAAACAAACAACCTACACATATATGCCATATACAATACGTATAGAAGAAGGACTTGTGCCTGTTCAGTAGAAGATATTAGCCAGAATACTACTCGTAATTATGCTTTCATTTGAGTTGGATACAAACATTTGCAAGCATACACCTATGTACAGCATCTCTACACAATGAAAATGGAGTTTTACATTTAACCTGGAAGAAAGATTTATGCAGCCATCTCTCTCTGACGAAAACTGGTGCTTAACAACTACCACAAAATTTGGTTATCTCTAGTTACCACACCCCTTGCAAGCAAAAGTTTCTGGGGTCAGGCAGAGCCTGGGAGCCCTCTCTGCTGGGATCTATGTACAAGGATAATTCCTGCTGACTTTAATGGAAGCTATGTCTAAACAAGGGCAATTTACCCAGCCCCTAATGAGATTGGTGTAACATGGGTTGCTCGCAGTGCTCAGTGCTGCAGCTGAAGTCTATGTTTCTCTTCCCTTCAAAGGTCCCTGTAGCAGGTGAGGGTTTTTCCCTTCCTTTGCTCTGAAGATTAAACACAACAAAAGATGTTTTCTGTAAAGCGAGGTACTCAGCACAGTTTTGCCTTCTCTCTAGTTGATGTACTAATGTGTAACTGTAGGGTTTAATTTGACTTTACATTAATCAAAGAACAACAAAGGCCATAAAAACCCCACTAAGAAGCATTTCAAGTTAAGATCCAAAGCTAAATGCCATGGGATTTTGCCTATTGTCTTGTTTAGTCCCTCTGTAGAAAGAGCTAGATAGCACGAGAAAGAAAGAAAAATTGAGCCTGCATTTTTTGCATAGAGATGGAGAAAACACATAATAAATTAGGGGGAGGGAGGAGTGAAATAAAGGCCAGAGGTAAACGATGTTTAATTGTGTGAGCAGCTCTTCCTCTTGTGGTTCCTGCCAGCTGCTGCTGCTATTGCTACCTTCCTGTTTTAAGATGAAAGCAATGATGGTAGACACGTGCAGACACACAAAAGAACCTATTTGGACTGGTGTGTCAGCTCATCTTTATCAAATGTTGCACAGGTATATTTTGTTGCCATGCTTCATTACCCCAGAATGGTGTGCCTGAAATGTTTGTCTCTTCTATAAACCCAATAGCTTTCCCAGCGAGTCACATTTGACAGAGCAATAGACAGGTATTCGCTTGCTGGCATCCGTTCGTAAAGCCTGGGCAATTATACATATATTATCCATATATACATATGTACGTGTATATATATACCTATAGGGGAATATATGTATCTACACACACACATATATATGTGCATATAAACACAAAGAACATGAGAGGGAGATGTATTGCTATATTATTCATTTAGAGAGAGAGACTAGCTGTGTATATGTGCACGGTGGAAGAGATACTCAGTACAAAAATACATGCATTATTGTAGCAAAATTAATATATACACTAGTACAAAATTAATAAGAGAAAGTAGGATCGTAATACAAATTTCCTGGTCAAATAATGAAAAAAAACTTTAGTCAGGAATATAATGGTGGGAAAGATAGGTGGATATTGTCTTACAAATATTTTATTTATAGGGTTTTCCACTGGGGGAAAAAAACACAAAATAGGAGACACATTACTTCAGTTTGGAACTTACGTTACCAGTAGCCCTGTTCAGAAGAAGGAATAAATAAGAGTAAAGAACAATAATGAAGAATAAAATAAAGCTTGCTTTTTTGTTTGGTTTTTTTTTTTTTTTTCCTGGGGAAAAAGGAATTATTTGGAGGAAAAAGCTATGAGGGAACAAACCAGCCCCAGCATGTGCTTCGGGGCCCTTCTGCACAAACAGCCAGCCACGAAGGATTTGCAGGCACATCTGCAGAGCGAGAGGAAGATTCAATAACAGCGTGGCCACCTTTGTTAGTTTTAAACTAATTCATGTGCTAGTGCTTGGTGTGTTACTTAAATATATCAGATTGTTCACGTGTAACACAATGATAATATTTTTCCTCCTTCATAGGAGGGTGAAGATGAGAGCTTGTCTGCTTCTCCCCAGCAAGCTTCCTGTTCTGAAGATGCGCACACACCAAAACACACATGTGCTTATGGCAGAGGAGGGAGGACTAACTACACTGCCAAATGATGTTTTAGATGGAAAGAAAGCTGCAAACCTGGGAATTGTGAGGTAGGTGCCGCTTGCCCTGCTGTCCAGGGGGGAGGGCTAATAGCATGGAGGCAGATGGAGCCCAGGTGTAACCACACAGAACTTGCAGGGTGGTTGCATCTGAGAGTGGTAACAGCACTGAAATTACTTGATGGACACTATTTTCATTATTATTGCTTTAATGTACCATTGTGGACACACCATTCTGTACTGTAAAAAAGTAATGCAAGCAAAACACAGGCCTTATATAAGCAATTACATCCACTGCAGCTCAAAAGGAAGACAATTAGTGGAGTGCATTCACCAGAAAGCCACCCACAAAGGTCAGAGTTCACAAGTAACGTTTCCTTTCTCTTCTCTTCTCCCAGAAAGCTAGATATTAGCAGCATCAAATCACCTGCAGAGCACTCTAACTAAAAGGAGAACATTATGGGTAAGTAACAGGCAATGTAATTGCCTAAACAAACAGAGTTTAGACAGAACGACTGTCATCCTAGTGTTTCTAAAATGTGGTTGTGTTTGGCCTCTATTTTTTTGGGGGTGGTGGTGTCTGTTTTGTTGCATATTTTTGGTAAGATTTAGTTTGGGTTTTTTTGTTGTTGTTTTGCTGGTGTCTAATGCTAAGAAACAGTTTAATACAAAGAATAATTGTTGTGATTTGTTGCCAAAATTAAAATACAAATTTGTACCTTTTAGTAAAATTATGATGCATGAGTGCTAACAGGAAGGTGAGAAGAAAAAATTATCTGGACTCCCAGATTTGAGATGAATCTTTTCTTTTTGAGTATTGAAAGCATTTGTGGAGCTCACTTTTTCCCCATTTTAATATGCGCTAGTAATGCCCAACTGGAACTCAAAGTGGCTTAGACAGCCTGCAAGATGCTGTCCTTGCTGTAGGAGTGGAAAGGAGGCCAGAAATACCAGCGCTTCTGTAACTCGGCTACATTTCCAGCCCATTTGAGCAGATAGACATTGTTTGGAGGGGGTTTGGCTCAGCATTTTCAGGGCACTTGGAGTCAGCGATTCCTCCCTCCTCTCCAACTGCCATATCGCAGTCCTCCTCCAGAAGCATGTGGACACGGCGCTACCTGTTACTAATGACTGCTAAGCAGCTGCTGCCTTTCATTCCTTAGTCTGTTTGCCACAGGCTGGCTTGTGTGAGGAAGGTGGTTCATCCACAGCTGGGTTTGGTGCAGGAGACCCATAACAGCTGGGGACAGGTCTCCCTTTTATGAGCACATCCAGCAAAAGGACATGGTGGCACTCATATAATGTTGGCAGCAAACACGTTTCTTGCTGTGCTTGGAAGTTTGCTCCATCATTTGTTTCTTCATCCATTTTCATTGCAGGCTTTTCAGGATGCATAGCCAGTCCTGGCCAGCTTGTTCCCAGCACCAAGGCTTCTGATCTTGGCTAGTGCTGAGGCATTGCCATACTTCAGATGAATAGTAATAGTCTAACACTGCAGAGAAACTCAACCCTCCCCTTGACCTCCATGGGGTTTGGTGTCACTTCAGAAACTGCTTCACCCCAGTTCTAGGTTTGAGAGAGGTGCTACAACTTCCACTGCAGACAATCCACATCACTTTAGGATGCATAACACTTCTGAGCTCCTCCTCAAATAACCTGCACAAAATCAGAAGCAAAGGAGTTATGGGAATAGGGAATTGAACCTTATGGGCTGTGGGGTCATGGGGATCTGCTGAGAAGCAGCAGCAGGTTATATGGAGCTATTGGGTGGGTAGGACTTTTGGGTAAAAATTATAGTATCCACTCTGCTGATAACCAACACCATGAGGATTTTATTTACTGAAAATCCTCAGTCTATATAGTTCACTATTTTTTTGTTCGAGAAGATTTTAAAGGGTGAACAGTAACTGAGGCACTGGAATCAAAGGCAGGGAAGCAGGAAATCTGTAAGTGCCTTGAAGCTCCTCAGTGCAGTGTATAATACTGAATACAACTGGTGGGGTGGGTTTTCATCTTCAATACCTGTATACTCCATTCCCTTTAATGATATTTCTTGTGGTCAGATTTGCAAGGCAGCTGATGGAAATTGCTCTGAGCCTGTTCCCAGGCATAGCTAATGGCAGAACTGGGGCTGCATTTGGTTAGTCATCAGTCCCGTGTCTGACCTCCATGCGTGTGTGCATCTAATAACAAAAATGTGTGTTGATAAGCACTATTTTATGAAAGAATTATTTGCTTAAAATATTATTTTGGCTTAACATCTGCTTGTGGCCTGAAAACTGGCAGAGCAAATCAGAGTAATTGTAAAAGGTATATGACAGTGTAAAGCTGGTATGAGGGAACCTGCTGGGACAGTTGCGGTGAAATCAGATTGGCAGAAATAAGGGCTGACCTGTTAGTTGTAAGAAAGAGGCCAATTCGTAACTGTGGTATGTTACTGTGGTAAAATGGTGTTTTTTAACTCAATTTACTTCTTGTAATGTGAAGGCTCGAAAGTCTTAGAAAATTAGTTAGAAGTCCTTTTATGTCTTTGGTTTTGCTTGGGTATTCTTGGTAGTTTAATGGGGGGGGTTTTTGTTTTTTTTTTTTTTTTTTTTTTTTTTTTGGTAAGGCAATGCAGGTTGAGTAAGCCCCAAGAAAATGAAGTACCATAGAGGGGGCAGAAAATAGTGTCTGTTATTTCATGTAGCCAGAGAAAGAAGCAACACCTTGAAGGTGAATGATAGATATTATTATAAAAGAGTTGTAGCTCAGGGCAGGTGAGTGGTGTGTTAATGAGGAGCCACCTCCTGCTTTCTGACAGATGACTGTCATTGTTCAAATGCTGCCATCAGATTGATTAATAACTGGGTCATCCTGCCCTGCAGTTGGAGTAGACTGTCTTCATTCTTCTGCTGATTTCTCTAATCTGCTGACCTGGAGATGACCCAATAGAGGTGGAGCTGAGATTAGCATTTCATTTCTTGTACAACAACAAGAAAAAAAAATCAGAAGGGAGCGGGAGAACACTAGCCAAAATCTCAAAAGAATGCCTCTGTCCCCAGAACAACCCCCAAACCAATTCAGCATGTGCAAGAGAAAAAGGCCTTCTTTTATGAATAGGCAGTTTTAGTATTCGAGACATTTATATTTTTAATAAAGATTTAAATCGCTCATGTTCATTTCTGCAGTGTCAGCTTAACCTATATGGAAAGATGTATAAGGTCTCTTCAGAACACACAAAGGAATGTAAAGATCTGTGTATTGAGGGGCAGGGGAATGAGCTGATATAACATAAAAATGCTTGCTTTGCCTTAATGTCTCTTAATGTTCACTAAATTCACTATTAAAAGACCAAATAGTAAACAGCATGCTTTGACAAGTGAAATACAGGCATATTATCCCAGATGACTGTTATTATGTGGAAAGAATGGCAATTCTCCTTCAAGATTTGTGTAATTTTCTCTTTTTTTCTTGATTTAAACTCTTCTGAAAGCAATGGCATGGTGAGTTTACCTTTCTCCTTGTCAGATGTTGGCAAGGTGTGATGGCTCTCATCTGCCTCGGGAGCATGGAGCACAATATAATAGTCAACTTGTGAGCCAGAGGGATCCTTGTAACTAATTAGGATTCAATTTTCAGACTTTTTGGAACATTGCTTTGGCCAAAAGTTACATGAAAATATCCTTCAAATAGCTTGTGAAATTGGCTCATTTCTGGCACTCTTTTAAAATTACTGATCCTTCTATTACATGGACCAGCTCCGCAATTTAAGACTTTTCTATTTAAATGCAACATTTATAACATTTTACAAGAATACCTTTTATTCCTTCCATCTTCCTGGAGGACAAAGTCCCCTCCCTCCTCCTTTCTCATTACTTACAAAAGCAAGCAAGCCGTTCTATCCTGGGACTCCACAACAGAGCAGAACACTCTTACGACAGTTAGCTAATCGGGTGTACAGACCTAGAAGTGCTCCCATCTGATGATGTGTACTCTGGTCATGTGTATATACCGTGCAGAGTACTTTTAGCTGAGTTTAGCCATTAGGCCACTTCTGAATTAGTTGTTTTGATTTTACAGAGGCAACTTGCCCTTTCTAAGTGAGGCTTATGTTTTCAGATATAAGCAGTAAGAAGCCAAAGCCAGTAATTATCAGCTTCAAGATCAGCTTCAGATCTCCACACTACAGTTCTGAATCATGATTTGTGTTTTAAACACACTTGGCCTTACAGCATGCAAGATTACTTTATGCTCACAAAATACATAACTAGATATTAGACCAAAACAAAACCCAGTAGAAAAAGAAACAAGAGGTTTGTTGAAAGAAAAATGTAGCCAGCTGCTCATTTTTAATACTTAATATCTGCAGCACCAGAGTTCAAGCCATTTCTTTATTGTGGAGACATTTTTGAACAGTTATCTCTGTCTGCAGAACATTTTTTAAAACAGGAAAGAAAACTTTGATGTAGGTCAGCCTCTAATAATTAAGGTTTATCGAGTGTGGAAGATTCCAAATAGAAATATTAAATCAGTTCCCCTTTACGTAAAGCTGCGTGTCTGTAATGTATTTACCATGTCCTGTGCAATACATATAACCTGGTGCTTCACTCAGTGCTGTTAGACCACCCTATGTCCCCACATGCAGTCTTGGTAAACTGGAGTTACTTTTTAAGTAGCTTCAGTTTGGAAACAGGAGAGCTGCTAATTAAAGACTGAACAGACACAAAATGTGAGCTAGGTCTCACTGTCCTCTTGTGCAAAACAATGGTTCCCAAATAACTTTCAGTTTATGTAACACACTAACCAGGAGGTTGGTTTGATATTGTAAGAATAATATTCAGCATAGGCCTTCTGTGCAAGTTAGCTGCCCCTGGAGTCCAGGAATTAGCACATTATCAGGAGGCACATTTCAAAGAGAGCCTCAGAGTCCTGCAAGTGGAGGTGAGCCACTTCTGAGCCCCTTGAAGGAACTGCTATGGAGATTCTCCATTCAGCTAAAGCACACTGTTAATTCAGCTAAAGCACACTGTTAATTCAACTACATCGGGCTATGTTTGAGTATTAAAGGTTGGCTTTAAACCCGTAAAAGCCAGGAAATTCAGGGTTAAGGCTGAAAATCCTGGCTGCAGCTCTGGTCTTGGTGCAAGGCCTTATGCCAAAAAATAATGCACAAAATTTTGCATTAAGGCCACAGTGGCATACTGGATTTCGGACTCCACTATGGCTTTTTTCTTTACAGCACCCTTCTCTTCAGTCACTTTTTTTACTCTCCTTTATTACAGCAAGCGCTTCTCAAACACTCTGCTACATATCCCTGAGGTAACTGATACCTTTCGGTAGGTAGAAGTGGTGATATCAGAGTAATGTAATCGCTGTGAAATGGCAAATGTTGTCTTTTCAGCAGTGTGCACTAAAAGACTCTTAAGATTCCTATCTCAGGACTTGTGTTGACAAACTGGTGTGCTGTTGTACCTGAAATCTGCTTTTTTATGTTATCTAGCTGAGCTCCTTCTTTGCAAACTGTAACTCAGAAAGGAAGAGATCATCTAAGAGTTCCAGAAGGGAGCAGAGAAAAAAAAGAGTTTTCAGGGGGCAAACTGAGTTGCAGATGGTGGAAAATAGGAGACTCCTCTGCTTTCAGCAGTGGGATAGAGCAAAAGAGTGGGAAGTCAGTGCTGGGTAAGCAGCAGAAGAGTCCAGGTGTAGTCTGCAGAGGATTTGGAATAATGCTGGTTCCCATGTAGTTCTACGACAGAATCCCCAGTGACTTCAAGAGGGTCAAGAGTTCAGCTTCAGACCTCCATGTTCACCAACGAGACGGTCAACAGGGCTTTCACGTACAGGCAATCTTGTGGTCCCTCTCTGCTTATTTTAGCTCCCCTTACTGTAAAGATTTTTTTTTCAAAGAAATATGGAAAAGAAACTTAACAGCTGATTTTATCCTCACGTCTTCCACAATGGTTTGTTTAACCTGACACTTTCTATATAGGCATTGCAACCATGAGCTAAGATGGTGGAAAGGGTGACAGTGTGTGGAACCTGAGCTGAATGTTGGACTCTCTTGTAGTAACTAGGCAAGTATTTGTTGCTGGTTTAATGAGGAAATTGATTTGGCATATTTAACATTGTTTCCTTATTTTATAGGTAATGGACTATTCCCATAGCTCTGTTATAAAATAGTGTGCATATATATATATATATCTATCTCACAGATTTACAACTCTGCTGTTTCACTAGGGATACACTTAATGTGGTATAAGTCTCTGGATATGACAATTAAATTCACATGACCCACAGACTACCTCACAACCCAAAATTGCCCTTTGCATATTACAAGCGAATAGTGATTACCCTCTAATCACTTATTAAATCTGCTTTTCCAATGAAATTTTGTCTTTCCAGGGCCTAAAAATAAAAAAAAAGTGAAAGGAAAGAAAAAAATCTGGTGTTTGTAAGAAAAACCAGTAATGTCGCAGTGTCCATTATGTGCACTTCTAAGCACGCTCAAAAGGCCAGTATCATGTTTTTTCCCCCATCAGAAACTTACAGAGACACGAGAACCTTTTGTTCAGGAGAGTCTTATGTGTATGAGTGACTAAGTAATTTTGTAAGTGGGTCATTTGGTGTGGTGAATAATACTGCACTGAACTAGCCGTGAATTATCATGTTTGCTATGTGGATTGGTATCTTGTGCTAGATTAATGTGAGTCTCAGTCTCAGTGCTGACAAAAGTGATCTTTTTTTTTTTGAACTGGTAATAGGGTGTGGATGAGCAAATGTCATAGGGAGAACATAAGCTCTGAATTTGCCATCACCTTGTGGTTTTGCAGAGCCCAAGTTCTGGAGAAACTGAAAATCTTACCTGGTCACTGATTTGTTACAACTTTTTTCTGTCATTACCATAAGCTGGAAGTGTAAGAGCACAGTGTTTTCTGCATTGTGCTTGAAATGCCCAGAGTTTCTAAAATGAGAGATTGAAGCTTGGCTGAGTCAACTCAACATTTCATTTTGCTGAAGCAGATATATACACGTTCATTTAATTTACTGTGGGAAAGTCTTTAAAAGCTAGGTCCCATGGCACTTTTGGTGGTAGCAGATTTCTGCACCTGGGTTTCTGGCCAAGGTTATTGTGTACTAGCTGTCCCCTTGACTGCCATTCTTCATCCCAGAAGTGACCGAATTTCAGTGATGGGTGAAGTAGTTTTTCTGCTTGGACTTAGGATATATTTGGAGGCAGAGCTTAAAATAAATGTGAGATACAAAATTCTGCACTGTGTGTTTAATTATATGTGGGAGAAGGTATAGTCCATTCCAACCTACTTAAAGAAAGTGTATTGAGCTGTATTTTCTTTCTTCCTTTGTATGCTTAACTATTTTTCAAATTAATAAGGTTATTTTTCTAAGACATAAGTGAACTATCCTAGCCTCAGCAGGTCTTAAATTAGTCAGAAGATTTCTTCAACTGACATGCAAATAAAATTGGTTTTTTGTCCTCCCCATCTCAAGGCTAACTATGATGGGCTCTAGTTTCCCCATACATGCAATTTGTGACTAAATGAAGGGTATTACCCGTGCAGAAAAGGCCAGACTAATACCTGCTAACAAGGTCTGTGAGGTAGAGCACAGAATCCCTCACAAACTTCTGAACTTTGCTCCCATCTTTCACCTCCAGCTTAGATCAGTGTGTATGTCCATGCCTCTGCAGTGTTTACAAACAGCAATGGGAAAGAAGCTTTAGTGTTAAAAAGCTGGCAAAAAATGCCAGTTCTTATTGGGTTCTGTGTTCTGCAGGCTTGTTTGGGACCAAGCCAAGGCTGTGAAATCTGAATATGTTTTTTGACCCTTCTTGTAACTACAGAGGAGAAATGGTCTGCCAAATAAGCACAGGACTCAGGAGAGCTCCTTGCCCTTTTACGAACTACTGGTGTTAAAATGGGTAAATTCCCAATGGAAGTATGCACCAGCTCCCTGCTTGGAAGAAAGGGATGGAACAGTGTGTCACTAGTCTATAGAGGTGAGAAAAAACACACTCAATGTACTGTGCCTTTATACTCTTATGAGGAGGGACAAATGAAAGCCTATATTTAGAATGTTAATACTACTGTGACTAAGATTAATCTCAGATGAAATCTTTGGTTTTAGTTGAGATCAGCTACAGCTGCAACACCTGGATCATAGTTTCACTGGAGTTTGGGGCTTCAGGGAATCAGACTGCTTTGGCTTAGGCCCCCTACTCTAGCATGGAGACTTTTTTCACTAAACTGATTCAGTCTTCCAGACTGGTCCCTCTGTCACTTCCAGTTCATGCTGTAGCTGATGTTGTGATGGTGCAAAGCTGGACAATACAAGCAGATCTCAAAAGGAAGGTTCTAAGTCCCATGACCAAGTCATGCTTATGCCTACATACTGGTATATCAGAACTAATGACAGTCAGTTTTTCAAAGCAGTGCTAAGAATATTTATTTCACATTGGTACCATTATTATTAACAACAAACATGCGTGAGTAAAAAGAGAGGGGCACTGAGCACACAACACTGCTATTAACCCATCCACCTCAGTTTTCTTTTTCTTGAGCCTGAATTGAACTTGAAGCATTATTTTGACACCTTTTGAATTTAAACCTAAGATCACTCTCCCAATATCCTGTTTTTAGTTCACAGTAACAATTCAAACACCTCTAGTCATGCCTTAGCTGGAGCCCATTCTGCATAAAGTCCATTTTCACCTATCAGAGTCTGTAGGGCAGCATCAGACTGAAAGCCCCCTCATTGTCCTTGCTATGTGACATGCCAGCACACGTGCTGTGTCTTTATCTCCATGTACCCACACTCTGCAAGTGTTTGTGGGGACTCATTCAACGTGGACATTTTCCTCAGCCTGTGCTGAGCTTGTGCTGGTGAAAGTGTCCATTTTGTCTCCTCCTGTGGATAAGGTAGTTTTCCTTGGTGGAAAACCATGAGGTTTTCCTTCATAAAACTCCTCCTGCCTTACTAACTTGTCCTGTTTGGCCTTCACGAACAGCAACACTGTAAGTGCCCCATCCTATTTCCCACCTCCATGCTGCATCGCAGACACTACTGTGCTGCCAACTCTGCTTCTTGAGGGAGTAGATGGAGCACAGGCTGTTAAGCATTGTGGGGTGACATCCTCCCTGGCAGACACCTATGGCTGCCTGCCCACACTTAACCTCTGGTAAACTGGGTTGCCAGCCTGCTTAACAGACTGGTTTTGATCTAAAGCAAAGTAGAGCCTAGGCATTGAAGACACAGCTCAGAAGACAGAGCTCAGCCTGAAACACAAAAACCAATGTGAAGCAATCCCCACTGCTGTGCTGGCAGGCTGGGGTTATCCAGGGGAAAGAGGTGGGAAGGGCCCATTCCTCAAATATCTTGCAATTCAGACCTACTGTTTTGCAGTCCATAAAAATCTTCCCCAGCCTTTTAAAACACTAGTGTACAGATGGATCTCTTCTCCAGGACATCGGAGTTCCTTAGTGCAGGACCCCTCTAATATCAGGAAATACTCTATTTATCCTCCTTAGCAGTGGGGAAGCCAAGACAGGAAGGCAGCAGGGCCAGGAGTCATGCTGGAGGGCTGGGAGAGGGCAGCAGTCTCACAGCTCCCCCGGCTGCCTCCACCCAGTGTGGAGAGGCTGTGCCCCAGAACCTCCGCGGAGACTGATGGCAGCCTGGCCCTTGTCCCCCCAGCAGCGGCACGAAGCCAGTGCATTGCATCCATGGCCCCAGCCTGCGGCAGCAGCTGGCAGCAGGCATCGGTTATGGGCCCTGGACCTTGTGCTGTACCCAAATACAGCATAGGTTCATTTGCAAGAATCAAGCAGGGATATTTCAGCATTGGCACCAGTTACTGACAGGCTTTTGGAAAAGAGTTGTTTTTTTTTTTTCCCCACCTGCATGATATAAAACCATAGTAAAAGGAAATCGTAATCTCTCAACATTAAACAAACGAGGACGCTGCATTCTGAAACTCGTTAAGTCACCACCAGCCTTTACCAAATAATAACAATTGCATTGCTGATGGCCCTGTCTCTTGCTGTTAACACACTGAATGACAGGGAGCAGTGTGTGCTGGTGAGAGTACCTCATTTGCTCCAAGTACTGCAAGCATTCCTGCAAATCCACAGAGGCTCTTGATAATCTTTTGCAGGTGGTCAGATTTTAAATATTAGAGAAAAGTGAAGCAACATATTAAAACAGGAAGAAAGGCATTTCCTTTGTTTGTTTTCTATTCATTTACTAAAGCAATACATCTTATTTGTGTCACCTATTAGCTGGTTTCATAAAATCTTGATGGATTTGTGAATTTATTTATTTATTTTTAATTCTGACTTGCATCTCCACAAAACTGTATCTCTAGCACAGAGACCAGAGAAGTACAATAACTACTTTCCCAACAAGGCCTGATAGCTTCTATGAAACAATGACAGTAAGATTTAATCTAAATAAGTAGGAAGATTTTAAAATGTAGGATAGAGGTTATACAGAAAAATACCATTTTTCCCTGCAGGCATGCATGAGGGGACAGGCTGCCTATTGGCAATTACTAGAAGATTGCAATCTGGTTAGCGTGGCCTGTGGACTTCTACCTGATTCACATGCAAAGGTAACACATGGGCTTTGCAAGTTCAGGAGGCCACTCTCAAATCTCGCTTAAAGCGCTGTGGCTTAGGTACAAAGAAATCTCTCCACCTCTCACTTAGCTCTGCTGTAAACACTCTGGTTAACAAATCTACCCAGACCAGATGATCTGATACAAGAAATACATGGATGGAAAATATACATTGCAGTGATCGACTTTTCCCCTTCCTAATTAAAATATTACCCTCAAAATATCCTCCTCACCTTCCTGAAATAGATCCATTGGGCAGAATCTTCAGGGTTTAGTTTGCATTTGCTTTGTTCAGAAATCAGCTATCATAGCCAGTGTCCTCTCTGGGCTGCATCAAAAGCAGCTGAGGTCAGCAAGTTGAGGGAGGTGATTCTGCCCTCCACTCCAGTGAGACCCCACCTGGAGTACCATGTCTAGCTCTGGAGTCCTCAGCACAACAAGGATGTGAACCTCTTGGAGTGGGTCCAGAGGAAGGCCATAAAAATGAATAGATGTTTAGAACACCTTTCCATGAGAATGGGCTGAGACAGTTGGGGCTGTCCATCCTGGAGAAGAGAGGGCTCCAAGGAGAACTTACTGTGGCCTTTCAGTGCTCAAAGAGGGCCTATAAGAAAGATGGGGACAGTCTTTTTATCAGGGCCTGTTGTAATAGGACAAGGGGTGACAGTTTTAAAATAAAAGAGGGTAGATTTAGACTAGATATAAGAAAGAAATATTTTCCAATGAAGGTAGTGAAACACTGGCACAGATTGCCCAGAGAGGCGATAGAAGCCCCATCCCTGGAAACATTCCAGGTCAGGTTGGATGGGGCTCTCAGCAACCTGATCTAGTTGCAGATGTCCCTGCTCACTGCAGGGGGGTTGGACTAGATGACCTTCCAACCCAAACCATTCTATGATAGTAGGATAGTAGGAAGGACAGGTTGGGGATGCATTTTGCATGTGATAGTCACAGGTACGTCTTTTCCACCACCACTTTGCTGTGCTCTTAGATGATCAGATGTACACAATACACTCATCTGCCTAGTCTTTCATCTAGCATGGAATACACCCAACAAAACTCAATAGCTTAAGTTTATGCTATAAGTTGTTAAGAAATATTAAAAAAAAAAAAGTTGATATATATATAATAAAAAGAAAAATCAGTGTTAATTCTCTAGTGAGATATATACACTTCAGTACACAGAGAAAATGGTAAATGTTTTTTGCTTTTTTTTTCAGAAAAAAAAAAACCAACT
>JANVCC010000276.1:1545025-1683474 GCA_025345505.1 Todiramphus chloris collaris | reverse complement strand
TCAGAAAAAAAAACCCCAACTTTTTTACTTCAATTAATTCTGAAAGAAAGGATAAAGATGTCCATTGCTTGCTCTACTGATTTTTTTTCAGAGATTTGGGTAATATTTTTGAGCCCTGAGACAGATAAGCTTCTCTGAGCTTTACCTGTGCCTTTACATGCTGATGCCAATCCAGAATATTAAATTGTTGTGTTTAAGTAGAGATTGGGAACCTGCATTGAGAAGCCATTTCCTGAAAACCATCAAGCACTTGGGGCCTCTTAAGGTCTTTCTTGTTTCTTTCTGTCATCATATATCATCATTGGGTGTTATATAGGATGCTCTGGGAAAGCAAACCTAGGGCTGAAGGTCAGGCCCTTGCCGGGGAAGCAGAATTGTTACTGCCGTTTCAGTGTACGTGAGAAATCAATATGGTTGCTAAAGTGTCTTTGCTTAAGCAGGCTGCTTAAGTAGCTTTTCCCCACCTCTAATGGCAAGTAGACTTCAGGTAATTAATTTACAAAGTCAGGAATATGTTTCTCTATGTCCCTGTGATTGATCTATACACCTGATAGCATGTGCTATTAAAGTCCCTGTTTCCTGGTTTTCTGGGTCACCTCAAGTGAGGGAAGCCCAATTTGGAAATCCTTGCTGTGGAACTGTAAAAGCAGGAGAGCATACCTCCTTTGTGGCTACCATTACTAATTTGGCTTTAGGACTGGATTATTCTTAAAAAGTCTTAAATAAAAAGACTAGAGGGTGATCTTTCCAACTTTGTTCCTTGGTGTGGGATGGGCACAAGCTCTGTTTTCAAGGTGGAAATTGAAAAACCCCTGTTTGGAAAAGGCAGCTTCTCACTTTGTGACCTGAAACACAGTCCAGAAAAGCTAGCAAGCCCATTAATACCTCTGGAGGAGACATCTGCATGTGGTGGTGCAATGTGAGGGAGGGAAGAGTGGGAAAGGGCATTTAGGATGTTGAACATATTAAACACATATGTTTAATATGTACTGTACCTTTTCAGCAGATGTGATGAAAATCTTGAGGTCAGGAAGGAGGAGACATCTTCTACTCTAATGAGTATTTTAGAATTGGTTAGACAGTAAATGTCATCTGGAGTGATTAGACTGACAATAATGCAGCTTTGCTGATCCCGTGGATTTCTAGCATGGTCCCTCACCTGGAAGACTTCCCCATTCTGCAGAATAAAGGAGATAACACTGTTTCAGTTATTTTGTTTTGTCACCTAATCTGGTCTCTTATAAGTGTTATTGAGGTCAGTTTAAAACCTGGGCTTTTAAAATGCTTCTTTTCCTGATGTCTCATAATTAAACTTCAGTGAATGAGTCAAGTGATAACAGGGGAGTTCTGGTCTGGTTTATGAGGCTATACTCTAGTTCCTGAGGGGGTGAACCAGGAGACCTCTGTCTCTTATCTGGAAATTTGGTGATAGCTGGGAAAAACAGAGCTGTGCTCCTCCTGGTAGTGTACTATCAGCTTTTTGGAATAAAGTAGCTGGGCCTTCTCTAAATAATGACTTCCATGGAAACACCGCTTCATGAAGTTGTGACCTTCAGGCAACTGGAATCACAGCCTAGGTCCAGATTCAGCCGCCACAGCTGGCCAGCCTGGCTGCCCCTGCTCAAACCTCTGGATCCAACGCTCAGGAGGTTAGAAGGTTAGGGATTTTTTGAAACTCGGACTTCCTTCTAATTAGAAATGAAATACCAAAAATAGTTTTTAGGGAAGGAAACGGAAGCCTAAAAGCAAAATGAAATTAAAGGTCAATCTTCAACTTATCTGGCTGATGCGGAACACAGATTTAATAACAGAAAAACCTATCCATTCTGAGGAGGAAAGAAAAATTATCAAAATTACTAGATAGATAAAAGACAGAATGGCTTAATATGTAACAGCACCCTCTGAAATATAAGGCAGAGGAAAGTGTGAGCTAGATCAATAACTTAAAAAAACCCAAAGCTAGTAGTTGAGAGGCAGTGGAACAGAGACTAGCTACACTTGGAGGCATCTACAGTGAGGTAAAGCAGCACTGGAAAATTAAATATAATATAGAATCAAATTTTGGCAATACAGAGGTTTTTAAAGGAACAAAGAAAGAATCCTGCTCTACAGAATTTAATTTGAATCATTCTTACTTCCTTATATCATTTAAGCAAGCCTGGTATAATTTTACATGCATAGTTCAAACTAATCAGAAGGTGATTTATTAGGTTTTTAAATATTTCTGGGTTCTTTTGACATTTTGATAATATTGTTTTCCATACCTGTACAGTTAGTCCAGAGAGCTTTTCGATATTGAACCTTTAAGCAGGTTTTAAGTAAGTCTGAAGCTAAAAGAACATCATTATTTACCTTTATTTTCCTTTAAGAACAATTCAATCTACCTTTCACAGTTGGTGCAGCATCATTAATAAATTCTGCATTCTCTGCATTCAAGACAAAGCTGTCATTGCTGCCCAATATTTTGGGCAATAGGAATTTCCCAGCTATCATGTTAAGCCACAGGCTGCAGCCTCATGAACATTTTTGCCATGGCCTGTTAAGCTTCCCTCCCTGCTCCTAAGCAGGGCAGATAGCCAGCGAGAAGTGATGAGTGCTTTTCATGGCAAGGAACAATACATGAAGAGTTTCCAAATTAATTTAACATTCACAAGGAATGCTGTTGGCTGCATCAATTTAAGATATGCTGGCAAGCAGGAAATTATTTTCCATGTTGATGATGTTTCTGTCCCTTCCCCCTCCTCAGGACCCCTATGGTGAGAGGGAGGAAGAGAGGTTTTGTCCTTCAGTGAAATCTAATTGTGGTGTGCAGTTGGGGAGGGGAAGGGTCAAGGGAAGGGCAGCCACACGAGCCTGCACAGCAAGCCACAAGACATCTCCCAGAAAGGGCTGACCTCTGTGCCTCACAGGCACCCTCAGTCCCCAGGTCTCTCCCTGGGGACAAGGTGGCCTCCAGGAAGGAGGTGGGAGCTGAGCCTTGCTCCCTGTTGCACTCTCAAAAGAGAGGAGTTGGATCTCCTCCTCCACCCAGGCTAAACTCACTAAAAATTTCCTGGTATAGATGGTTTAATTTCCTTTTTCTCCCCAAGGGGTCCTTCAGGCTTTGTTAATTGAACACACATCTTAGCACTGCTATGATTTGACACAGTTTGTGAGCTTTCCATTGTCGAGCAAAGTGAAGAACTGCGTGCCACTGAAAAGCCACCGTGGACATGGCTGCCATCTGTACAACAAGGCTGCAGTACTTGTCCTGGTGGCCAGGGTCTCAGGCAGGGGATGACATGACTTAACCTACAAGTGAAATGGAAAGTAAGGTTAGCTGGAGCTTTGCAAGGAGAACACAGGCAAGGCTCAAAGAGAAGGAGATGTGTGCAGAAGATCCAATGTATGGAAATTGTGAAGATTAATGTGAAGTATGCTGAGATTTTTAGGGGCTGTTTTATGATGGATTTTATCTCTGGACTGTATAGTGTTCGGGCTGACGTAAAAACCTCAGTCAATTGGATCAAGACTATTTAAGAAATTTTGAGGAAATCTGATGTGGGAATAATTAGGAACATGGATAATAATGAGAAAATCATTTACTACTTATATGCAGTACATACCTTTCTGCTGTGCTTTGTCTTGTAGTAAATACAGATCTCTGGATACGTATGTTATTCCTACTCATCCAGTCCCTGAAAATATCAACAAATATTACATAATCAGATAGAAAAGACACAATTTCTAGACCTTTGCCCTTAATCTTATTTTCTTGCTTCTTCCCACCACATTTGTAATTCTTGTCCTTGTAATACTGTGATTGCAGTGCAGCTTTATATAAATTCTCTACTCTCTCCTTTGCATTGAGTTCCTGGAGCCCTGCAGACCATGAAAGTTTCTTAAACTGGCAGTGGGAGCATTTCAATAGCAAGGTGAGAAGACTTAAAAATTTCAACTTTAATTCATATGTGCAGTCTCATGAGGTCATTTGCAGACCTGGCTAAATCAGCCTTCAGTGAAACCATGGGGCAAGACTTTGGCTCTTACTATGGTCACATGTAATTGTTAAGGTTAGTGAAAACAAATCTACTGAAAAGTGGCATGCTTCATGTCAAGAAGTTCATCCCCTCTGAGTGACTGCAGGTTAGGGCTCAGATCTGCAATTGAGTTACTACAGTTTAACGGGTTACCATGCATCAGCTAAGCTGCAGAAACAGTCCGTGTGCGTCCTCCTCGCCTTTGACAAATGTAAGGTGATTTGACTTAGCTTAATCTATTTTCATTGCAGGCTAAATTGAATTACCTCATATTTATGATGGGCTATAAGGGCACTCAGAGAGTTATCTGGGTTCAACTGATCTCTGGTAACTTGCTAAGCCATGGTAGCTTGACTATGGGTATAAACCCCAAGCCACCTTGTGCTCATAGGAGAGAGCTGACGTGAACTTCAGCGGACACAGATTTATAACTCCTGATGAAGTAGTTTGGGATGTGGTAAGCCATTGACGGAATGGCTGGAACTGGCTTTTAAAGGAATAGAGTAGCTGGCAGGACACTTTCTTAATGGGCTTCTGGTCCTGGAATGTAGTTCCTTTCCCCAGCCTTCAGAGCCTGGATTGGTTTGAGCTCCAGCAGCACAGAGCCTTGCTTGCCTTTTCTTTCTCCCTCAGTTTTTTTCAGGCAGACATTTGGGATAGAGCTGGGCTGATAGCTTTAACTCCCAGTGGGTTTTCTGTGAGGGTGCTTTGGTAGAGTAAATTAGCTCTAAATTTGGTTGTTCTACCATAACCTAAGTATTCTTAACTGAATTGTAAATTTAAATGTTAAGTGTTGCACTGAATGTTTAAATAATTCTAAAAGCACTTGGAGCATGGGATAAGTGCTGTAAAAATCTAAATAAATGAGTAAATTAGTTAACAGCATATGTGGTAATGCAAACTACTACATGTGTGCAGAGAGGAAGAGCTGTGCTCGAAATGGTTGCCAGAGCTTAAATTTCCTTGCTACATGCGAAACCTTTTCACATTAGCAGGGTGCTTTTTTTCACATTTAGCCTACTGTATAACTGGGAGAAGAAGATGAAGTTGGCAGTTTAGACTGTCAAACAGAGGTTTCAGCTCAGCAGTGAGGTTCAAAGAGATTAATTTGAACTCGGCTGTTTACGTTACTGATCTCGTACCAGCTGGGTTTGTGGCATTAAGATGTCAATAGTACAACAGAATTTAACTAACAGTTTCATCACTGACATCATCTTTTGAAGGTACAGATGATTGCCTCCTTATGTACTGACACATATTTCTTTAGGACAGGACTCTTTGTATGCTTTCATCCGGGAGGGAGAAGAAGGATAGGAAGGTGGGGAGGGAGCCTTGAATTGAAGCTAATTAGAAAATGTCCTGGTAAGTAAGTGGTTTATTTAAGCAAGTTCCAGCAAAACGTGCCCATTTCCACATGGCACAAAAAGCCTTATTTTTTCTTTTCCTCCAAGTCCCCCTTCTTTCTTTCAACTGGCACCAAACCAGAAAAGCTAAGGTAATAATAAACCGTTGTATGTGCAGTGGCATTATTATTTTTAATGGTTCAACCTTGAATGGACTAGCGAAGCCTCTTGGAAGGGCAGGAAGAGTTGATAATGGAGCTTCTTCCACACACTCTCCAGTCCCCCCCGTCCGTCCCCCCGCCCCCCACTCCATAAAATAATTATTAATCAAAAGGAGCAGGTATGTCTTTTACTGAGGCTCTTCTGGTAACTCCCTTGGTCCAATGTGCATTGTATGAGGTTCAGACTTGCTTAAGCTGTCATTGAGCTGGCAGGCAGATCCTCAGTGTTCTTAAAAGGCCAGAAAAGGAAAGGATAGGAATACTAAAAAAAAAATTTTTAAAAAATAAAATGCATCCGGCTTAAGGACTTGAGAAATTATTTCAGTGAGGGAGATGGTTTTATTAACAAAGCTTACAGGATCAGTCCCTTGTCAGGCAGGCTTTGCTACTGTCCCTTGGTGCTGAGGGGCCTGGTGAGGGATGCAGATGAGCAGGGGGATGATAACCTTTCCAGGAAAATAAGTAAAGCAATACCTAAACGTGAAATGGTTTTGCTTTACAAAATAATGATACAGCAAATTTTGACTTAAGTGTTCTCTAAAAGCCTCTTCCCCCTGCGCTGTAGTGGCTGCTGTACCCCCTTGAAACCCTGCTCCTTTGAAGGAAATCACAATGTAATCCTTTGGTTCGGCACGTATTGTCCCTTAATGACAGGCATTACATTTGCACAGTGCCATAAATCAAAGCTAGAGGCTGTTTTAAATAGGCTGCAGATGCATGTGGACGTTGGCTCCGTAAGTGGCACTTTGCTGGAGCGAGGAGGGGGGAGCGATCCCATTGCGGTGGCGGCTCCAGGTAGAATAGGGCCAGCAGAGGGGGTTCCCATTTCCACAACATTTTCACTTCACCTGGGATTTAGCTCTACATGAAGACCTGGTTAGCAGAAGGAAATGCTTTTTGACTACGACCTCTGAAGGGTTTAATTGGGATTTAACTGTTCCTATTTTTTCCACTCCATGTGGGAGTCTGGAGCTCTGTTTACAAGGTGTGTCATATCCTCTCGACCCCAGAGTCCTTCTCCCCCTCCTTTTTATGCTCTGGACAAATAGGCAGAAAGATACTTTTAAAGTGAATTCACATAGAAAAACCCACAATTACTGTCGCTGATTTCGCTGTGAAAACTTTACAACAACCGTACTGAAAAATGTTCCCCTACCCCTCCTACTCCTTCTAAGAGAACGAAAAAATCCATCAAATTAACACATCAATGAGTTGATTGTAATCTCCAGGGTTCAGTGTAGCACTTTCTAGCCTCTCAGACAGGAGGCCAGCATGATTTATCAATGCAAACCTAATAGCATCAATATGAATCTAACTAAAAATCAATATTTCATTACCAAATTGTTAGTGAGAATGAAGAAAAATTGCCAGAGTCAGAGCATTCTCTAGGGTAGGAGCATCTGGAGTTCAATGTGACAAGATGAGTGATGCATGACTCGGGGCCTGGGGAAGGACACTGGGAGGACAGGCCACTACGTAAGGCCGAAGACTCACGAAGAAAGCACTTACTTCTTTTTTTTAAAGCTTTCTCTAAGAAGAAAGAAAATGTCTGAGAAAGGAAAAATGGAAGGCATGCTGCTATTTACTAAAACTGATGCAAAGTAGCTCAAACAACCGAATCTGAACAGATTAGTCTCTGCTCTGGACACCTACACAGGACTGGTTTTCATAGGAGATAAAAGGGGAAAATAAATTCAGTGGTCCAGATCCTGATTTCAGCTACAAAGGACAGATATTTGTAATAGCTTGCACAGTGGAAATACTTCGGTTTCATATGCCATGTAGCTGAAATTGGATTTGGTAGAGCTTACTCTGGATTTTCTGAAATTTCAGATTTGTGGTAGATTGAGACTGAAACGTAGACTGAAATCTGCTATCAAGAAGGCAGCAGCACTCAAAATAGTGTGTTCACTTAAAACGCATCCTAGTAATTAACGTGCTTCTTATTCAAGGAAAGAGAGCAAGAACTACATGGAACAGTGCCAAGAATAGATTCAAAGCATAACTTTATGTTGCATTATGTCTTAGGCCTGTTCTGGAAGCATTGTAAGGACTTACATACGGAATTGTGGAAAAATAAGGACAAAGGCACTGAACTGTCAGATTCTCTTACAGCCTTATTTTATTTAAGTTCCATATGTATTGGCTGATGATAGCTGGAGATTTTGTGTCCTGGTACCTTTTGTTCACTTGGGATATCAGGAAGTTATTTGAATATGTAGCAGCTGCTGGACTGTTTAGCACCTGTGCCTGTTTGGGTTGGGAACCACAATGTCACGAGACTCATGCAACCCTCAATGTTTGTTTTTTGCATGCATCCTGTACTCTACTGAGGGGAAAAGTATGAACCTTTCTGTAACCCTTAAGTCTGCAGCTTCTGGAATCAGGTTAAGGGTGATCCGCTCAGCTTTTTGCTTTTGAAGAAAAAACTTCTTGTTCTTGCATTCAGAAATAATGGTCCAAAAGTGAAATGCAAAGGCTCAGAAACCAGGAAAAAGACATCACGTCTCCCAAACTACACTGAAAATAAAATAAAGTACTAGTTAATCCCTTCATTTTTTCATTTAATGGAAACCTGTAGTGAACAGTCCTGAGGTTTCTCTAGTTCTTCCATGTTCTCATTTGGTTAAGTCTGCTCCATAAGGCTCAAGAAAACTCAATCCTGCTGCTTTTTGCTTTTTTATTATTTTTACCTTTTTAGAGGGAGAAAGAGAAAATTTCCAGGTTAGTTGAACTTATAACTCAGAACAAAATTTCTCCTAGCCCCTGTGTTTCTAATTCTGGCAGCCTGTGATACATCACTAATCTCTAATTCCCTTACTCCCTAGGAACTGTCATTATTTTATGTATTGACTAATACAGTTGTCTCTGGGTAAATTTCCCCTGAAATCGAAGTTTACTTCTTGCATTAGAAGTGAATTCTACTCCCTTTTATAAATGACAGACTGCTTTTATAACTTTGCATGTATTGGAAGCAGTCAAAATAGAAAAGTATTGGGATTTTTTTTGTTTAGCTTTATGTTTTTGTTTGTAATGGCTTTAAACTGAGCAAATTTGAAGGCCAAATACCTATTCACTGATTTCATGGTTTTTTCTGATTAGAAAAATCTGAAGAGACCTGAAGGTATCGGTAAATAGAAAAGTTAGTGTCTCAGTTATCAGGAATGTCTGAAAGACTTTAATGCCAATAAAAGGTTCTGTTTTGTTTCCATCAAGAATTTATGTAGGTTCAGGCACTGAGTAGGTACAGTATTTTATTTAAATTTAGGTCAATTATAACAAATGCTTTGCAATACAAATAGTGAAGACATTGTTTTAGTAGCCATGCCGCATTAACTGAAAATATCCTTTAATAAATTTTACTTGAAAAAGCGTAAGTAATACCACCCCAGACACCTCCTCAAGCAGCCCAACAAAATTTTGAGGGGTGAATCAGTTTCTAATTTGTATCGATTCTTCTCTCGTGATTTCCAGTTCACAGCCCTCTTCAATTACAATATCTGTTCATGACTTTTCTTTGATAATTACAATAAGCTTTCGTTTCTTCTGTACTTTAGATTTTGAAATGGAGCCTCTTGGCTCCATAAACATAAATGAATTATTGGTGGAAACATGGAGACAGTAACTTCACTTGCATGCAGAGAGTAAATGGGGCAAACAGAGGATAGAAATAAATCAGGAAGCTTATTTTTATTTGTTAAGCATTTTTATCTTTATTAATTTGTATGTTCCACTGTCTTTTGGTATTGTTCTTTCTCATACATGTTGAAGATTTTCTTTTACTTGAAGCAAGTCTGGAACTGAGTGACACCTTTGCTGCTAGTGAACAGCTTGAAAATGGAAGACAAGATCCAATCAGACAGACTAATTAGGGTACCCAGTCAGGATAGAGCCTTGAATATTCACTGCAAATTTTTTTGAAATACAGTACTGTGCAAATCCTTGCACTCAGCTGATTGATACCGTCTGCCAGCTAATCACCCTTAGTGATCAGTGGGAAATAACTAAAAATATTAGAAAACTAACATCCATGCCGGTTTCAGGAACTGCTTAACTTAAAAAAAAAATAAAATCCACCCTTAAATAAATAATCTTGCATTAGCCACTGTGCAAGGTCTTGATTGAAAGACTGAATTTTATAGCAGCACCTCATGTAATCATTTGCTTCAGTTTTACAAGGGGAAACTTCACTCAGAGAACAGATCACAAAGGCTGAGCAATAATGGCAAATCGTAGAGGACAGTAAGAAAAAAATACTCCTGGTGGAAAGAAATATCTTCTGGCTGTTCTAGTCATGAAACTTCAAAGCAAAACCAAAATGGATTGCTTTGCTGTTTGGATGTTTGTGCTTAGCAGGTGTACTGATTTCCCAGACGCATTGCAAACGGGGCGGCTCTGTAGGTGTGCCCCAGCCAGATATCAGCCGACAGTCAGAGGAGAACCTTGTGCCTGTGCCTCTGTGCTGCTTGGTTTCTTCAATTGCATGGTCTGGGTATGTAGAAAAACCTCTGCTAGTTCTGAATTTAAATATTAGTATCAAAGGTGTGTGATGACAGCATGACCAATTAAACTATAGGCATTTTATTTCTCATTGCATCAGCAATGCATCTTCTGCCTACCTTCAACCCATTCTTTTTTTTTTTTTTTTCCCCCTATCCTTTCATTGGCTTCAAAACAGTCCAGTTATGGCTGCTGTCACCCTTTTCAGAGACAGCTGAACACCTGGCATTCTTGTTCCTGTGGATGTGCACAGAAAATAAATACTGGGCCTGTAGCAGGAAAGACCTATTCATTTTCCTGTTATAACTCTGTGAAATTTGGGGGGATGGAAGGATTTAATGGAGATTTTCCCTTTCAATTGTAGGAGCAGAGATATCAGAAAACGTAGGGAAACACTCATTTAGCAGTAATGGCTAATCACAGACATTGAAAGTTATAATGTGACTCACAAAGATGCCATACAAGGGGAAACTTGTAGTCACCCTGTTCATTTGACACTTGCTACTTCCTTTCATACCTGTAAACAAAAGTAGGGTTCAGTTCACCCAGTTTGTTGACTTTCAGTCCCCAGATCATTCCCTAATGTTCAGTGCAAAGTGGATGGACCTTCTAGTTTCTGATGCTTCAATGTTGTGCTTTCAGATCCTTGGTCCACATTTAGCCTGTATGTGGGGCTAAACAATAGCAGCTGCTCTATCACTCAGTGACTCCTCCCCAACCAAGAAGGGGGATCAGGAAAAGGAGAAAAATGAAGTAAGATGAAATGCAAATGGATTTAACAAAACAGCAAAACTAATATCAATTGCAATATAAAGTATACAAAGTTATACTCAGCTCAGCAAATGTACAGTGGTCTCAATAAATGGGAAAGCAGTCCTTAGGATTAAAACAGTAAACAAGTGCCTCTAGAGAAGGGGGAGGAGGAAGCCTCATGCTCAGCAAATTTACCCTTTATAATGAGCGTGATGTTTCTGTTCTGAGACACACCTGTAGCCAGCTCAGGTGTAAGAGCTTACAGATGTCTCAAACCTTGTGTGGTGATAAGATCCGAACAGAGAAAGCAAGGTCTGCCTGGAGGAAGGGTGTGTTGGTGGCTCTCAATAGTCCTTAATGGCTCTGTGCTGCTTGGTTTCTTCAATTGCATGGTCTGGGTATGTAGAAAAACCTCTGCTAGTTCTGAATTTAAATATTAGTATCAAAGGTGTGTGATGACAGCATGACCAATTAAACTTCCTTTTCTTCTCCTTGATACTTAGTTGTGCCTTAAAGTAATTAATAAGAAAACAACCTCTATTGCCGCAACGCCTTTATCTGCACCGTTTACTGATTGTTCTCAGGGAAAGCCAATAGATTGTTTGTACTGTTTGGTGACTGGGGGGCCCTGCCGCATGGGGACAGACCCTCTTTCAGTCACCCCCCGAGTGGGACAGACACTCGGGTCAGCTGCCCTGGCTGGCTCCAAACTGATAAAGGCCTGCAGGCTGTGGCTGGCCCTGTGATCCTGTCCCGGCAAAACCAGGACATCCTTGAAACAGTTTTTACTTCTTTTGGTTTTACTTTTTTGTATCTTTTTCTCTCACGTACTCTTCTCCTCTCCATCATCACATTCCCCCCGTGACCCCCTCCTCACTTTAGATTTTTGTCTTGTACCTTCCAGTTCAATCACAGTTTTGTCCTTGTTAAATTCTTGGTATTTTGTCTCAATTTCTTGACCCTAACTAGCAATAGCTGTTGTTCTCTAACTTGCCTTTCAGTGTTGCTTGTGCAGCGGGTAAGCAAAAGGCCAGCTGAGGAGCTTATTCTCTATAATGAATATACTCTATGGTATACTTGATAAAGCCCTTGATAAGAGCCTTTTACAGTAGGAGTAGCTAAGTAGTAGCTAAAATATTGTGTTCTCTGAAGAGTAAATGCTTTGGTTCACTGCCAAGTTTCTGTTTGATTATAAAGAAATTGGGAAGGGACATCCATCCAGGTCTAGTAAAGCAATTGCTCATTTCTTTGAGGAAAAAAATGAGGAGAAAATCGTTATTAGAATAGTTGATACATTTGGCATTTTATGTATTTATTTGCATATCTGCAAGGCTTGTGGGTAAAATAGACACCTGCTAAATGTATGGTGTGACTGATGGTAAAAATGGATTCTTTTCACAGGTTTGCTCTTTACAACCAAGCAGGCTTAAGAATTTTGCCATTTACATAACACAGCATAAATTGTTTCACAGTAAATCTGCTTAGCAACTTTATTTATGGAAGAATGACATGTGCATTTTCTATGACACCTAATACTTTGGGTCTTTATTTTGAGAAAATTGTTGTTTTACTCCCTTCTCCCCCAATTATTTATAGTTAAGATCTGGTTAGGCACTTTGTCTGAAAGGTAAGTTTCAATAGGAGTCTGTTATAGTGTAGAATTTTGTGTTTGAAGCATTAATGTGTGGCACTTCTATGCAATGCTTTTTATTTATTCTTTTCCTGTGGGCTTTCAGATGCAAAATAACATGAAATTTGGCCTTTTAAAAGTATCTAATTGCTGGGATGGTGAATCTGTCATGAAAAATCAGGACACTTTTATTATTTTGGCTCCAGACACTGTTTTCTTCCCATTTCAGACATAAAACCATGCTTCCAGATCTCCTCTCCACTGATGCAAAATAGGTTTATTACTTGTACTGTGGTAAGATGCAGGATTCACATTTAGGGTCTGGTTGGGGTAAACATGGAAAAATACTGTCATGGTTTAGGGTCAGGGCGGCCCCTTAGACCTATAACAGATGCTCTCTGTTAACCCCCCCTCCCTCCCCAAAGGGGAAGAGAAAGGGAATAAGGGAGAGAGACTTAGCGATTAGAAAAGGGAACTAGAACAGCTTTAATGAAAATGAAATTAATAATTATAAAAATGGAATATATACAAATATATACAAAACCAGTATTGAACCCAACCCCCTGATGGTAATTCCATCACCATCACCACTGATGCTGTGGAGCAGGCACTGGGGGAGTCCCAGACTGGGCCCCACAGCAGACAGGGGCTGTGTTCAGGAGCTGGATTCTGGTACCGGGTTCAGGAACACACAGACTGGGATTGAAGGCAGAATGGACAGAGGCCTCCTTGTGTGCTCCGAGGAAGGAACCGAAAGAGGACCCGAGCAAAGCCAAAAGAAGCTGGCAAAGCAGTCCAAGAGGGGAGAAGAGCCCAGAGACCCTTGGCACCCCTCAGCTCAAAACCAAATAGGATGTATATGGGCCGGAATACCTCGTTGATCTGTTTAGGGTCACCTGTCCTGTCTGATTCTCCCTGCAGGTACTGCCTTTCACTTTCTGCACCCCCCCCAATGTGGTGCACAAGACCCAGCAGTGGCCTTGGTCTGCACACCAGCCCTTGGTACTAACTCTAACCATGAGGTGTTATCACTGATAGAAGCAGACACTGCCTGTGAGAACAGGCTGCTGACTTCAGACAGTGCAGTGAGTTAGAAGAACTGAGCTGAAAAGTAAAATTACAGAACAGAATTAGTTCTGTTCTCACTCAAACCAGGACAAATACAAATGAAAAGATAGGAAAGTTCCTGATCTCTGGCCTGGGGAAAATCTTCATATATGTGCTTCATAGTTCACTGATGAAATACAGCTGGGGGATGTGCTTCGGATACTTCCTTGCACAAACCACACTTGGAGCAAAACATTAACCCTAGCAGCAGCTTTTCCAGCGCACTCAGACTTTCCTTTCTTCCTGCCCTCCCCATGGGCAACTGGCTGATGTGTAAGCACATGCAAGTGTATGTAAACAGCCACTCACCAGCCTTCAGATGCATGTTCTCCCCAGCTTGTTGTAGCCCACAAATGTGGGGTTTTCATTTTTTAAAAATTATTATTATTTTGTTGTTGTTGTATATTTATTTGTCTTTTATTTCTACTTCTGTGCTTTCTAGTGAATTTCTCTTTGTGGCAGGTCACTGAATAAGTTAACAGTGGGGCTTTTTGGCAGCTATGAGCTGATGTCCTTGAGTCTGTTCTTGGTTTTGTTATTTTCTATTTTGATATGAGATGTTTTTTTGCAAGGACTTACCATAGAATCATACAGAATAATGTTATGGGTTGGAAGACACCTTAAAGGTCATCTAGTTACAACCCCCTGCCAGAAGCAGGGACACCTTCCACTAGAGCAGGTTACTCAAAGCCCCATCCAACCTGGCCTTCAACACTTCCAGGGTGGAGCATCCACAGCCTGTCTAGGTGACACATTCAAGTGTCTCACCACTCTCATAGTAAAGAGTTTCTTCCTAATATGAAAACATTACCCCTTATCCTGTCACTACACTCCCTGATAAATGTTCCTCCCCATCCATTCTGTATAGGTCTCCTTTATGTACTGGAAGGCCATTGTAAGGTCTTCCCAGAGCCTTCTCCAGGGTGAACAATCTCAAGTCTCTCAGTTTGTCCTCATGGAGGAGGTGTTCTAGCCACCTGATAATCTTTGTGGCCATCCTCTGGACTCCCTCCAACAGGTCCATGTTTTTCACATGTGGGGGTCCCAGAGCTGAACACAGTACTCAAGGTGGGTTCTTAAGTGAGGAATAGAGAGGGAGAATCACCTCCCTCAACCTGCTGGACACACTTGTTTTGATGCAGCCCAGGATGCAACTGGCCTTCTGGTCTGTGAGTGTACACTGCTGGCCAATACTCAGTTTTTCATCCACCAGCACCCCCAAGTTCTTCTCTACATGGTTGCTCTCAATCTCTTCTCTTCCCAGTCTGTATTTGTGCTTGGGGATTGGCCCCACCCAGGTGCAGGACCTTGCACTTGGCCTTGTTGAACTTCATGAGGTTTGCATGGCCCCACCTCTCAAGTCTGTCAAGGTCCCTCTGGATGGCATCCCTTCCCTCCAGCCTTCTGAAGGTCTCTACTGGGTAGCCAGATCCTTAATGGTAATTGCATATCTGTCCTTGGGGATGACTTAACCTCTGGGGTACTGACAGAATTGAATTCTGCCTAAAAAACTATTAATGAAGATTTTCCAAGCTGCTTCAAGCATGAGGTGGAGGTTGTAGTAGAAGTGCTGTACTGAGACAAGCCTCTCTGCACACTGGCATGGACTAGAATGGTTTTCCTTCTATCCCATTCAAGTCTTTTTAGCTCTTTTTTAAATCTGAGGTTTTATGTCTTTAAAATGTTTAATCACCAACACAGCCTCTTCTAAAAACAAACCCAAGGGATTCTGTCAGAGGCTCCTTTTTCCCTGAGAGGGTGAATTAACCAGCGCTAGGCTCAGTCCTGCTCTGCTTGCATAACTGTATGCAGTTGAATGATGAACCCAAAGGCCAGATAGGTCCTTTGTCTCTTCCCACAGACAGCTGTAGGACTACTTGTTTTAGGCAGATGTGACTCCATAGGTGACCCCTGATGAAGGAACACCTTGCTGTTATGCTGTACTTTCTAGTTGGTTTATGCTCTTGTAAGTTCTTTGCTGCTGTGTGAAATATAGCATGGAGCAACAAATTCCACTCTGCTGTCTTTTGTTAAAGCCCCTACTACTGATGGAGGTGTAGGGCTGGACTCTGTATAGAGAAGTCTCTTTTACGACTACTGTGGTTTGGCTAAATGATATATCCAACATCACTGATAGTGGACTGGAGGGGAAAGCTCAAGATTTCTGGAACAGAAGAATAACTACTATTCCAGTCTTTGTGGTCTTATCAATGTGGCATGTGGGTGTACAGGGTAAAGAGGAATACACACTTTCAATTCTGCAGATAAAAAATGTTTTAAGGGCAAAATATCTTTAACAGAGTCATTAACTGACAAGAAGATTTGATGGTTTCTTTCTCTGGACAAAATTCATTAGTCTAAATTTTAGAGGTACTTGGTTAAGTTACAACTTTTGCCTGGATTTTCTTTGCTAACATAGGCATGTCACTTTAACCAGAAAGTTAAGCACCTGAAGGCTGTTCTGTCCTGGCAGCACTGCATAGCCTGGAGCTGCTTTCTTTATCACAATTACTATTTGTTCACCTGGTAGAAAATAGTTCATAGGAAAGAGAAATACCTTTTCTTTTTTTCCTAATTTACTGGCTCCTACAAAACTCTGACTGGGATTTCAGGTGTCCAGGAGCAGGAAGTCCTTGTGCCATGCTGGGGACACTTTTTCTGTTGAGAGAATACCTACTGAAAACAAAATGAAAAAGGCCATACATACAATATTAGTAAGACTCTGCTGTTGGAGGTGATTTTTTATTTTTTTTTGTGGTGTAAGCATCATGTCTAAAATATTTACTATCCTTGTGGACACAAGTTAAAATTTAGACAGAATTGGCTTAGACCTCTGCTCTCGAGTTGCAATAAACTGCACATATGTGATCTCTGCAGATTTAAAATGTGTTTTTGGACATGACGTGGTACTCGTGTTTAGAAAGGAAAATGTACAATGAACTACAGAAGATGCAGACCTTGCATCAGATATTTTCCCCCCTCTGTTTCTTCTGTTAAGCAGGCAGTTTTCTGGCCATAGATTGTGTAAAGTGATTTGAAGTGAAAGTCACTATTTAGGTACAGAAATACAGAAGCATTGCTTGTGTGAAGAATGGTAAGGGGAAAAAAAAGGAGAGCCCCCTAATGTACTCTGGTGTCTGTCTGCTTAGCTCCAAATTCAAAATGAGGGAGGGAAAGAACCCTTTCTAATTCATCTTAATAAGATGACCATAAATTGGCAAGTCTTTATTTTATTACTCTGTCTACTCCAGCATCCTCGGATAGGAGTCAAATTGTTGGCACAGAAACATCCACTTTTCTTGGTCTTGTTCCACTCTGCTTCCAGTATTAGCTTGAGGACTCGATACAGGATTAATCTAAAGGGAGAAAAAAAAGCATTAAGCAAAGCAATAAAGATAATTAATCTAAGTTTGAAAGAGAGATTTTCCCCCTCTTCTGCCATTCCTTTGCTACAAATGTGCAAACACTTTCCCCTACGGTGGGAGGCTGAGAGGTGTTATTTGCCTTACTGGAATATAGCTCCCCCCCATCATGTCCTCTCTACTCTATTTGCCCCAGTCTTAAGGGCTGTCATCAAGGACAGCCTTATATGTTACTGGAGTTCACTGTTGTTTCAAGCTAATCTTGGCTATCAGCTGAAGCCATCAAATCGACCATGTGCAGCTGTGCAGTGAGTCTGGGAGGACTCCACTCCAAGTTCTTCAGCCTTTTTAATTTTTATCTTTTGGTCTTGTTTTGTTCATGACATATTTATGATCAGTGGGATTGAGATGAAAAGTCTTTATGTCCACACATGCAAAAATCAGTGCTATACTTTTTTTTTTTTTGCTTTTAATGATACTTCATTCCAACAAGCTCTTTCCATCTAGCCAGGGTTCTGCTTAATTAGATATTTAAATGATTGGAGCAATGCTGTTTCTTTAACTCCTAACTGCGACAAACACACACGAAACATACTGTTGGCGGCATTTAATCAACAGCAGTCAATTTATCATTTTCACAGTTTTAGTGAGTGGTTATGAATCACTAAAATCACAGGTATTGTAGATGCAGCGTTGTGGCACTATCATTAACAAATATACAGTGCACAGAGGGATGACTTGGTAATTGAGTGGGACTAATAAGAATACATCATTTAGCTGTGTGTGACAAACTGTGCCTCAAAACACAACCATGGAAAATTCACGTTTTGCTTAATAAATAAATTACACAGCCAATGTATTATACATAATTTGTGTCCTCATGGATTTGAATGATATATAATGCATGGTCCAAGTCATTTATTTATTAAGACTAACTATATATATTGTAGGTGGGGAATTTTAAACTCTAGAGTAAGACCTGCATAGGTAACTGTTAGAACTACTGAGTTTGATCACGCAGCAAATGAGGCTTTGCATTTGGGGAGCTGCAAACACAGGCAAGTGTTTCTAATGTTACAAGCTCCAGTGTGTTTATAAACTTCACTTTCCTCCATTAATTTGAGGGATAAGAAGAGTAAAGCCAAAGCTTCACTGGAGAGGTGGTTGTATGCTACTTACTCAGTGAAGGAAGACAAAGAATTCCTCAATAAAAAGGAAATACTGATTGAGGCAAAGAGCACTGCTGCATTGGGGTAATAACTGACACTACTTCTGTAACGTTTTAGAAGAGGCAGTTTCATACTCATGGGCAGCTTGGCCTGTTGGCCAGCCCAAAGAAGACAGCAAATAAAAAAAAGTTGATTCTCTTGGGCATCTGGGAAAAGCAATAGAAGAATGTTCAACCTACCGATGCTTTCAAAATAATTTTCAGTTTGTGCCCTAAAGCTTTTCAGATAAAATGCTCTGCAGCTGGCCTATGGCATTTTGTTTCAAGACTTTCACAGCTCTCTACTTAAACTACTGCTTCCACCAGATTCCTCTGGTTCTTTTCTGGTGTCCAGCAACTCTGCCTTTTGTTTCAGGAGTATACTTTTTTTCCTACCTGCTTGACTGAAGTATAGTATCTTGTAGGACCCTTCTTAGAGCATCTAAATTTATATATACTCTGAAAAGTAATCTTTAAAAATAGAAATTTTTTGGGTTTTTTTTAAATATCATTGCTGTTGTGAATCTGCAATTAAAAGGAAACAATAAGCATTAAATAAATAGTTCTTATTAACTTGCATTGAACAGCATTGAACAACCATTATTTCAGGTTCACATTGAACAGTCAACAGCTTCCACCCTGAGCTTCCCCTGAAACATTACCTATAGACTGCATAAATCTGCACGTAAATAGGTTTTTACAGGGAGACTACAACGGTCCTTTTGCTAATGCTGCTTGGTTTACTAAAAAGAACATGTTGTATGAAACCACTGAGAGTCACCTAGGCTAATCTGGATGGGGGAAGTACTAGCTTTGAGAATAGGGTCAAGACTGATTTTTCAGCAGTTACTTTTGTGTGTGTGTGTGTGTGTGTATATATATATATATAAACAAACAAAACTCAAACAACCAAAAAACCATACCCACCTTTCTTTTCTTACTCCAGAACCAAGTCGGTAACTTTGCTGCTTTATTTTTTTTTTTCTTTTAGATGAACTATTTGTAACCCATTCTCAAACCTTGCCATGACTTACAGTTGCAGAAGCTTTAACCACATCTGAATTTCTTTAGCAATGCAGAGGTATCTTTTGAGGAAAAAAAACCCCCACCAGATTTAACTCTTTCTTCACTTCATTTTGGCTTAAATTTAAAACAAACTCCTTAAAAGAGAGGAAATCTGTGAATTTTCTTTGAGCAAGCAAAGACTAAGGTTCACTTAACACACAACTAGTGCAGATTTGCAGGTAGCAAATAGGCAAAAGTTGCTTGTTTCAGGTAAATTCTCTTTCAGGTTTGGGACATTATTGTGCTTAGCATTTAAAGTGAACTGAAAAAATAAAAGTTGGATAAAGGAAAAGCAAAATGTTAGAAAAGCAATTTGCCTCACTGGGCATAGTTTCCTGTTTGGAACTGCAAAACAATGTGTACTGACTTAGTTCCTACCTGACAGGCAAACTTGTGCAGCATGTTTAGTGTTGCCTTAGGTGGTGCTTGCTTAGCTGCTGCTGAGTCCAAATGGGGTGTATAATGCTTCACATAAGGAGGCCTGGTAGCTGTCAGCCGGTTCATCCTTAAATACCATCCTAGGAAGATGTTCAGTGCAGGTAATTTCTCCTTTTAAAAAAAATTTACTTTTGCTCACTGAACAGTGATTACTTCAGCTGAAGCTTTTCACAGCCGAAGAAGGGATAGCAGAGACATAGTAACATCCTACCATCTGCTTGCTCAAAGAGCACCACACAAGGGAAATTCCTTATTATCTATAAGAGTATCATCTTCACATCAAAACTGAAACCAACGAGAAGCTTAAACCTATTGATCCATTGTAGAGTATGACTAAATGGATAACATGAATTTCCTAACTTAACAGGAAATAAGAGCACAGGGCGTTCGGGAATTTCACAGCTTCGCTGCATTATTGTATCAGCCCATGGATGGAATTGATTTGGTTTTTTCAACAGAGTTGTATCTTATTTGAGAGCAGGCTTTTCTTCTCTTCGGTCTGTGGGGCCAAGATGATCTTACAGTTGCTTGTGTAGCTGACTTAATTTAATTGAAGCATGATTGTATTTGTCAACAGTTCAGTACAGATGCTAGCCACTAACTCTCTCACATAATTTTTCTCATCAGTGCTTTGGTGCCTTTCTTTTGTCCCTACTGTACTCTTTCTTTCTCTTATGCTAGAAAGCCACCAAAACTGAAACTTGTACAGAAATGCTACTAGCAGTTACCTTAGAATCTTTCACTTGAAGAGAAAGAGCCAAAGTGCTAAATTTTCATAGCTCCAAAACACATCGGTGGGAGTATTACATATACTGACTCCTTAGTGAAACCAGGCTGGGGTTCACAGGCAGGGGGGCTGGGTTACAAACCCCTGCATGCCTTGGCACTAAATACGGGCTGGGGGTAAATGACTGCAGCGGTCCCAACTGTCCGGGAAAGAAATGAGTGAAAATGTAGCATGCCAGAAAACTTATTTCACCTTCTTTCCTGGTAATTTTTGGACAGGTTTCAGCAGCAGGGTAGGCTTCCCCTGCCTGCTTCCTCCCAACTCTACTCAAAATAGTGAGGCTCAGGGTAAGACATGGAATTAATTGCAATGTGTCGTCCCCTCTTTTAATGCTTGTAACAAGCCAATGAGCACTGAAAGGACCCTTGGTATAATAATGTGTGGTTAAAAAAAAAAAAAAATACTGATTAAGGCTGCTGGGTAATAAAACGTCCTTGGTATAATTTGAGTCATTTCTCTTTGTGGTTCTATTATTAACCCTACAAGAGCCAGTGCCTGCATTTTGGTACACTGCCTTGTTAGCCTAGCCTTTCTGATTTCCTCGGAATTAAACCCATGTTAACAGGACTGCATGATAAAAATGCAGACACAGGGATGGTTAGGGCCCTGCGGTCACTGAGATAAATTAAATAATTTAAATTGACCTAGGGGCCTGTGTGTAGAATAATCCTCCACTTAGATGACCCAGTGATTCTTAACTCATTTCTAAGTCTGTATCCAGTCAATGTGAAAGTGTTAATGTTCCTGTATCACAGTACACTGATTACACTTATCTTTTTTATACCCAATAACCAGAGACAATGATTATATTATTCATAAGATATTTTTACCTGAAGTAATAAAGCATGCAGCTTTAGTTATTATTTCCTAATCTTTTTTTTTTAACTGTACCTTTTTCCCCAGCCCCAGGGATAACTCTACAATTTATATTAAAAAACATCCTTCCCTTGCACACCTTTTCTTTTTTTATCTCTGTCTATGCTAAGCTGGTATAATTGTATCGGCAATGTGGTGTTTATGTGAGCATTCCTGTACCTTTTGGGGAATACTATCCCTACAGGGCTGGCCAAAACATCCTTTCTTTTTAAATTGAAAAATAAAATTGGAGAGGGTTAATGTGGGAGAAAGAGGCTTATATTGGCACGTCTTCTCTTACCTTAATCAGGTAATACACAAGGCAAAAATAGTCTGACATGTCCGCAAACAGCTCCTGTCCTGCCCCACCATATGCT
Source organism: Todiramphus chloris collaris (assembly GCA_025345505.1). Taxonomy (NCBI): domain Eukaryota; kingdom Metazoa; phylum Chordata; class Aves; order Coraciiformes; family Alcedinidae; genus Todiramphus; species Todiramphus chloris. Next base: position 1,661,810 of record JANVCC010000276.1, on the reverse strand, counting down.
GCCCTAGTGTTCCAGATGGACGGAGAATCTGTGAAAGTCATGTTTCATGAGCATTCCCTTCAGGCTCCCGGGAACCTCCAGGACACAGCTGGAGAGACGTACGCACACACCAGTGTGGCAGCGTGGGGCTGCCTATGTGTACTTGTGGGAGAGAGAATGAGTATAGATGTCTGGTAGGCAGCAAGGCTGGCTCTGAATAATTCTTGAGACGACTAAAGGGTGGGGGGGAGTGAGGTGGAAATCTTGCATTTGACTTCACATGGCATGCCAAGAAAATTTGCGAGTGGGATTTCTATAACTCATTTGCTCTCAAATTCACCAACTTGTAAGATTTCATTTCATTTCTACAGGTGAATACCACATATGATACCACAGAAAGATGGTACACGTGTACAGACAAGAGATGAATGGTTCTAATCCCTGACCCCAAAAATCAAATGGGAAAACAATTGTTTTCCGGCATCTTGCTCCCTAGCGTTCCTTGTAGGAGTACTTCTGACCCAAAAGCTGAAGGCTAGCAGAAAGTTCCCAATGTTTCTTCAAGGCCATCAGTAAAATTTGGGCTTACATTTAAATAGAAACATCCCAGGTTTTTTCTCCTGGAACTTTCAGTTGTGTTTTAAGATCCTAATTAATGTTCTTGCGTTAGACAACACAGAAAGATTCTTATCTGGCCACAGATACTCAAATGTAAGTTGCTATTTAGCATAACCACCAAGAGCTGTTTGTTCTGCTAAAACCTACACAACTGAGTTAGTTAGCCAAGCCATAGCTAGAAACCTGAGCGTTAATCTGTGTGTCCCTGGGAGCACGTGGCAAAGAGCTTGAGCCAGCCCTTAGTGCACCCCCACTGCTTTAGATGCTGTAGCTACCTCCTCTGCTCACTCTACAGGTGGCCCAAGAAGGTCTGCTCTTCACCCAGCAGGACCTCTCCCTTTTGCTGGTTTTATTCCTCCTTCCTGGATGTGAACACTTGGACTCATCCTCACCTTCCAGCAGGAGGGCAGCAAGTCAGGGGAAGGTGTGCTCCTCCTTCTGCCTTCCCCTCCCTGCTGTGCTGCAGGATGAGGCAAGTGAAACCTCAGTCTTATCCTAGATGGCTCCACACATAAGCGTGGGAGGGCTCGGTTGCTGCTGTACAGAACTGTGTGAAGTACAGGGCTACCTCCCCCTTTCACTGTACCTCTGAAGTTATAGCTAGAGGGCTATCTGTAGGAAGCTATAGATGTGGTGGGAAGACATCCACCTCTTTTACTACAGTTAAGCTTAGTTATTTCCTGTGATGTGCTCCTGAGTCACATAATTTTCTGGAAAATAGTGAGCCACAGTGATGGCCATGACATTAAATTAAGTTTGAGCTAATTGAATTTTCATGGCCAAACCCAAGTCTTTTGTTGAAAAATTCCCAGCCAACTATGCACCATAATATAGAAAAACATGTAGTTGTTGAGTGACTTGGTGCAGCCCTTAGCACTCTATGCATAGTCTGGCCTTTTCAAATGACAGTGTTTTTACAGCTGATGTTAACCCAAAGGCAAAACAGAGCTTAAGTTCTCTGTATTATGCAGATAATTGCTGATGTTTCTGAGGTTATGTTCAACATGGGTGGCCCTGATTGACCACTGCAAATTTCTGTATAAACTGCAGAAAAAACACACTTGAAACCCTGCCCTGAAAGACAGTTGTTGCCTTCCCAAATAAAAAAAAAAAATAGAATAAATCTATTACAATATATCGGTTAAAACAACCACCTGCAGTTCCTATCACGCAGAGGTACTCACAAAGTACTTATTCATGGGTGGAAGGTGACTCTCTGGCCTTTGTAGGTAAAAATGCTTCTGTGCACAAAGAATTTATATATTTTTACTTGGCAACAAGCCTATGTATCCAGATTTCCACCAGAAGTAATCAAGTTTTACTTGGGTTTTATGCAGAGCCCTGTGCATCCTGTGACCTCCCCTCCTTTACTGGGATGGTGGTACTGGTGGCAATGGCAGCTTGCAGATGGATTCTTACTCTCCACGGGACAACAGCCCAAAGCAGGAATTAAAAACTAGCCCATAAAAGCTCTAGTTCAGAGCTGGAGTGAGGTAGGGAGAAGGGAAAAGCTTGGTCAATGAGGCAGAGGTAAGAGAGCACTGCCTGTTGGCATGTTTTGGCTGTCATGGCCCTGAGGGCACTCACAGCCCTGCCTGCCTCTAGCCAGCCCCCTGGGTCTCCCCCCAGTCTGCTTATGGCTCAGGACCCCTGCCTGGCCATGGGGCCCCCCAAGCCAGGCACACCGAGAAGCCTGTGTCCCAGCCTGGCCCAGTCTTGTCCCAGTCCCCAAGGAGGACCCCGATCCCAGGGCTGGGGCTGCTCCTTTGTCCCCAGCTGCCTGGAGTCTGGCTGTGGGGTGGGATGGGCCCAGGCAAACCCCCATGGGGACCCCCTACTGCTCCTGGCCCCCAAGGAGCCTTGGCATTAGTGGGCCCCCCCCCCCCCGAAAGACACATCTGAATTTATTTATCTTTAATTCTGTACAAAATCAACATGCACGCTCATGCAGCTGACATAGGAACGGAAAGGTAATATCCTGGCTATTTGTTCCTGTAACTTGATCATATAAACAGAGAGATTATTTTAAAAATAAAAAAAAAAACCCACAAAAACAACAAACCAAAACAGCAATGAACAAAAAAACCCACACACAACATAAAATCAATGCAATTTTCCGTTCGCTCTCACCAGAGAGGAGAAGGCCTTGGCCTCATCCAGGGCAAGCTTTGCCCCCTGTAAGGCACCGCAGCCTCTGCCTTCCTTCCCTCCTTCCAGGGGTATAAATTAATATCTCATAATTGACCATAATATGCCCTGTAACTGTGTTTATTATTACTGCGTATTTTAGACAGGGGGGAAGTATTGGCACTTTTTATGACGCTGATAAACAACGTCGGAGTGCCCGGTGCGCTGTGGTGTCGGGGTGATTTCTCACCTCCCCACAGCCTCCTCTGGGTGTCTGCCTGCGCAGGGCCACCTTCTGCAACGTCCTGCTCCCCTCTCCTCAGGGGCTCAGCCAAGGGCAGTCACCCCCTGGCCATCCACGCTTTCAAGGGACAAACGGTCACAACGATGGGTGGCTCTTGGAAAACGGAGCACAGCTACAGGTGTCTACCCTTGTCTGGGCTCCTCGCTGCCCTCGCGAGCGCTGCTGCTCTCTTGGATCCTTTTCACTTGCTCTGTACCAGCATTGGTGAGGCTGGTCCCTGTTCTGAACTGCTGCTGTTTCCAAGGCTTGGAGTGGGAGCCAGGAGATGTGAATATATTTGGCTATTTATTGAGAAATCCTTAGGCGCACACACCCACTGCTTCTTACCGTGATGCTGCCTGACATGTATCAGGTTCACACGTAGGGCTCACACATACGAGATGTTGCCTCACATGTATCAGAGCCTTTCTCAAGTGTCTTTCAATCTCTGCTCTTGCAGCATTGCATCTATTTACCAGCTTTGCTCCTTAGGCACCTTGCAGCATGCTGCAGAAGGGGGGGTGTATGTGTGTGTGTGTCTGTGTAGTATGTCTACGTGGAGCGTTGTGTACCTGCGTGAGGTTCAGACACCTGGGAGCAAATTCACCTTGATGGTGCTGGCAACCCTAACACTGTTATGTTGTTTCCAGTACATAAATTAGCTTGGCTATGTTTTCAAAGCATGCATTATATATAGAAGTGTACAGTGTCCCGTCTGGCAAGAACAGCAGCCATTTTTCCTCTGCTACCCTCTTGTCTACCTAAGAGAGGAATGTAAAAAATTGTACACAATTTATTTATAGATCCTTCTTTCTCACACCTGCAAACCCTAGGCACTAAGTGAAAAAGAACATTAAAAGACTGCTGGTTTACAACTTAAATACTCAAAAGTTAGCAAATACCAGAAATTGTGTTACTGATGCCTCCTTCGTTTGATGGCTTTGTGCATGTGCAGTCATTCATTACTGAAGCGTGCCATTTTCCCTGCTTTTATAGGTTGAAATGGAGTTCTGTGATCAAAAGGCTGTGGTGGGAGTTTGGTGAATGAGCCAAAAGGTCACAGGAAGGAAATGCTGGTATGTAATATCTGACTTCTTTTTAGCCTTTTCTTAGTAACACTATTTTGGCTTTCAGAGGGATTTGGATTTCAGAGAGATTTCAGAATCATCCTGTATTTTCTTTCTTCCTTTTCTTGATGTCCCTAAGGAAATGATCAAGTAACTCAAATTAAAAATTATTATAGATGGAATCTAACATTGAATTTAATCTGCTTTTGTAGCATTTCAGATTTCTATAATTAGATATGCCATCTACTGTCACTGTTTAGATGGGTAAAGGAAAAGGTATGAGAGAACACAGGACTTAGGATTTAAAGTCACAGAGTTCCTTTTCTTTCCCCATAAGGTTCTTCTGTGAAGCTTGTAAGGTGTCACAGAACAAGTGTCTCGACAGTGGTATGTGGGACAGTTAATTCTGAGGTCACCTTGCCTTGTTTGAAGATAGAGGACTTCCTGCAGTAGTCATTTATACCATCCCCTGTTTCAGTGGCTGTGGTTGTGGTAGCTAATGAGTTTACAAGAGCCACTACTTCAGATTATAAAAGTTTGCAGCTTATCCAGTGTAATATTAAGCAAGGGTGACTCGTGTGGGCTCCTGTCCTAAGTGTACCTCCTTTGTTAGTGCTGTTCAAGTGACCCTGAATAAAGTGAGGAAAGAGATAAGATGTGGCAACAGGTTTGGAGTGGGATCCATTATGTATGTATGATGTAGCCTTTTTACTGGAGATTTTCTGTGTCTATAACCATCTGTCCCGAAGTGAAGCTGCATACAGTTTTCATGGGACAACAAAGTGCGGTAATAATCTCAACTGATGACAAAAAATGATGAGACTCTTATGTCATATAATGTGCTAGTTAAAAACCTAGAAATCAAATCCAGCCCTAGCTCTTAGATCTTTTAGTTAATGGGGGAATTCTGCACTGTGCTCCATCTGAGCACGCTGCCTGCTTTTGAGGAAAGGAGGAACTGATCTGTGCTACCATTATGCCACCTCACAGCGCTTGTCCATTGGTATTATGGAGTCATTCTGGTGAGGGATGCGGTACCCTGAATGTGAAATTCCCTGATAACTGGGTGGCTAAAAGCTAGATCTGGATTTTGATGCCAGCGGCCATCTCTATTTAAAATGCAAGATAAATTAATCTCCTCCCCCAACATTATCAGAAACCCACAGATGGTGTTATTATAAATAAGTTCTGTTTATCTAAAAGTATTAGCATTTAACTCTAGGAGGAATGGTTGTTGGGTTGTTGTCATGTGTGGTTCAGATCTTTATAGATGCTAGGGGTTTCTTTTGCCTCCAGCAGGATGAATATTAAAAAAAAATATATATATATATATACACACACACACTTGTTTTACTGGAATACACAATCTCTTCTAGTCTCTTATTTGTGAATATTTAGCTGAACAACTGAAGATATACAAGGAAAAAGTGTTATTCACAAGTGTGAAAATAACATTCACAAAAGTCATTTAGGCTAAAGCTACCATAGCCATGCTCATTATCATAGGTTGATAATTAAAACTGGAGACAGAGAATGAGCTTGTTTCACAGGAACATAAGGGTTAAGAAATCATTTTAAGGATGAGGAGTTGGAGTAGGTAGTTTGGGCAAAGGCGGGGTTGGTAATGAAAAAACCTCCTGAAAGAAACCAAGCTACAATCAATTTTTAGGCACTTCTGTAAAGAAAATGAGGTAATCCAATCAAGGAATGCAAACAGAGCCATTTGGTTAGATGACCAATTACACTGGGGCAACAGTGACTCATTAATATTTGTGCCATATGTTTATGAAGAATCCAAGGGCTACATTAAGCAAACTTAAAGCAACTGGGACTTAACAGGTAACTCATGGAGAGAGGAAAAAAGGCCTAGTGAAATGATTAACTTTATTGACTGGGAATGGTATGCCTCCATTTCTGAACAAAGTCATACTCCATGTCCTTGCCCTGCTATATTAATGATGGGCTTTGTCTTAGTGTCTGTATTTTGCTCTGAATCATTTTGGATAACTCAGGTTGATGAGCTTTCTATTTTTCCTTGAAACGTAGTCTGTGTTCTCTGAATGACAGGAAATGTAAAGCTCTTTACATTTATGCAGTCATTAATTAACCTGCAACAACTTAGTGGCACCAAGGGACTGAGTGTGTTAAAAATAGGCATCGAAGTCAATGACAACTTTGACTAACTTTTCTGTTGGGTTTTTTTTTTTTGTCACTAAAGCACTTAACTGTATTTAATTGAACTGTCTACCTGAAATCATAATGATGTAGTATCGTATATTAAGACCGTCAAGGTTTTCGTCAGTTGTATGCTTGTTCTCTTAGTCCACTTCATATTTAATGCCCTGAACGTACCCCTGCTCCATGTCTCAAACCAATTCTAAGCAGCGAAGTGTTTTAGAAAAGTCCTGTGTTGATCAGTGAATCAGGGATGGGAAAACCGTTTTCTTTGTCCCTGGGAGTTTGTTTCTCCTTTGGAGCCAAAAGTACTGAGCTGGAGAAACTGCTATTCAAACCATGCTCACAGCTATGACGTTTGTCATGGTCAGCTAGTCTGGTGTTCACAGGGACAGAGGGTCATGGGTGACTCATGAGTGAAATGAGCATTTTAGGAAAGGAAGGCTTCCTAGTACAGATAATCCAAGGTCAAATGTTGAAGTTGAAAGAACAGGCCAGGAAAAGTAATCCTGTTTCAGGGATGTACAATTTCATTTGCTACCATCATAACTTGGGGGGAGGGAGAAGCTGTGTGACTAAATGTATCTTTAGATACTCATGTAACATGCTAAGCCTCAGAGCTTGATGCTAGAGACACTCAGATTTGTTATGTAGATTCTTGGCGATTGTTTCTGTACTGTATGCAAAATCAGCTATTCTGATAAAGTGAAGGCACTTTGAGTTTAATCCTGTGCTTAAGCACTAGTGGGACTCACATGCTGTATCTGCAGCTAGGATTTAGTATGTTAGGTATGCTTTGAATATGTGATACTGCTCAGAAAATATAGTATGGAGGTAATTATTCTTATGCCTTATAAAGGCTGTTTAGCGCAGCCAACTAGGATGTGGGAAAGTCAAATTCCACTCTGTGAAGGAATGGATGCTCCATCACCGGCTATGTTCAAAACCAGACTGGACGGGACTTTGAGCAACCTGTTCAAGTGGGAAGTGTCCCTGCCCATGGCAGGGGATTGTAACTAGATGATCTTTAAGGTCCCTTCCAACCCAAGCCATTTTATGATTCTGAGTGATCTGAGTCTTGATTTCCTACTCATTTTTTGGACATCCAGGGAATGCTATGTATCTCCAAATCCCAAGGAGAGAGAAATGCTAAGCTTCAGTCTTAAGAGTCAAGCCCTTAAATTTGTCTGAATGGCAGGACTTATGCTACTACTTTTGCTTATGAGAAAAATTCACCTAAAATGTCTTAGGCCTTTTTTCAGACTATGCCATAGTCTTAGAATTCCATCTGCAGCTGACTGCTGGCACCTGACCCATAGCTGGCATTTCCATTAGGTGCCAAGGCTAATAGCAAAAAATGAGCGCTAAAGGTTACAGTGCCGAGTCCAGCCCCTTTTGTGAATCCAGCCCTATTTTTTTTTTTTCTTTTCTTCCAAGTCTTCAGTGGGTTTTTTGTTTTTTTGGATTCTTCCTCCCCCCCCCCCCCGTATAGACTCTCTCTGTTCTAAAAGAATTTCATAGTCTAACAGACTTTACTCCTAGGAAAACTTTTCAAGGAGTCAGCCTACATTTTAATTTCTTCTTTAAATGAAATAATACATCACCGTACCTAGAGTTCTGTATCCTCATCCCATCTTCATGACTAACTTTTTTCCTACCCTAAAGAATAGTGTCTTAGTGCTGACATACTTCAGTCGACCACATGTCAACTGTTGGGACCTTCTGCGAAGTGAGATCACGCTCTTCCAGGCCTGTTGTGTGAATCAGCTGAAAGGACTCTGCACTGCTGCTGGGGAGGGGAGGGCCTTGTTTGCGTTCTGTGACAAAGTTGCTTTCTTCCTAATTAAGACTGTGGAAAATTTTACTTTGTCTTCATTGTTGCAAAGTAGAGGACTGAAAATGAGATAGTTGATTAGAATGGTGTAGGTGCAATGTGTTGGCCCTGACTAGTCTGCCAAAGAAGAAGCAAAAGGTACTTTTTTTTTTTTTTAATGTGTCTTAATTTCTTTCATGTTCCTGTAAAACTGTGGAAGCTGAAGTAAAAAAGATGAGCCACCAACAAATAATGGGGTTTTATCATTGTCCATAAAGAACAATATATTGATTGATTATTTTTGGTTTATATGAAAGCAGTCAACTGAAACTTCAGGCACAACAGCGATCATTATAAAGTACAGAGACTTTAATAGCTCAGCATCTGAAAAAGTACTCCAGCAGAAAGTTCCACAGTGCCTCGGTCTGCCTCTGTAGCCTTCTCAGGAAAAGCCAAGAACAACAGCAAGGTTTTGCGGTATGGCTTGAAGGTCAATAAATCTTGGCTCTGCTTAAACCAAGGAAGGAAATAAAAAACCTGGAACCAAAAACCCCTCACGTGAAAGGTCCTGTGGCTGAGCTTGCTCCCAGGTAATTCAGGCATCTGTCAGTCAAGACGATTCCACTAAACAGATTCCTAGAAATAGGTGGTTGCTAAAGATGCCCAGATCCAGATTATTTATGGATGCAAAGCTCATAGATTTAAAACAGTGCCAGTAAGTGGAAGGTGGCACAGAAAGGCAAAGCAGCAGATGTGAAGGAAGAGGCAGAACGACCACAGAAGCACACGCACTGCTGGGTGCTAGCAGCACCGGTTGTCGGTACAGAGCTGCACAGAGTTAGTGGTTGGTTGTGATCAGTGCAGCTGGTCTGGAGCAAAAAGCTTTTGGTCAGCAAAGCTGTGGCTCTCAAAGGGTTTCTGAGCAGCAAGGTGGGCACTGCTGTTCTGAAGTCCCTCTCAGGCTGCAGAATAGACTAATGCTAGCTGTATATGTGTGCTGCTGCAGTTGGGGTAGGCTGTGTGCTTCCTGCATCACTCACGTGCACAGCCCAAGTCATCTTTCGTAGACAGGAGTCCCATTTATCCATCAGGTAAAAAGTGGAGATGACAGCAAGCATTGTAGGACAGGGCAATATGAGACTTCTTTAGGAAGAAGAAAGCTCATGAGCTGCTTGTGATTTACTAGCACTGTAGGAGCAGAGGTGGGCACAACTGCTTGAGCAATTCTATCTGCTTCTCTCAAGTCGTCCACTTCAGAGCTCCGGGCTAGTGGCAAGGTCTGTTCGACTTTGTTTACAGCAAACTCTTTTTTGCACACACAGTACTTTCCCCAAAACCAACATATTAACTGGGAGGGTATCAGTTTTTGTCAGAACCGTTGGGGAAGAGTGAGCATTTAGAACAGCTGCAAATGGACTAAACGCTAGCTGGAAATGGTCAGGCAACAGTCCAAACTAACATTAGAACAACAGAGAGGGTGAAGCAAAGTGCTTATTTTTATTTCTGAATCAATAGCTCTGTCCAGGTTAACTTCAAGGTGTTGCTTATTTCATTGCTGTGCATCACATAATTAATTTTTTCTGCATTTGGAGATCCAATTTGTGTGCCGGCTTCCCACTGAGGCTTCACCTAGGTTTTAGTTTAATTTAGCTAGAGGGTTGGTGGTTTTGGTGTGTGCTTACTTCCCCTCCCCACACTTCTAAATCTAACTCCTCATTGGGAAAACAAGGAAGCATTGCGGTTAAAAGCCTAATGGAGAAGCTGGCTCTGGTAGGCAGTATTCTCACCCCCCGAGAAATCTTGGAAATGGTGCATGTCTACAGTAACTAATGCAGCCTCTGCAATGATAAATTTATTCCTTCATTTGTAAGCAAAATTGATGCACATTGCTGGGTCTTGATGACCTCTGCTTTTTTTTTTTCTGTCAGTTTTTCCTCCTGTTTGCATAACGTTGTGCAAGTTTTGAAAGAACTTAAGGCTTTTCAGGACTAAAGGATTCAAGCAGTCACATCTCCAGCTTTTCTATTTGACGCAAACAAACAAGAAAAAGAAATCTATTATACACTGCTCTGTATGGGAATGATTTGAGCTACTCAGCAGTCTCGCTTCAAACTCTTTCCTTAAAAATGTAACTACTGCTCCACTCAGCCTCAAATTTCCAGCATAAAGGCTGGATTGAAAAGCCGAGGCACTGGAAAGTATAGCAGATAGATGTGGGCAATACATTTAGCTGGAAAAACATTGTTAGCCATCATGCCCCATGCTGTTGTATATTATTATTAGTTGCAAAATAGCATAGCTTGGGTGTTATTACTGCACATTAAAGAACATATCACTTATAATTATGGAATAAAGAGAAGTGCTTAAAACTTACCTACCAAACATTTCCTTTGCACACACAAGAGTTTATTATTTTTTTTAACCTTCTTCATTTAAAAAAACCCTGCAGACAGGATACTTTCTTTTGCAGCTTCCTGGTACCTTGTAATTTCAAGGTGCCAGTGAAGAAGGAAAAAAAATAACCCATTTCTTGAAGTCTACTTTTAATTAAAATGCATTACACTATTGTGAGTAAGAATACAGAAACTGAGCTGAGGGTTAAAATATTTTTCAGCTTAATTAGAGACTTGGTGATTGAGGAACTGAAAAGAACAATTTTTAAGAGCATTTAGGACACTCCTGAAAGAGTATGGGGAGGGAGTTCTTCAGGTCAGCGGACCTACCGTCTTTTCCTGGTAAGCAATTGCACCAATAATACATTCAACCAGTCTCACATGAAAGCTGGTCTTGATTTTGCCCCCACTGCTCGTATTGCAAGAGTTTTTCAAGCTCTTATTCTTCCTTTTTAACAGCAAGAGAGCAATTAATAGCAGTTCTGCAAATTGAATGACTTCCATCTTTGGCACAGATAATATTGCATAAGGAGCGTGAGTTATTAATGATAATATGTGGCTGTTACCTAAGACATCTTTACTAGTAGATCTTCAAGTTCTTTAAAAATGAAGTAACTGTCATGGTCTCCATTTTCATAGAGGGAATAAAAGCTTTACAGTGCGAGATGATGTACTCAGGGTCATCTCAGTCACCTAATAGCAGAGCTGGGATTAGAGGCAAATCTGTGCAGTTCCAGGCCACTGCGTTATCCAGTAGATCACACTGTTTTCCCCTAGGGTTAGAAAGAGATCCCTTGATGGGTGATAAAACAGTGTTCACTATTGAGACCAGGATTTTTGAAAGAACCATAGGGCATAAATTGCATGTGTCCCATACACAGCAGCACAAGGCTGTCATGAGCTGACCCTGAAAATCCTGACACATCCTATTGTGTTTATTTCTTTTCTGAAAGATGCAAGCTGTAACAGCTCTGTCTCCCAGTCTCATTTTTATTAAATGTATATTCATAGGAGATGATGCTCTGCCCCCTTTTTGAGGCCATTCAATTAAGCTTATAATTAGAGATTTGCTGTTGCAGCAGAGAAACAGATAGTTATGATACTGCCTCAGTTATCTCCACTCAACTAAGAGCAACACAGTCACAGCCAGAAGATGATTCCTTCTGGACACTGTTTACTGCCTGAACAGAGGAGTCCAAAGGTGGCAGCGAGGCACAGAAAAATGATACACCTTGTGTTATCTGTAATGGATTTGAAATAGACCCCGAAGCAGTTCCTGTTCCATGACTGTGCTGCGAGCTTTCCTCAAGGAGGATGCTTCTGTGGGGTTTTACACATGCAGATATTTGCCAGATATTTGAAACCTTTTTTTGTGCTTGTGTTTTTTAGATAAAAGCATTCCCAGGCTTAATTTTAATTCCTGAAGTCTCTGTTGGCGTAGCTTGGGGAATTTGGATCTCTAAGTGCTTATTTAAGACTTCAGATTGGACACCAAAACTGTTCTGGCAACAACTTTGCTCCAGAGACAGAACTCTTGTCCACTGCTGAGCAGCTCATTGTTGGATGGTTCAGTCCTCCCAAGTGAGAAGAGCGGGCAGGAGGGGATGACAATGGCAAGGCAAAGGTGGGACTTGCCCAGGTGTCTGGGGCTTCCTCAGTGGGGCTCCCAGATACAGCCACACCTGAGTCAGTCCATCCCTGCTTCTCTGAGGTCAGTGAACTCCTGCTGTGGCAATCCTGGTTACCTGTGACAGAAGGCAATCAGAGGGTCAACTGCTTAGCTGATAAAAGCCAAACCCCCCTTCCCAAGGTCTCCTCTTTGGAGTTCAGTATTGTTTTGCTTTGCCCTGTTTCCTGTGGGAATGTCCAGGCTTTCAGAGCTCTGAAAGAGCAGATTGCATGGTGTTTGATGAGTTTGATGGTAGCTATTCTGCATAGTTTCAAACTAACAAAGGAAGGAGACAGAGTTTCTAAGTAGTGTAGTTTCACTGCCCTCAATATTGTGTCTATCAGTAGACAAGTAATATGCCATTTATTCAGTTTTTTGACCTGTCATGTGTCATAGTAATAGCCATTGAACTGCAGATAAGTCATGTACCTTGGGTACCAGGGTGAACATCGAAACAAATGCATGCTTTTGCACACACGTGTGCGTACACATGTATTCCTTACTACTTCAAAGCCTTGAAATTCTTCTGTTAAAAAAAAATAAAAGACAAATCAGTTGCCTATGGCTGTGAAAATTCTGTATAAGCAGATATACTAGCTCCAAGCTTGTTTCTTTCTTAAAGTAATGTCAGAGCACAAAAGGAAAGATATTGTAAGAGTACTATTGTTTTGCTCTGGAGTTTTCTCATTGTATGAGGGAAAAAAAAATGTTCTAGATGAGTTTCCACATCCTTATACTCTTGGAAGGTTAATATCATTAATAGACATTTAAATCTTTTTGAATTTAAATCTAAACCTTACTGTTCAAATGCTTGCATCCAAATGTTCCCTTTCAATGTCCTTTGATTGTGGTGTTTCAAAATCCTGAGACTGGACTGAGATCTTCCATCACGTTCTCATTTGTAATTAAAATATTGCCCTACATATGGTGCTGTAGTTATAACTCTGGTCTGTCTCCAAATTTTAATTGCCTTTTAGATCACCAAATCTCAGTCTTACTATGTAATTTGATATATAACATTCAGTAAATGCTAAGATATGGTTACAGCTAGGAAGAAATTTACCTTGAATTACAATAAAACCATTTTTATATTAAAAGAGTATCCATGGCCAAACAGTGACGTGCTCAAATTTGTTGATTATTTTGGGGAACTGTAACACTATGTATATAGTACTTTGAAGTCTGGTGTCCCTTATCATCTTTATCAGCAGCATTCATCCAGTTGTGCAGAAAGCTAAAAGGAAAGGACAACTAAAGGGACTGGAGCCAAATATCCTCAAAGACAGTCTATTTTTTTTTTTTCTTTTCCCAGTATTTGACTAGCTATATGCTCTAGCAATACATTCATCAATAATTTAGTGAGTGACAGCAATGCTATAATTAATATGCAATTTCTAAAATTAAAAATAAATTTGGCTGCTCTGTGTGACAGTGAATAACTCCTAATGTCATTTTCCAAGAAATATATGAAAGGAGAATTTATAGTAGAAAGTCCACCCTGTTTTGTAAGGAAAACAGATGTTCATTAATAAACAGGCTGACCATGGAGCACTGGAACTACCATCTGGATGGGATGTTGTACAGGGCTCCTTCTTCCCCCTCCCCACCCCCCTTTAACAATTTAGTCAGTAAAGTTCTGGTAGGGATCAGGTGATTTTAATTTTTTTTTTAATAGCATGTTTGGAAATATGTTAATCTTATTTTCTTTCCTTCATATAATTTCTTCCTTTGTGCCTTTAAACACCTTAATACAGAAGAAAGTCATAAAGCATTCCAGAATGTTCTGGAAATGGAAACAAACAAACCAAAAAAAGAGTTAGCAGTGGTAGCATCTCTTATTTCTCCTTGCAAAGCTTCTCCTGGTATATGATGTCTTCTCCATTCTTGTGCCTCAGCCATCGTAGGTGGACAATGACATGTGCATGCTTGTGCTCATTGTTGGCTGGATTGCAGCAGCATCAAGAAATAACAGGCAAAATCAGCCCCCCTTGTGCTCTGTTCTGCACCTGCATGTAAGGAAAGGGTGTCCTCACCCCTGAAGAATTTACCACCTGGGACTTCACTCCTGTAGGCAGTGGTGTTCATGGCTTATTATTAAACTGGGATAGTAGTAACATGGAAGTGCCTTTTAGGTGGGTGACATGTTAACCATCACCACGTGGGTCCTATATGCATATGATGAGATGTAGTAGTATCCTTATTTAATGTGCACAAAAATGTGTCTCTGGACAAAGTCAAGAATTAAACCCCAGATATTCTTATTCCTTTTTAAGAGCTTTGGTGCATGATGATTCTTTTCTTTTTACCCTCAGTGTATGGTTTAAGACCTTCCAGGAGTCCCTGCTTCTCCTTGCCCAGTTGCAGAATGGGTATGGAAGGGCTGGGATAACTGCTGGGATACTGTGAGGCTCTGGCCTGATGCGCAGATCTCTGAGATGCTGGGCTGAGGGAGTGGGATCACGCAGTGCAGTGTTTCCACAATGTTTCTTGTGGCTGGTGCAAGGGAGTAACACCATGTGTCAGATCGAGCAAGGTACTCTAGTTGTCAGATAATTACAAGCACTTACTAAGTAATTAATTTGCTTGGACTTCACTTAGTATTCGCACACTTTCTCCAGTCTGTTTTACTACATGCTATCAAGGCTCCTAAATACTTTCTTAGCAACCAAAACAAGAAATTACTTGGTACTAAGTGTGTTACCTATGCTGTAGTCACTACTATCTGCTGCCAATTCATCAGTACGCTGCTTATTAATTTTCTGCGATGTACTGTTTATTGATATTGCTTTTATTGTGGTACCTCACCTCAGCCATGAAGGGAGGACATGCACCTTCATCTCGAGCTAATGGCATTGCTGCCAATGCTGCAGGGAGGCTGAAGAGCAATGTGACTAATAAAACACAACCAATAAAAATATGAAGGAAAAAATGTCCCTACTAGTAAGAAATGCATATTCCAAGTGCTTGCACAGTGCCTGAGGCTGTTAATCATCACTCCATGGGCACCCCTAAACAACTCTAAACAACAGTTAGAAAAGGATCAGACGGCTGTTTAGGGGACTCGGTAGAGTGGTATTTGTTTGACTGGCAGGTAGCCATGCTTGTTAAGGTGTGCTGTGAATAACAACAGTGGCTGAAACATGAAGATGAAGGTTTTTACTCATAAGCTGTCTTTAGGACTCTTTTCCACTTTGAGGAGATGAAGGAGGAGCTGAACTTAAAGGATGCTGCCTCATCACAGGCAGTGGCAAGGCCTGCTGAGCAGCCCTCTGTAAAGGGCAAGCTGGAAACAGCCACTCTGAGCAGTTTACCTGGACTGGCTTCTCCTGAGGGAAAAAAAACCCAAACCTATTTGTACCAATGATTAATAGTTCTTTCCTCCCTGTTTCTTGCCTGCATTTGTCATGGAGGAAGCTTGTGAACATCCTTTCCTCCCCTCCAAGTGCATATGTAAACTTTCCTCTCATCTCCAATCCATTAATTATAAGCACTTTTGTTAGGTGGTTTCTCCTCCTCCTCTTGCCCTCCCGAATTCATCACCCTGCCATTGCTTTCCCTTGACTGCCCATGGCGATGGCCCAGGAGCTGCTGTGTGCAAGGTGCCCTGGGGGTGCCCGGGGCAGCTCACCTCCTGAAGCTGGGCCCTCCACCCATCAAGGAACCAGAGGTCTGCTGGCGAGCTGGCTTTCCAGCCTGGCTCTACGGCTCTCTGGTGCTGTGGGACTGACTTGGCCAGTATCTATCATTTTGCAGGAAGTAAAAAATTACATGTAATCATCATCAGTCATTCATTATCAGTTCTTCTCAGCCTGCTGCTGGGCAAAGCCATCTCCTCTGCTTGCTTCCCTCGTGCTGATTGCTGCAGTTATTTATTTATATATTTATTTTTTCCAGAACTTTGCCACACTTGGAAAGCAGAGCTGGCCAGTGATACTAGAACACTGTTTGCCAAGACCCAGTTCTCCCTGCCTTTCATAAAAAAGCTGGTTTACTGCTGGTGAGCCACATTTTTTGAGTTACTTGGACAGGAAACTAGGAATTTACTGAGTTTAAGCAAGAGGCATGAATGCACACTGGTACAGGCTTCAGTAGGGACGAGTGATCTGAGCACATACGTGAGATCCCTGATGGGATCCCACAGCCTGATCTTAAGTCCAGGCCAAGAGATCTGCTGTCACCCATGCTGGCTAGGAGCTTATCTGTGCCATAGGCATGTCTTCAGTGGCAGTGGGGACACAAAAGCTATTTGATTTTACCCAGGCTCAAATCGGCAGCAAGATGAGAGAGTTTCAGATGCTTCTGAGGGAGGACTTAATTTTTCAAAAGATCAGTGATTTCAATTCACATAAGCATCCATGGGCTTGGAGACTCAGCCAAACATTCGTGAATTACAGATACTGAGGGATTAGGCTTTCCTGAGACTTTTTCCTAATGCTTCCTGGTCTGAGGAGGCTTTTTGGCAGATATTTCTCTGTTTCTTCACAGGCCTAAAACCATTGGGAGCTCTCATATGGGAAGACAAAGTAATTTTTAAATACTGAGTTTTAGTAGGTCTGTTCCAAGTGGAAATAAATAATGTAGTGTTTAAAATGACAACAGGAAAGATCGTTGCCCTTGCATTAGGATTCTTAGTGGTGTTTGAAGGCAAAGCTCTAGACCTAGGCCTGTAGAAATCTCTCGGTGCCCATGTCTATCTGATAAAGCCTCACCAATCTTCTCGGAATGGCAGGAGCTTTGTGGCCAAAACCTGGAAGCAGTCAAGTTATCTAGTCACATGTGTTTCTGATGCACACACTGCCTGCCCTGAAGTACCTTAAGTTTCTCCTGGTGGGCGTTTCATAAAGCTGTCTGGTTGCAGCAGGAGTCTCAAAGTAGTTTTGTTTGACCAACTTGCTTTGAGAATGGCAGAGTAAAGGTAGCCCAGACCTGCTTAGAAGAGGCCTAATAGTCCGCTGGTGGGTTTGTGTGCATGTACCCTTGAGAACAGAGTGCTGAGAGTATACATACAGAAGGGAGGTGGGAAACAGAGCCATATTTGCAGGCAAGAAGTATTTACTTTTCCTCTTTCCCTATGCAGAGAGCTGGGTCAAGGGGAGTTGCTGCTTTCTGGTCAGTCAGGACCATCTCTACCTACAGAATGACTTTTTCTCTTGTGCACCAAGTAGCACAAGTGAGTCCTGCACCCTCACCTGATACGTGTAATGTGATCCTTGCAAAGTGTGTGGCACAGGGGTGATGGATTTCAGTAACAGGCTACACACCTCCCAGCTTCAATGTCTAAAGGGAAGGATCAGCTGTTTTGGCACTCCTGCCCAGAAGAGGATGACCTGACTATCTGTTTAGGCAGAAAAAGCAGAGCTGCTTTATGCAATGTATTTTAAGGATGTTAGGAGATGAAGGAGCCCCTGCACAGTTCAGCTGAACCTTTTTCATGGCATTTTTCAGGTTCCTGAGCATAGCTTTCTTGTGGATCTTGCTGTATGTGCTTAACTTGCATGTACCTCATGAAGACAGAAGTATCCCAGCGAGTGGGATTTTCAAAACTGTCGTCAACCTTATGCTCCTAATTCTCTTTGAAAATTGGTTAATTTCTGGATGTGCCTCTCTTCTCCACTTTGTATCTCTAATTGCTGCTGTTTTGTAGTGTCTTGAAGTTAACCTGAACGTTGCCCCTTTGGGTCAGTAAGACTTATTGGAGCTCAACATCAGGAGAAAGCTTAACACTTAAGACAGTGAAGGTTAAGCCCAGCTTCCTTCTTTGTCACCCAGAATAAACAGTAATGATAACGGTAATAAGAGACACATACTTGTGTCTGCAGAGTGTGCCTGGCTAGGAGGAGTGATGGAAATTGGTATGGGTGACTTCTCACAAGCCAAACATTTGTTAGAAGTGAGATAGACCCTCTCCCTTTTTCTTTCACAAGTGAAGTTGGAATGGAAAATGTGAAGTAAATACCTTGTCCTCTCTGTCCCCTGTCAAATTGTTTTTATCAAAGTGAAATAGTCCCTTTTGGCTACCATAACTATTCTCTCAAAAATAATCCCTTTCAAATTAATATAAATTTACTATATTTATATTACACTTTGATTAGCTTGCTTTTAGTGAAAATATGTAAATATAATACTTTGATATTGGTACAATTGTTTTTTTCCTGACTTATTCTTGAAAGGAACTTCCTGTGTTATGAAATTAGTGCAGGAAAAGAAAAAGAGGTTACTTAATTTTACCACAGCTGCTGAATTTACCTGAATATGTGCAGTCAAATCTGGTATTTGTATTTTCTGTTTAAGTATTCCAGTACGAACACAAGCCTTACAGTCTCAATAGTTTGACTGATTTCATGTTTTACATGGTGTGGGTTTTATTTGATTTAGCATTCAGTACTACAAGAGAAAATAAAAGTGAAATAATCCAGAAGCCTAAAATGAAGGACACTTTGAGAAAGAATACTCTCCAAATTGTTTACTTTCTATAAGCTTTCTCTCTTTGGATTCGCTCACAAATTTCCAGCAAGTAAATGGGCTACATGTGTATCTGTGCACGTGTGCTGTGTCTGGATGGGAGAATGTGCCCGGCTGCAGATTTTTGTTACAAACGGGAAAGCCAGCCCATTGTTCCCAAGTTGCAAATGTAAATGCATGTATGGCTTTGTAAGTCTGCAATTTTGCACGCTCATAATGTGAGATTGGTTTGCAGTTTTGCAGCTCACATGTCCTTAAACCTCAAAGCAAAACCCAGAGATTTATGAACCCAGGTGAATCAAATCTTCAGGAAAAGCTCTCACAGAACAGAGATTTGCACCATTCTTATCTTCTGCCAAATTATTCAAGCAGAGAGCAGAGAAATCTTCTATATAATATTTAGGAACTGAGGAAAAGGGGAACAGGAATATAAGCACAAGACTTGGTAATATGCCTCTTCACCTTCCTGTAAGAATTTTGATTGATAGATTCCTCTGCAGTCTCCTCTATTAGGCTAATTTAGAGAGTCACCTGCATGTTGCATGTATAACTTGCTAAGCTTTTCAAATGACTCCCTTAAGAAAGAGGTGCTCTATGCTGCGGTTTATTAAGCACACTTCTTCAGTGTGTATGTGTCTCAGTATGTGTCTCAGTGCCAGACACATACCTGAAAAAGAAATCTGAGCACAGATTGGATGATGGGGAATTTGGAGGTTTAAAAATACCAGTATTGGTTTCTTTGTCCCTTTTTTTTTTTCCCCTTCCCTAAAGTAGTTAGTCTTTATAGATTATTAAGCCAAAAGGGACCATTGCGATCATCAGATCTGACCTCCTGCTTAACACAGGCCATAGGCTCTGCTGAATTAATTCCTGTCTGAACTAGAGCATATCTTTTCGAAAGTCAACTTCTCACTTCCCAGCGTATGAGAAGGTCTCCCATGACACCTATAGACCTTTCATAATGGACAGATTCTTCCCATGATACAGACAAATTGAGTTTTTCCTGGGAGGTACTGCCCCACTCTGAGCTGGTAAAGGAAGACTCAGGAACTATAGGTATGCTGTGATTACTTCTTTTGCACTCTGTGATGTTCCAGGAGCTTGTGCATCTTCTGCTTTATGAGATATACTTGGCCTAGGGGAGCTAAGTGGAAGGATGAGGGAGAAGAGGAGGTGCATAATGGTATGGCCTCCAGCACTATTATTTATGACAGTATCCTTCCAGCAATCTGTGCCTGCATAGGGTGAAGGCATGGTTTCAATTCTGCCCTTGAAACATGGATTAAGCAATGTTGCTAATACATATTTGTCCCTGCGGCTGTCAAACATTTCACTGATACTAGACTCTGTAGACAGCTTAATAGCTAGGTCTTCTGTCAATGTTACTGCAGCAGTGTCTCCTTTGCTTTAAGATGCTGTTCAGATTTATTCAAGCAATAGGTGTAGCATGGTGCTTGGTAAATAGCAGCACCTGACTGTATACTTGTATCATCACTGCTTGCTGACATCCCAAGTGACCAGATGAAATGGATAGACTATGGTAACCAAGTGCTGAGAAGAATCCGGTGAGTGAAAGTTGGAAAGATCATCTGTCTCATGCCTATTTTGTGCCTCCTAACAGAGCTACACGCACAGTGGGTTATTATTCTAGAAGTCTCTGAACAATAGCTACCATCTTCAGGTGTTGAAAATGTGTGTATTCAACAATATTGGACAAATAGTTTTATGACTGCTGTTAACATGCTGTTACTGGTGTTGATGCTAAGTGATACTGGTTTTCATATACCACTTAGTATTTTGCATGTGACCTCATTTACTTTCCTTGGACGCTAGAGATTGAAATTATCCGTGCAAAGACCACTACCCAAAGCGTTATGGTATGTGCCTGCACGTAACAGCAATATTTTGCTACCTATTGAAAAGCAAAATACAATTGAAGGATGACATTTTTTCAAGCTGCAAAATTACAGTTCACTTGTATGATGGAAGGTGATGAATATTTGGCTTCTCAATGCTATTGCCACTAACTGATGTAGGAACAATGATTAGTATTACCTCTACTTCACACTTGCTTCAATTCTTAACTTTGGCTTTTCAGACTTAAGCTTTTTCATGATAATTTTCTGCCAGATCTGATTTTTTTTCTCTTGCTTCACTGATGATTAGAAAACTGTCATGAATACCTCCAAATCTCACCCCATCAGATAAAAATATTTCCATGGGTTATTCTTACTCTTGAACACTTATTCCCTCTCCCTAACTGTTTGCAGGTAACTGACTGTCCACGATTGTCAGGATACCTGGTGTTTAAAAGACCTGAGTCAGGGCAGACTCTGGGTTAGAGGTAGGCATTGCGAATGGTGGCATTTCCTACCCTGGGAAGCTCTGTGATACTGCTGTGTTTGAAGCGGCAACCAACATCTCCAGCTGTTTAAGCCTTGGCAAAACATAAGAACACCCAACCTGAAATAATATGAAGCAAATGCCTGGATCTTTTGGAGTTCCTTTCACTTGCCTTGAGTTTCTCTCTTCTTTCTCTAGTGATTGCAGGGAAAACGGGGAAAAACTCTCTGGACCCTGTTTAATAACATTTTCTGTGCTGAACTGAACATGAAAGAGTGTTTTAGAATTTAACTCCTGTGATACCCACTACAGAAATTGCAGTTATTATTGCACAGTAATTTCTTTGAAGTTTCTTCAGCACCAATGGTCATGTGCACGATCACACCTTGAAAAACACTTCCTCTGTGTGACTTTGCTGTAGTTTCAGACTTTCTTTGCTAGCCTCCAGGGACACGAAGACCTTAGCTCTGACCTACATTTCTGCTAATTCTCCTACTGAGTCCCCCTTTGCTTATTCTGCTTTGCCAATAATACTTTTATGTCCTCTTCTTGCCTTTCTGCCTACCTCTATGATCTATTGGTAACTGTTCAGTCCTCTCTAAAATTTCTGTTTTGCCTTGAGGCAAATGGAAGAAAAATGCACTGTGATTAAACTTACGTGTAGTATGGAGAAATAACATTTTTATTTTCTCTCTCAATTCTAAGGCAACTATTTGGGGAGTGGGAGGGGATATTGCATGCTTAGTATTTCTGTATTTTCTAGAACATGGAGTCTGAAGCAGGGAATAGTATCAACACACCTTATAGGTCAAAGAATATTTTTAGATTCTTTTCTTTGTTGAGAAGTGTTGAAAAATCACTGTTCATATTCTTTCACAAACCTTTCTACTTTCCTACCTGGCTGTTGTGAACTGCTGGTTGAAATAAATAATCTGGGAAGAGCATCGTCTTGTTACATATCAAGCAGTGAAAAATGCAACTTTTAAAATGTTGATGAAACAAAATGGTTTTATTTATCAACGAAGGCCTGGCAATTTGGCCAGATCAAACTTTAACTTCCTCTTGGTCTGGGCCATTCTCTTAAATAAAGAATAAGGAGAAAAAAACTTAGTTGCAGCTTGTCACTGGGAACTGCTGTTCATTTTCTTGTACCACTAACATCCAAGCTGACACTGTTTTTTAACATTTAGTAGTCTGTCCTTACTGACCTTCATATCTTTTCCAGTCCCCCTGGGCATTACACCTACTGTGTCCTGGTTTATTACCTAGTCAACCTTTCATTTTCTCCTCTGCTTGGTGTTTGGTAGGATTAGTTCAGTGTTCGGGCAAGAAAACCAAGCCATATGATCAGCCTGACCAATCCCAGAGGCTGACTGCTGAATTACAAGTAGCAAATACTGGGAGTGCTACTCACAGTGAGCAGTTTATGAGCAATTTGTAGGCTGGAATTGGTTTGCACAAAACATTTATTGGACAGCTTCAAATAGAAAACGAACTTGTAAAAACTGCAGTTTGTTCATGAACTGCATTCATGAGTATGATAAATTATGTGGTACAAACTCTTTGCCCGCCGTTAGCTTCTCCAAGGGAGACATAAGATGCTGCTGATGCCACTGGAGAGAGCTCAGGACCCATCACTCCTACTGTACAAGAATATTGTTTAAATGAAAGAACTCATGTGAAACGAAGCAAATGATGGAATAAACATTGCAGATGCAATTGAAGATGCATGCCAGCTTATATGAATTAGAAATGAATGTTAATGTTCCTTAGATCAAGAAATTACCGGCTTGTACCCAATCCCCTTTAGGTTCTTAATTCTAAAAATACCATCTTTAATTTATCGCAAATGGACACTGCAGCCGTATTATATCATCTAAAATATCTGACTCTTGTTTCTTCCCCTCATTCTTCCTCTTTCCCTGGACTTCCCCCATACAAACCTAACATCTTTGTGACAGTCATGGTCTGCAGCTCTTTCATTTATGCAAATCTGGTTGCTCAAGGCAGGTATTGCGATGTGTCAGCTGGATGTAACGTGAGCACTTCGTAGCTCAGATGCCATTCTTACTTTGCTCTGATAATTGTCCTGCGCTCTCTAATGTCTGTGGGGCGGGTGGCTGGTGAGCGGCTGTTCCAGGTGTTCTGGGTGAGGCAGATAAAGGCTGAATGGCATTTTTTTAGCTATGGGTGTTGTTAGTGTTGGGTCATTGTGTGGTCTTTTGGGGTGAATTCTGTAATTGTGAAACAAGGTGTGAGAAGGAACTTTTGGTCAACTCCTTTAAGAACATAAATGAATGTTTTCTAAAATGAAGCTGCAGCTCTCAGTAAAGACAAAACCAGTTCCTCTCTGCCTCTGAGGACAACATTTTGTTCACAGATTGTAACTTAAAACTTATTTTTATCTGAAGTACTATGTTGTAAAGGCTGGTAAGAGATTTATTGTGATGTATTAAACCATCTGTTCCCAAGGACTGTGCTTTGCATTCCAGCACTAGCCAGTGCTTGTGGTGCTGTGTTTTTGATTCTCAAAGCTCCTTTCCCATTTTAACTTGCTTGTAGGTAACAGAGTTTTCACTGACTTGAAAAGCAGATGTCCTGGTCAAGTCTTGAGCAGACTGCAGGGAAGCTCAGCTGCAGGGATGCTTGCAACCTTTTTCCACAGGAATTTTTTTCCTTCTTTTTTTTTTTTTCTTTTCCCTGTCCAGACTCCTAGTAACTAGTGGAATGAATAAAAGATAAAATGCAAAGCCACAGCTTTTTCAAAATGCAGCAATGAATGAAGGGGGATGTACATGATATTTACTTCTTTTGAGATAGCTAGCTATAAGGTAGAATATATTTTAGTTTATTTCAATAAAATATGGGACAAATGGTGCAGGTCTGATAGTGATTAAAGTTCAAATTGTGTGAATTCTTTTTCCATCCACAGAGAAAATAGCAGGTGTCAGGAAGCCTTTCTTTCTCTGTAAACATTGCACTCAAACTCAGAGAGTTTTCAGAGGTTGTTCAATACTGGCACTGTTTTGTTATGATTGGGAGGAAATAAAATAATTTATGTGCCAAAAAAGGCAGGCTTGGCCCTACCTAACCTATTCACAGAATTTGCACATTACATTGTTAGTGTGAACTGTTGACTTCTTTGAAATTACTACAAAAAAGTGGATGCCAGGTGTTTTTTGTTGCTGTTTTGATTTGTTGTCTTTTCTTTTTTTCCTCCTCCTCCTGAAGTCAGTATTTCTATTTTTGTGTTGATTTCCTTTGGATCTAGGGTGGGGGCCACTCATTTTTTTAATACACTTAAACTATATAGAAAGGGACTTAGTTTGTTCGATACTTTTAATGCACTTGGTTGAAGAGGTCATGACAAAAGCAGTATGTGCTATCCCTGGAACAGTGGGCTGTGTGTTTATTGCTCCCACTGTTGTAGTCTACCCTGTATACCCAGCACCCAAAAAAATAAACAATGACTCACCACAGCTTCCTCCATGCTCATGATTCCTAGATCTTGTATTGTATGTTGTCTTCAAAATCCCATGGATGCTTGAGGAAAGAGAAATAAGCAAGAGTAATGGTCCTTACCCACTTCAGGCCTTCACAACAGGCAGGACTGCTTTTGTGTTCCAAGGCATTCCTTTGAAAAAGAATGACTTCTCTCTGCAAAGTGTTGCACTTTGGTAATGCAGAGTATCCTATCCACAGGCTTTCCAAGAAGCTGGAGGGGAAGGGAGGCTCCTTTTTCCATTAGGTACTTGTGGAAATCTGAAATCAGGCAGTGCTTATGCATCTCGAGGCATCACAGTCTGGACTGGTGTTAGGTGTATCTTGGCAGACCTCCAGTGATCCATACTGATAGGCGTTTGCAAAGACTTAGAGCACGTGCTTTCTTGTTGAGGAGCTTTAGACAGAGACCTACACTTTTCTAAGGACCCAATTTCCTATTTGCATGGGTATCACACATAGCCATGACTCAGGAGGCATCTGTCAGAGACAGAAGAATTGGCCTATAGCTGGGAGAGTGTGTTATGTGGTAGGACGTACTTGAACACATTTAACAATGTCTCCTCAACCACCTAATTGGAAGAAGCAGCAGCAGGCTGGCCCTGCAGAGCTCGGTATCGACGAGGCCTGCCTAGAGAGGACACCTCCCTCACGGCCTCTGTCCTGCTTTGTTGCACCATCCTCTGACAGAAAACAATTGGTGTATGGTAGAAAAGCGATTGCATAAATGCATCACATTTAGGCAATTTAGCCCGTTGGATGACCTGTGCTCGAAATGTGTCTTTATAAGCTTGGCTTGCATGGAAGGAAGAAGAGGGCTAAGATGAAGGTGTGGAGTTTCTACATGGGTGTGTTTTCTGGACAGTGGGAGATTGGAGGACCATAGAAGAAACCATGGAGGACCATGAATCAGTCCCTGCCACCAGGGACTGAAAAGGTGATGTTCTTGATCAGCTGTCAGGGGGCAAACTGTCCAGAAGAGCTTTGCAGAGCACTGTCCCGACTCTGGGGAATGTCTCTTACACCAGACTGGCTGGGGGCATACAGGGACCAGTACTTCGTAAACCTGCCCCGTGACAAGATACCAGGGGCATTCTTCACACCAGGTGGCACAGTCTAGATGCAAGGAGATGAGGAATGTAGATCTTCTCTTGCTCCTTATTATCTTCCACCAACATTTGGGCTTATCTAGTAGTATGTAATCCAGAAAGCTTAGAAATGAGAAAAGAAGGGGAGACCTTAGAAAATCATAGAGGAAGGAAAGATGTGGCTAGTCAGGATTAGGCTGTAGTGTGCTGGAAAAGCACCAAGGGGAATGACAAGCTTAATTTTGCCTTTACTGAGGCCAAGAGCTGCAGGATCAGAGGGCTTTCACTTGCACTGCCCCCTTGCCATGATCTGCTCAGGCTGTGTGGGAAACCCATTACTTCAAGGGGCTGAAAACATAAACCATGACTGTATTTGCCACTATTTCAAATGCAGAACAGTAGAATAAGAAGTTTACATAAAGATACGTTGGCATTCACCTACTACATGTTAGTTACTTTTTAATCATGAACAGTGAAACATTCTTGAAAAGATTTGCAACAAGGTTGAAAATACGACTGTCCCTGTAGCTCAGAAATATCTCAAGATAGACACTGAGGATAAAAGTGGTGTGTAGATTTGATTACAAGGAGATGAACCTCAGTGAGATTTTGGGTACAGTATAGACTATATCACATTAAAAGGAGAACTCCAAGAGGTTTCCCTTTCTCCTTGATCTCTGTCTTTGATTTCATAGAAGGGAAACGTTAACCAGGGCTGTCCCAGGAATGAGTAAGAGGTCCTAGGAGCATCTGCAGAGATTCCCATGGTACTTCCTGGTGGATATATTACCTGTGTAGCTGAATTAGCTCTACTTGTGTGCTTAGAAATTAATTTCTTCTGATATAATTTTTGTTATTTTGCTATTGCCAAACTCAAAAAGTCAGGACGCCTACAAAAACAATACATGTTTTGGGTATTACCATGACTACCAACTAATGATACCAGAGAAAATAGATTTACCTTAATCCCTAGTTGCATGCAAAACTAATATTATACAGGCAATTGGAAAGTGGACTTCAAGCATACAATCAAAGCAAAATTGGAGCTATTCATAAACAAAAATTTAATGTAACTTGAGCTTTCTGATTTTTTTTTTTTTCCATTTTGACTTGGATGTTGCTTTACCAACCTTGCTAGAAGTATGGAATTACTATTTAAGTGCCTGTCTATGTGCTTAGTAAAATCAAGCATGATATTTTTCATTAGTGCAATTTAAGATTTCTGCCTTCAGTAGTACTGCAGACAGTAGTGAATCAGGGCTATGTTACACTAGTCATAAGGTATGTTTTACAGTGTAAAATATTTCATTTACATGCTCTGGTTTAAAAGGCAGGATTTCTGCATGATGGAAACCTGTACTGTACTGCCTTGGTATAATATCTGGTATATTGTACTTCAGGGAATGAACCAGAAGCCCTGAGTGCTGCCACAACAGTTGAACACATGATCTTGTATTTACAGTATAGTATCTCATTTTTAATAGACTTTATCCAGCACACTATTCCAAAGAACGTGCTGATATCTTGTCTTTCTGAAGGCAAGTGTTTGGAGCCAGTCCATCAGTTTAGCTTTCTGCTTCAACTGGATTCTCACTCTGATTTTTGATAGGTTACCTAGCTAAATTCCTTCTTTGCTGTCCTCTCCTGTTTTTAAAATGCATGTCATTTCTGTTCTCTTGAATGGTTATTATTCAAAACATATGATACAGTAGTTCTGGAGAGAGATTATCTAGTAGCTACTTCAGTTTTTTTCCTAAACACTGGATTTGTAAGTGCTGCTTCTGTATTCCCTGGCCTTCCCAAAATAGAGACCTCCAGGAGAAATTCTCATGCCTGGGGAAATTCCAGGTGGTCCAGGGGAGGGGGGAGATTAAAAAAGTTATCAGAGTTGGAAATGTATGAAAATAAAGATAAGCTGAAGAAGGAAGACAGAACCACGCTGAATATGAGGGCGAGGTCCTGAGAACTCCCTGCTAAATAAAGCAATTCAGAAAACATTTACGATTGCTTTTAGGAACCAAGAATTTGTCAAGTGTTATGAAGCAGCAAGCAGCCAGCATTAGACAGAAAATGTCCTTAGACAAAAGTACTGATGCTAGCCAAAAATCTGTGCAGGAGTTATTCCTAATGTTTGTTGGGGTAGTTTTTTTTTTTTTTTTCCCTAGTGATTTGGATGTAGACTTGCAAGTTTCTTTTTATGCACTGGAGGAAATGAAACTTTTGAATTTGTACCCAGAATGCTCCTTCACTGAAGTATATAAATGTTTTTCCAATCTGCAACTATACCAAATAGCTTGAGAAACATTTTGGGCCTTTGGCAATGCTACTGCCTGCAATACTTTAGTGCCTTGTGGAAATGTTTTACCTGTGCAGGACCTTTCCCAGAGCATGTCGTGATCTGCAATGGGATCCCTGGGAAATACCATCTACTGAGGTTTTTGTAGACTTACCTACACATGCACCTGTTTGGACATTTATTGAATAGCATAAGGACCACTTGAGGTTGTTGTGCAGAAAATTGTGGTGGTGAAGCTCGCAGGTAGAGGAAGATCACCTTGTGGAGGAAGACTTTCAGTGACATACTTTAAACCTGAATTTTGCCATTCTGCTTCCTCCCTGAAGTCACACAGGTGAAGGAAAGAAAATGCAAAGGATGAAAGCTTTAGATTTCTCTGCAATGAAAAAATTTCAGATCTGTCTTCCATTCACGTCTAAATATTGCTGATCAAAGTCGGTCACTTTGGAAAAATCCCTTTTATTACAGTTTTCCTTTTAATACTTTTGCATTGAGAAACAGAAGCTTGCAACACACACACACACACACACAAAATTATTCCTTTGGAAGTTATCCAAGAAGTACATTTTTCTTCATTGCTGGAACTTGTATCTTTGTTTTTGTCTGAAATAAAACTTTGGCAAAGCCCCATGTAAATTTCCAAAGCATCTTACTTTGGACACTTTTGAATTTTCCTTTGAAAAGTTATTCCATCAAAGGAGTTTTCAGCCAGTTGTAATGGCAGTACTCCCCATGTGCTTGACTGCTCCACGTTCATCTTCAGGAAAATAGGTACACTTAAAAAAATTCTTAGTGTTAGTAATAACATATTATTAATATTATATTATTAATATTAACAAAAATATAGTATTAACTATAATAATAACATAGAGGGACAGAATATATTAAGGGGAATGTACAAAATTTGCTGTTGTAATGGTGTGGTGATACATGTGCATTCTTTCCATCGTTGAGCTGGAAAACACAGAATACAAATTTCAAGTGACTCTCCTAAGAGCAATGCAACCCACATTTTATTCCAAGTTCATATGGACTTGTGTTGTGTTCTCTACTATGTCTATATTTCCATGATGGAAAACCATCTTGTGATCTTCTTTGACAACAACAATATGAAGTAATGGAGAAATAGAGAAAAAAGTATTGCATTTGGTGACATTGGGTAGATGCAAGACCTTGGGGAGACGCAACATATCTCATTAAGGTGATTTAATGTGCTAGTTAAAAAAAATCAAAATAATTTGTGGACTGTATGTTGGGCATATCCAAATTGGAGAAACAGGAGATTATTTTTCAAGCAATCTAAGTAAAAATGTGAAATTGAAATAGATTGAAAAATAGTTGTAATTAGGACAAAAATTTTCATATTTTAAATCTAGAAAATACTTAAAAGAAGATTGTATTAGCATTTTGAAATAAGGAGGATTTGGATAGCTTTCAAGCTGTAGCATGAAAAACATAATGTAAAATATGATTTGGAATTATATAATAAAACCTCAGAGTATGTTCACCCAGAAGATCTCAAAATTTACCTTTTAACCTTTTCAATATAGAGCATTTTAGTCAATTTTTCTCATATTTTTTCTTTTTTTTTTTCTTTTTTTCCTCCTTGTCTATTAAAATGGAGCAAGAAAGGCATGAACTGCATATTCAAGTTGACAGTGATAAAACATTTATTTCTTACCTTTCATGACACTATATAATAGGCAGGTAAAAGATGGATTTTATGTTTTATTAAGTTTAATTTGTTCTGAAAAATGAAACAATATAAAATTATGTCTGTGACTTTTTCATATAAGAACAACTCTGAAATATCCTTTGTGATTTCTGGATTTTTTCTTTAGTAGATGAACTTTTCTGTATGAGTCTTAGCTGAACCTCTATCACTTTTTCTACAAGTACCTATCCTTGAATTAACCGTATTTATTGTAGCCAAAATTGTGATTGAAAAGATAAGGCCTGTTGGTAATTGCAATATTTAAAACCATTTTCATTGGATATTGCTAGTTTTGCTAAAGTGGTTTTTTTCCTTTCTGGTTTGTTTTGTTTTTTTAAATGGAGACTTAAAAAAAATGTATTTGCTTTAAAAACATAGAAGAGTTTATATATAGTTTTGGCTGAAGAACAAAGCATTTTGATTTAGAAGTAAGACATCATGAGAGTTGTGAGGCTATTGTTTCTTGTCTCTATTCTCTTTCAGGGACAGGCTTCCTAGATACTCAGTGTTTCTCACTGAGGTGCCAAAGACATGCACTGTGTGATGCTTTCCAGCACATTGCCTTTGCATTGTCCTAGAGGAAAGGTCGAAATGACTTTCTGGGGGTGAAAGCTGTCAGCAAAGTGGACCAAAAAAAGGGAATGAGAGCAGACAATGTCTGAATTCTATGTATGTGTATATGGATTTTTTTTTTTGGCGGCATAGGAGTGTGTCCACACCAGAATATTTCAAATTTTGGTAGAAAACTTTTAGTATTTGAATTGTCACAAAAGGACAACTAATTTTCCTGGAAAATGCTGATTGCAGAAGCACTTTTTAATGAGCTCTGTTCAGGACTTAAGCCAGAGGGTTGTTTATTACGTTCAGAAGAGGACTTTAAATAATGTTCTACTCTGTAGAATATTTCAGCTGTCCAGGTCAAGGTCTACAGTTTGCAGCTCAGTTTCTTAATGTCCTGAGGTTCCAATTCAACTGACTCAACATAACATGCCTACCTTCCCTATTTAGTCTGACAACTGGCTTTAATGTATGTAACCAAAGCCAAAGGATTCTGGAAGCCTTCAGCATGGATGGCAACTCCACACTGACTTTCCTCCCCCTTCTCCCTGCCCCCCATTTGTTGTATTCCCTTCAGAGATTATATTGTCTAGGAGCTGAAATTTCATGAGAAAAAGTCTTTTTGTCCTGAAGAACACTGCAGTCCGTCAGTGACTGATTCATTCTTGATGAAAACAAAAATCATCTGCCCCAGATTCCTGATGCTTTCTTTGTTGTTGTTACTCATGACCAATGTCTAATTTTAAAACAACAGTATCCATATTTATTAATTGCTTTTCATTACTGTGGTGCGTGGAAGGTATGGTTAGGGTCACGGCAATTTATGGGAGATCTATTCATTTGTGTCTCCTTGGTCTTCTGAGGAGGGTAAGAAAGCAAAAAATATCTACAGGATTTCCAGAGAAAATTGGGTCCAAATAAGTCTGGTTAGAATCAGCGACTCAAACAGAGCTGTGGCACAACCTACAGCTGACTGAGTCATCCCCAGAAAGATGTTTGCGTGATATACATGAATTTTTTTTTTTTTTTTTTTTGGTGAGCCCTCTTTAGGACATTTTGAGAATTATGAATCAGATCTGATTAATAACCTTAAATAAGCTGCCAGTTGAGACAAATCCAAAAAACAGAGCCTCAAGATTTTAATCTCAACCAGTTTGTGTAACACTATGCAATGCAGATGAAGGAATTGATCATAAAGAAATGACTGTGTAGTCAGGAAGGATTTTTAGCCCTATTTGTCCTGCAGCTTATTTTAGAACTGAGTTTTAGTCAGTCATTAAATTGATCAATCTATTATGCTACTTTCTGTCACAGTTACCTGATATTAGCATTTCTGTCTACTTCACTTACAGCTTGTTTTTCTTTAATCACAACTTTGATTGATTTAGCTCCAAGTTTGCTGAAGGTTTATTATAGTCACATACTCCCTTATCCAAAGGAGAGGAGTTAAGAACATCATTTTAAAACTTCATTTTGCAGTGTGTGTGTCTGGACCATGGAGGTGTTTCTTTCTTAATAAATAGATTTTTAAAATACATTAAGAATTCTGAAACCTCTGCATACCCTTCTGGAGAGTTCTTTTCCATGAAGACAGAAGTCATGCTGTGCTTGATATTCTCGTTTCTTTTCCGTCCTAAAATTGCCTTCAAACACAAGTGTTATGGTTGGAAATTTTTCTCTGATGAAGCAGCTGAATTTGCAAAGTTCATCCTCTTCCTGGGTACATCCATTTTAAATGCCCAAATGCAGTCAGTTTGTGTCTGATTTTTAAGCACAACTAAGCTCTGAAAACTTTCAGTTCAAATAATGGGTCCTTGAGACAAAAATCAGATGGCAGGTCTCAAACCACTTTCATGATTATCTCTGGAATTTTATCTGAGTTTGCATAGCACTGTTTGATGTTTCCCAGGTTTTGGATGCAAATACTACAACCATCTTCTTAGCATCCTTATCTGTTTGGCATGAGGCTTGCCCATGAAGGATCTAGGATACTTGCCTTACCCAAAAGTTGTTAAAAAATCCTAGGCAAAGCTCTGCTTGATGCTTCACCATACCACTGGTGATTGCGTAGCTTATGAATAGGATGGGTACTTTTAGTAGCAAAGATGCAGGCCATGCCACTTTGTCTCCTCTTTTATCAACAGGATGTGAAGGATGAGATTCTTAAATATTTCACTTGAGAGTCTGATCCCAAGAAACTAGGTCTGGAAGACAATTTCATTCCATTCTTTGTTTATAAATGCCCCCAAAATCTTAAGTCCTCTTAATCCTTCATAGTTGTGCTCTAATAGAAGACAAATGCAAATTCATGCATTTTGAATTCTGAGTGAAAATGAAGAATTAGGTTTTGCACAGTTTCTGTGTTCTTTTAGAGTGATATTCAAGGGAAAAGATGAGTGTCAAGTCACATGAAGCCTGGAAAACAAATCTAATACAGAAATATGGTGATCTGGGAAAGCATTGGTAGCCCTCAGCTGAAGAGGACATCTCCCAATCCGTATATTGTGCCATCGTGCACCTGCTCTGGAGACATAAAGCTGGGATGTCTTTTGCTTTTGTGTCAATTTAGATACAATTTGCGGTATCACTTTGGGCTTGTTTTTTGTAGGTTGCATTGCAATAGTGGACATCAGAATGCTGACTGAACAAGCCACTCCTCAGTCTCCATGTCTTTGTGTCTGCAAGTATGCATTTGTAAATGATCGAGCAGTATTGCACCTTGAATTAAGAAATCTTTTCTTTACATAGCAAATTCTAAAAATCATTCTATGGAAATCTACTCCAAGAGAAAAAATAATGTGAGGAAAACATCATCCTGTGCAAGCCTGTTGGTTCTTTTCACCCTTCCTGTGTTTTGCCCTTGGAATGAAAACAGAAAAATACAGTAGCGAAAATGATGTAACTCTGAACTCTGGTGTAATTTACATCAGTGCTTAGAACAGACAGAGTGAGAATGTTGAGAGTGGAGCTATTTGCTGTATTTTGTTTAGACATTCCTGCTGTTGAAACATTTTTTAAATGAGAATTTTATTCCCACTGATGCTTATTTTCAATTATTTTAAAACAATACATTAAAAAGCTTTGTAATTGAGAAAATACTAACTTGACTGAATTTTCACATTTGATTACTGACCACTGCTGAGAAGCCAAGTTTTCTCCATTTGCTGTAAGTAGATGAAAGCACGACACCCGGGACTTTGGCTCTTTCTCCGAAACAAATAATTCATATTCATTCTGAGATAAAATGTTCCCTTTAGTCCTCATCTAATTACTAAATAGATTCAGTAGCCTAAAATCTTCAATCAAATCCTAACCTTAAGCCTTCATATAATTTTTCCTTCAGTTAATATCCTGCCCAAACAGAGCTATTTATTAGAAAGAGCTCTCTGGTTTCATCGGTTATATTAATGTTAATAAAGGTGGGTATAGACCCTGTTCTGTGCTAATTGAACATCTACCATTCTCCTAGTGCTCTCATGGTTGCCTGTTTTAATATTTGTAAACAACACATCAGTACCTTGGTTACCACTGTATCTGCAGCTCTATCATCTATATGTAGTGTCTTGACATAGCAGAAATAAATTATAGTCCTTCTTCATTTCTTTGCATTTAATTAGAGATTCTATGGGAACTTCTGCTAATTTAAAATTTGAATTTAGGGCATCAATATAAGATAACAAACTTAAGAGTCTT
This sequence comes from Todiramphus chloris collaris, assembly GCA_025345505.1. Taxonomy (NCBI): domain Eukaryota; kingdom Metazoa; phylum Chordata; class Aves; order Coraciiformes; family Alcedinidae; genus Todiramphus; species Todiramphus chloris. Next base: position 1,628,031 of record JANVCC010000276.1, on the reverse strand, counting down.
CGTGATTTTATGAATTTCTTTCGGTATGGGCAGAGTAGCTGATCTCAAGTTTGTAAATTTACTTGCCCATTCTCAGTACGTAGTTACAGGTTGGGGGGACAGTTAATACAGGAGATGCTGAGATCTAGTACAAGAGTTTTGGATAATTCACATAATACTGTGCAATTACTACTGCATGTGTCATCACTGTAGCAAACAATGCATTACCATTTCTCTCTATTCGCAGTAACTATTTTGCATAATAAAGCCACTGTCCTATATTTTTTAGATTCCTGGAAAATAGTCTCTATATGAGACCACCAGACAAGTGCAGTTTTGTCTTTTTTCTTTCTGTCTGTTTCTTGTACAGGACCAAGAACCTTGTGCTTAAGGAAGGATCATAAAAAATAGGGACAAGTCCAATGGGAAAATTGCATTTTAATCCAAAAATCCATAAAGAAAGTAAACCTCGGGAGAAAGAAGCCTTTAATTTTGAAGTTAAAATTCTAGCAGGAGATTTAAAATTTGAAATAATAGATTTTTATATTAAAGCTAAGCTGAGAAATGATTGAAAGCTAGGATAGTTAAGGCTTCTTAGACTTCTCTCTCATCTGTCTTCACCTCAATAAGTTTGTGAAACATGAATACTTAAAGATATCTAAACTCTTAGACCTAAGCAAAATACAGAAGTGTCTAGAACTAGCACTTTTCATCATCAGGTATCAGTCTGGAGTACAACGTGGAGACATCTCTGGTGGGCCTGGCGGGTGAATTTCTTATAGCCCCTGAGCAAGAGAAGACGTGTATGTTACTGTTGCTTGATCCATCAATAGCCTTCCCCACCACCAGTCTCTCGAGTGCAGCTGATACATTTACAGCACCTGGCAGGGCTGGATGTGCAGCCCTGAGCTAGCTCTCAGAGTTACTGTTGGATAACAGAAGACCCTCCCTTATGGGATGTAGTTTTCCATCCTCTATCTTTTTCAGCATCTTTGTGGGACATAGAGAGAGCACACACACACAGCTGTCTCTCTGCTTTTGCAAAGGCAGTTGGCATTGTTGCCCAGATGTCCCTGTGTCTTTGAGAAATAAATGCATGGTTGAAACAAAGTGTGATCCATTTTTTTTGTAGATAAGACAAGGTGAGGTTGCCAGGGAAATGCAATATTATTGAGGACTTTTCCCCATTGATTGTCATCATCATGCACAGACCCAGTCTTCAGCTGAGAGTACCATCAGTGATAGGTACACAGGTGGCAATGTTGAAGAAGAGCTTTTTTGGGCTAGCAAGAAGTGTATGCTCATTTGCCTCGAGGGATGGACTAATTTCAGTGGTCTGCCTGTTCCCTGTCTCCATTTTACAGCATTTCAGTTCATTTTGATTTGGGCCACCTATGAACAACACATGGAAAGTGGATCAATATGCTGTGATTTATCCTGTAGAAAAAGGAGGCCAAAGTGAAAATGTCATACAAGTGATACACACACATTTTTGTCTTCTGTTTGGACACTTCATGCTTCCAAACCAGCCTGACATTTGCAGCATGTGAAAGATGGTCCTGTGCCCACTGGGGTGAGGATGCTGCAGATAACAGACCTTAAGGGTATTTAACTTGGAGATGGACATGGGTTCTTCTTCTCCTTCTTCACCATCAAGGGCCAAGCAAATCTTCTGTCTCATCCCATTCTCACAGACTTTAAGACTCAAGCAGGATATTTGGGGTAGTTTTCCTACTGTAGAAGTAGCAGAAAAAAATTCATTTTACAATTGTCACAAGCAAGAAACTGCATGAACAAATCAAACACTTCTTCCAAAAAGAAAAGGAGTGCTTTTCTTCAGACCAAAATATTAATTTGAAACTTGATTCTGTGATAGTAATAATATGCTATAAAATCCAAGACGGGAATCATTAAAAAGCACAATTAACAATGGTGCAGACCTCAAAAAAAGAAAGATACAACAATAGTAATTTTGAATAATAGTTTTAAAATGACAAAAATCGATGAATACTAATATGTGTAGTAAAAAAACCTCAATTGAATTAGCTGACAAAAAGTGAACAAACGGCAACATGTCATGGCTGCGGAAAAGCTTTCATATAAAGTAAACCAGTAAGAATACAAATGAGAAACTGCTGGCACATGTTCTGTGTAAAGAATAAGATGAAGTATCCCAAACTGCGTCAATTATTAAAACTAAAGGCTCAAACTTTGACATATGATCTAGAAATCACAAATAACACTTTCAAAGAGCAGTGTCAGACACTCTAATCTTCCAAGTTGCTTTAAACAGGAGATAAAGTTTGTAAACAAAAGCACTTTATTGAAACTTTCACCAGATCAAAGTGTAACCTTAGACTTAATAAAAAATAATAAATGCTGTTGAAGTCTAACAGTGGGGAAAGCAACGTGCTTAGCCGAGCTGCCAGTTAACATTCAGTGAGAATTCATACATACAGAATCAAACTGTTATTGGAAGTGTTTAACTGAACATTTGAATGAAAAAGTCTGTTATTACAGAACTCGTCAATCCCCATGAACTGGTTTTCCTATCTATCTGCAGCCTTGGATATTGGTCTTAAATATCAGACTGCCTTTATTTACCAGTGCTGAAATACACTCCTGTGTGCAAAGTGTACATACAGGCATTCAAATCTCTGGTAATCCTTAAATGAATGTTTAAAGGGGAGCAGAGGCTTGCTGAGACACTTCTTCTGCTCATCAAAAATGACTTCCACATAAATCAGTCTGGATTATTTCTATTGTACTTCACTGAGGATGGTTTGGAGATGTGTGTTTATTCACCTCAAGAGTTTGCTCATATAGTTTTGTCCATTCAGCCAACTGGGAAACTCTTCAGACTCATTAAGATGGAAATACTTGTTGATTGTTCTTAAAAAAACCCAAACACCTCAAACTCTCATGCTCTTCACTTTAGAAAGACCTTCATAAAAATTGGATTAAAAATATTGTGTAATATCCTGACCAGGTCTGTACATACTAGCAATTTAAACTCGCCCTTTTTAAAATGCCACCAGGGAGCTAGACAAGGCTGGCCATTATCCTCTTTTCTTTTTGCAATTGTAATTGAACCTTTAGCCTTATTTTTCGGCAACTAAGAATTGCTTCAAGGAATGAAAATTGGAAGCTCCATAAATTTGGATTCATTGTATGCAGATGACATACTGATTTGCTCCTGTAATCTGGGTCATAATCTGCCTATAGTCCTACAAACAATGGGTTGGTTACATTACCGCTTGCTTCTTTGCAGACACAGTGATAAAACCTGTTATCTTAAAGTGAACAGGTAGTTGCAGAGCATTCCTGACCAAGGTATGAGCAGATGACATGGAATTCTTCTAGATACCTAGAGATAACCATATGTGAAGAGAGCATCCACACATAACTAAAAAAACTCACTTCACACAGTAGAGCATGAGTTGCTTTATTCATGTCCTTATTTCTTCTCATCTTTTTTTTTTTTTTTTTTTGAACCGTAATACCAATGAACATGATGTCTTTTTGTTTCTCTATTTCAGGATCTTTCTCTCTTAGCACTACTTTTTTTTTTCTTTATTATGTTAATCTCCATCACTTTGTACAAATGAAATATTTGAGGTCTCTTTCTTAAGCATTCTAATCACTGTTAGAAAAAGGTGAGTCAACTTCAAAATGTTTTAGAGTTATTTCATACTAAAATTTTAGTGTGTTATATTTTGGATGGCTGTAGCTGCAGAACTGAGATATTATTGCTGTAGTACATGTTATCCATAGTAAGAAATTTTGACAAAACCTGTGTGCTAAAATGAGTGGTAGCTACCTGAGACAAAAAGTCTAGTTCTGGAGATGACTGAAAAACTGTAATGCAAAATTTTTTATTTACTCTTTGAGCAATTCTCTGAGTAAATTCTTAGATGTCTGTCTAACTATTTGAAAGAGCTTGAAAGATTGGAACAGATACCTAAAATTTCATGATGCTTTTCCAAGTCCAAATATCACATATGTCAAGGTGTTCAGCAATTAGACCGGTCTGGCCCATTGTTTTGCTGTCAAACAGCATTAAACGTGAAATTTTCATCTGAACATCACACAAGCAGATTATATAATGTTACATTATAAAAGGATTGTTGCACAGATATATTGACAAAGTACTCCTTTTCTACTAATTAATTCTCAGATTATTTTAGCAAAAACTGAGTTAAAAATGGAGCTTTCATTTTTAGCATAGGTTTGCTCTGTTTGGAATAAGATTCAATAGTGACTCATTCCAAATATATATTGATTTTCTTTAATATGTTACACAGGTTATAATTAACTCTTCAAAGAATAGCTTAATTTCAGACAAATTTGTCATTTAGATGTCATAAAATATACATACCATAAAACACTAGCATGTGACGGAGTATCCTAAATTAGCTGTTTGAAAAGGAGAGTGATAAAATGGAAAATTGTCACAAATGGCTTCTGCTCCCAAGTTTTTAATTTAATATCAGCTGGACTACTTACCTGCTTTTTACTAATTACACTCACACATGAAAATAGTACTACTTTCTTCTGAATATATCACACAGAAAGTGAGCAAGAAAAGTTTTCTGTCTTGAAAACTATAATGTTCATTTTTCAGCTTTCACAATTTCCATAACACGGGTGCATATTTCCAGACACAAGACACTTTATTTCAGTCCTCTGTGCTTTATTCTGTTTGTCCTTTAGTGTAAATCTAGTGAAGACTAGATTGTAAGTAATAAAGATGTAAAATTAACCAAAGTCAAAACCAAGTAGTGTGTATTCAACGTGATACTTAAGAAGGATAAAGCCAGAACAATGCTGGTTTTATCAGTTAATCATTATTGTATATTCCCAACAGGCAGGCAGAGGAGCTATTCACATTGCATTTATCTTTTTCTTGAAATAAAAAGTACAATCAAGGAGAGATGACTTGGAGTACCACTAGCATAAACCATAATGTATAGATAATAATGAACACTAGAACTCCCAAAACTATGGACAAAGGGTTGACTTTATTTTGACAGTCATAGAAATACATACATTTTAATGGTAGCTGTTCTTATGAAAATCTAAGCCCCATCTAAACTTTGCACTTGCTCTTTTAATGAGCTTGAGGATGGCTGGACCTAATTCTTGCAACCAGCCAAGGGACACAAACTGAAACAAGGCCATTTTGTCCCTAGATTCTTCTGTCCTCCAGGAAGATGAGGGTGGTGGCAACAGAACTGTCTGGTCTTCTTTATGAAATCGGTTGAGTGGACTTGATGAGCCTAACAGCCTTCTCCACCCAAAACAATTTTTTAGTTTTATTTCCTCAGTACTCTGTGGTCAAATGTAAATATAGTTTGAGCCATCACTCAGCAGTGAGGGTTACAGGGTGGAAATACACATTCTGTCATTGTTGCTGTGTCTGTGTGTCTTGTGCACAGACAGTAGACTTCAGGGCTGTTACTACATCCCTTCCATGAACAGTTGTATTCTTACATGTGTCTAAATGCAAAGAGAAAAAACCAAATCTTTACTAGTCTAAGTAGTTTATGTACCAGGTTTTTCTATTAGTAGAGTTTCATGCAGATGGACTAGTTTTGATCAGCCTCTCTGTTTAGTGGGAAAAATCCATAACCATGAATTCTGGTGAATTTTTCACTTTCACATGCAGAATCACAGAACGTTAAGGGTTGGAAGGGACCTTGAAAGATCATCTAGTCCAACTGCCCTGCTACAGCAGGATCACGTCGCACTTTGTGTTGCTAAATTTTAGTGGCTGTTGTTATTTTGAATGAGCTGGGATTGCTGTCTTTTTTTCTTTACTCCATGCAAGGGCTATGATTTTCAGAATGCAGAAAGTCATGGTAGTTGATTCGAGATGTTACACATACATACTTTCTCAAACAAGTTATAAGCCCAAGTTTACTGAGCACGCTAGCAGGTCTAAATTAACATTTTTTAACTATGCCGGTTTAGATGTTCAAGCACAATCCCACAGCCCTGTTTAGAGCAAAATCACTATTAAACCCAATAACAACTGTATGAGATTTCACCAACTGTGACATCCAGTCTGCGTCCAAGTAGATGATGCAATAGTTAACTGGCCACTTGTGATTTATTATGTGTACAAAACTTTTGGAGAACTCTCAGCAAAATGCTCATTGGTGAGCCATGCTACCTCAATCTGTTTTGCCCATTATGTCTGCTTCTGCCTCAATGGGTTAAATTAACTTGCTAGGTAATCATGAACATGCTGTAGTTTGGAATTAAGTTCGAGTGAGCACTTTTCAACAGTTGAAGTTATTTCACGGGCTCCATTATCAAAATTTTCCTCTGCAAGAGTAGTGTTTTATGTGTCTCCTGAGTGTCCTATAAACTCCCAGTATTAATACTGTGTTAGTGGTGATATTGATGCGTGATAGCGTGGATACTGCATGTGCTGTTACAATGCTTTCAGACTGTAAACCATTTTTAGCTGTGTTCTTTACAAGGCTAAGTCTTGATAGTGTAATATAGCACTGCTAATTATATTGATCTAATTAATCTAATTAAATTGCAGCTAGATATGTTGTACATGTCATTTGTCTATATTACCATTATGTAAACCTATTCTGCTTGTCTGTGCATTTTATATACAATGCCTCCTCTTTAGCATTTGAGCAGGAAAGTTATTGTACGCCTCTCCTACTGGTAAGAAAGAGGCGTGGTGATCAGGTGGTTTATGAAATGAAGGAAGCCTGACTGTGTTTTAAATCTGGTTTTCTTTGAAGAGACAAAGTGTTTTCTCTTTCCGGAGGGAGCTTAGAAAATGTCTGCTCTGCTTCCTTGCTTGTTTATACCAACTTTGACAGAAACACACCTTCATTTTTCAGAATTTCTATGCATCGCTTTCAACATGTAAATAACAGACCAAAGGGTCCAGACTCACTTTTGCTGGAGCAAGGGAAACATTAACTGCACTGCTTTGGTATTTCTCTCTTATGTGGAAAAGAGTGAGTATGGGGAAAATTCACTCTTAAGGAAGCAGGTAGCTTCCTCCTGCTGCTCCCCACCGATGTTAGTTCTGCTTTCCACCAGCTGCTCCAGAGGAGATGTCTTAGTGAAGAGGCCAGCAATTGATGAAACAGCAAATCTTTGACTTTGTTGGCCATGGCATCTTCTTATGAAGCAAAGGCTCTTTTCATAGTTGCACTTATCCATTGTGGTTCTAGCAATGAAGGGTAATGTAAGCAGATGGTATCTCTACCCTCCTCCTAACACAGGACACACACTTGAATGTCATCCAAACTTACCCTTCTCCTGGGTTTTCTTTTATCATCAATTAAATCAAAGCAAATATTCCTTCGGTGCGAGTTGGCTTTCCAGACTTTGCATAATTTTTTCTTCTTGTCTTTAATTCAGAGGCACTCCATCATTTTCTGTGATCCCTGTCTGGCATTAGGAAGACTCACTTGGTTCAGCTGCTATTCTGAGTTTGCTGTGTCACTCTGCAGAGTCATGGCAGACTGCACCACGTTAAAGGAAGAATGTGACTCCTTTCTTCCAAGTCAGCCTCCTGCCGCAATTAGTGCTGTCCCTGCTCAGTTAGCCAGATCAGCTGACTGCTAAAAATACTCAACACTGGGCAGGTTAGGAGCCTGAAGGATGCCTCAATACTGCGTTCAACTGTCTTGATCATAGATTTATTTGTGGTTTGGTTTTTGGTTTTTTTTTTGGTGGTGGTGGTGTGGTTTTTTTGTTTGTTTGTTTGTTTTTTTAAGATTAAAGTGAGTAAGATAAAAATGCTGTATTTGTCTTTAATTATGATGTAGTATTTAAACCTTACAGTGATATTTTAGGCCAGGTTTTGTTGCTGCTCATATGGAGAAGTGAATGATCCTCCTTTCTGCAGCTGACCACTGTCTTTTTGTTTATGAAATTGCCCTCACATTTCTAATGTCAGGAAAATGGATTGGCAGAGATTTTAAAATGTCCTTTTCCCTTGTGCAGAGCAAGAAGAGATGGTTTATTCAGCTTACTCTTGCTGATAACGTTAGTTAAGGTAAAACATTTTAAACCAATTTTTGAATATGATTAATATAGCTAGCTAGCTACAGTTATAATTATTTTTGAGGTGAAACAGTTTTCAATTTCCGAAGAAATGAAGTTGGGAAACCCACCTGGGCTTTTGATAGTGATCTGACAAGATTCTACAAAGGTGCCTTGTTTAGTGTGCTTGGACAAGGAAGTAGTAGTATAGGTTGTCCTTTTTTTTATTTATCTCCCTTTCTCTAGATGGCATAGGGTAGGACTCCACAGGTCAGAAAGGTTAAAATTGGAAGTCTTCTACAGGTGACTTTTCTCTCCTTTTCTCTAAGGTCTTTCAGACCATGGAGAAGCCATATGCACAACGATGAAGGCAGCCATAATCCTACAGTTTATCTGTATGTGGTGGATATGTATTGAATCTATGTCAGGGGAACTGGAGACTGACACATGGCAGAGAGATCAGTAATAGTATGAGAGAGGAAGACATGAAAGATGAAGAGCTCTGTAGATGACCTGTTGAAGTCAATAGAAATACACTTAATGGTGTCAGTAGACTGGGAGTCAGGACCTCTTGGAAAGAGGGGTGGCATTAATATTTCTGAGAAAGTGAAATCCTGGGGGTCTGCAGGATAGAAAACCAACAAGCCTGAAGGGACTTTGGAGCAGAGTCAGCAGAAGCTGCTGCCATCTCTATCCTGCTGTCCTTTCTTGAACTTGGCACAATCAGCTGATCTGCGTGAATGTAATGTTTTTATGGCAGTGGTTATAATTGGTAGTGATAGCAGCACAACTGAATGAGACATGTATGAAAACATGTTGAAGGGGGATAGGATTCAGTTATAAAATCTTAAAAGTCATTTAATCAGAGAAATTTTTTGCTAATCAGAATATTTTCTGTGAATCTTGGAAATTGCAGACTCTGATCACAAACCAGAGTATGAGAGGGTCTCATTCATAAGTGCTTTATCTTCTCAGGAACAAGTCGATAAGCCTTTATTGTTTAATTTTTCTTTCTTGGGAACTGGGCAGCTGACATTTTTTCAAAGTCCCTTAATTTGTAGGGGACTTTGTGGGAGTCACAAAACCCCATTAACCATATTTTTCATCTGGCTTTAGGAGGAATATATTTTAAAATGGTAAAAGAAAAAGACTTTGAACAGCTTCTGATAACTCACAGTTTAAGCATGGCTATAAAAAGAAAATGAAAAGGCAATTAAAAATGGAATATTTCTTTCTTCAGTCTCTCCCCCACCCCCAACTGTAATTTGTCACTATTTCTTGTAGGCAGGCAGAAGGATGAGGCTGGAGAAGACCATTTAGCACTGCAAAGCTGGCTGCTATAAAGCACCATAACTTGGCATTAGAGTGGGGGACTAATATTTTTAAATCATCCCCTCCAAAAGTCCTGAACAGTTGTGTTGGTTTTTTGTTTTTTTTTTTCTTTGTCAAAATGGGAAATAAATGACAAGAAAGTCATTTAGTCTCAGCAGCACTATCTGTAGTCAGTCAGGGCAATAATAAACCATTTCTTCTGAGTCCGTTCTGGACTGTCAGTGCCCAGAAATCCCCTCATGACGTGTGAGAAAACTACACAGATACATATCCCATAGGGTCAACACGAGCAGGTTTGAAACACTCGCAATGTCCTTATTTGTGCACGCAAACTGACATTGGTGCTTCTGCAAATTCGTTAGTGAGTAGCTGTCAGTTTTTCCAGACCCTGGTCTGCAGAGGGCAGGGTTGCTCAGGTGGGTTTCACTGCTCACTCCAGAGCTGCCCCAGACAGAGTCACGTCTGCCAGAAGAGAAGAGGTTTTGTGCTGGTCACAAAATCATTACAGAAAAATCATCGCAACCTCTTTCTTACATAAATTACAGCTCTGCTATGGGGGGAGGGGGCTGAGGGGCAGTGCTGCACGCAGCTGGAGGAGGACCCATGTCCATACCCATGCCTAGGCAGCATGGCAACAGGGACTGGTTTCCACACCAGCCTGAAGGCCCCAGGTTTCCTTGACTGGCTTTTCCAGCAGTACTGTGAAGTCTGCGTTGATATTTTGGGTGAAATAAATATTTGTATGCTGCTAAGCAAACGTAAAATAGTATCATTATTTAAAAGGGTGTTGAAAGCCATTGACACAAGCTCTTGTGTGTATGCATGTGAAGTTGTACTTATTTATCACAAGTGTTTATAAAACAGTCACTACTATATCATCTGAGCTCAAGTTTTGTGAAAAGTTCACAAGTCCATATTTCACATAAGCCATATGCTGAGCTGAAGGCACATAATTTACTAACCTTTTAAGCGATTGTGTTACCAACAATTCACATCTCTGCTCTCAAGATAAAGTCCCAGCCCATTCCATCTGATCAGCATCTTTTCTTCAAGCAGGTGTCATGGTTTCTGAATTCTGTCCAGATGGCAGCTGATGTGGAATGAGAAACCGAGTGAACAAAATCAAATGCTGTGAGAATAGCCGGTGAGCCTTTGCTCCTCATGTTACTGCTAGTGACAATAGATTTAATGCAGCCATTGCTCATGATCTGTGAGTTTATTAGAGCTAAATGGTTAGGATTATCTCATCAAATTATAACAATCACAGGAAGTGATTGAAAATACTCACTTAAATATATTGCATTTGGTTCTAGTTTATCACCCTTTTGCAGTTCATATCTTTCGGTGCTATGCATGTATACATATATCTGTTCATGTCCAGAGCTGGTTCAGCATACATTCTTCCTGATATACCCATGATCTGTTGACAAGCAACAGCAAAGCTTGTGGACATGATCTCTAGCACAAGGAAAGTTTCAGTATGTGTGTGCAGAAAGGATTGGTCCTGTGGGGTGTCTCGGGGAGAGTGTAGCTGCTAATTGGACCTGCGAGGATCAGCAATTACCTCTGGGCAATTCAGGGACCCCAACAGAGCCACCTTCATCTATAAACTAGCTCCTAGGGCTGGGCAAGAGCCCTGCAAGCACAGGGCAGAGGAGAATGGTGCTGCACGTTCTCTCAGGAGATCTGCAGCCCTTCCCCATCCACTCGTGCATGGGACAGGTCTCTGACCACTGATGCCTGGCACTGTCTGTTAAATAATTATGAAACTTTGCTGCATGAACCTCCATACTGCTAGTGTTAGGTTTGATCTGCACATCGGTTGCACGGGGATCCTGGGTATAAATGCTGTACCTGCACCCAGAGCTGAGCATCCTAGAAAGTGAACGGCAGGAGTTATTTCACTCCATCTCCATTTCTGTTACCTGGGTGTTTGCCTCCAGAAAAATCTCTATCTTGGAGTTGCTTCTCAAAGAGGCTCTTATTATGACACTGGTGGGCAGAGCCCTTCACAATTTGTAAAATAACCTGCTGCCATGTCAGATTAGGTTACGTGCCATCAAATTATTTAAATCTCCACAGTTACATTTGTTCTACAGACGTGCATGCTCGCTCTCTTGAGACTAGCATTTCTGCACTTTTACAAATACTTTCTTTTCAGGTCATTCTTTCTTGGGTTTTTTTGTTTTTTGGTTCTTGGTTTTTTTTTTTTAAGTGGTAAAATTAATGCTCAAAGCTCTTTTTAAGACCACAAAAAAAAGAGAGGTGATGCTTTATGTACATTTTATGGGGTTTCTGCCCAATGACTCTAATGTCAAAATTGCTACAACCTTCCAAGCGAGATGCTAAATCATAACGTGGTAAGAAAGGCATCCTCGACAGGTCTGCGAATGACAGCTCTATAATTTCAGCATTATTTGAATACAATGTAGAAGTGCCTTATATGTTTAAGCAGCTTCATTTTACATCTGCTTTTTAGAATAATTGATTCATACTTGTCTGCACAGGCTTTCAATAGTTCTTCCTTTCTTTCATAGTGTCTTTGTCTATCCTTTTTCTTTTTTTTTTTTTTTCCTTTTTTTTTTATTCCCTTGATTTTTTTGTCAATAATATTTATTTTACCAGTGAGAATATGAGAGGGTCAGGCTGAGCATGTGTTAGACTGAGCTGTAATGGAATCAGTTGGCTTTACCTCTGTGCTCATCACAGGCCATAGAGTAGAATGACTTGAATTATATGTGGATTTTTTTGTGCCTACTTTCATACATATGCTAACATACATTGCTTTCATTTGTGGCTCAAAAATTGCCATTATTATTTCTGAGTACTGAGGTATATTTGATCTAGTTTTCATATTTCTAAATTATTTTTGCCATTGTTGCTCAAGTTCCTGTGGGTTGGAGTTCTTAAAAAAAAACTTCCAATTGCTCCTAATGACAATCTTTTTATCAGGAGGCAGGGGCTTCAAATCCTACTAAACCAAAAAAAAAATTATAGTGCTACTTTTCTTCTTTTTTTTTCTGTGGTGTTTCTGCACTGTTGACCTAACAGCTGAGATCCTCCCCTGTTTCCTCTGTGCCTGTTAGAAGCAGCCAGGCAGTGATACGGACTTGGAAAAGCCATATATTTTGAGGGTGACCACCCAGGCTAAAGCTGTGTCTTGTGTCAGAAACCTGCAAGACCTGGCAGATCTCTGTGAAAGCAGCTCTGCTTCGTGCCGCACGTCCAGGGAACGGGTGCCTTGCTGCTCTCTGCCAAGCCACGGTTGTAGCCTCTGCGACTGGCACCGGGAAAACCAACTCAGGGCTGTATTTCGTGTCAAGGCTGCATGTGGACTCAGCATGGGGTGGGAATCCTCCTACCTTGCTGCTTGCAAATGCCAAGGGCCAGTCACACTTGTGCCTGAAGAGGGGGGACCATTCTCCCTGCTCGCCCACGCTGCCTTCCCGAGGATGGGGGGGTGGGAGGCAGGTGTCGGGCAAACCACTACAAATCAGGATGGTCATCACAAACGGATTAAAACGCTTGAGCCTGTGAAAAAATGAGGTCAAAACTAGTCTCTCTCCTTTCTCTTTTTTCACTGTGAAAGCATACTGCTTCCCTCAGTTAGCGGGTGCTGAGCCAGATGGGAAGAAGTGCAGTTGGAAGGGAGAGAGAATTAGAATTAGAGAGAAGGGAAAACCTTTCCTAGAAGCACTGGTAAATATAGTTTCATAAGGTGTTAAGCCTAAAAGCTCTATCCTCTTTATAAAAAAATATTGTAGTTATTTAGTGATACTACTTCTTATTGGAGGAGCTATTATAAACTAAAGGACAGCCTGTTCTTAGATTCAGACTTTCCAATCAATACAAATATTTACAATTAACCAAAATAAAGAAAAGTATGCTTTGAGGACAAATCATAAATGCTGGGCTAACATGGCTCCTCTCCCATCACACCCTTGCATACTGGTGTCTCTCTTACTGGCTGTGGTGCCCCCATGGTACTGCTCTGTGATGGGGAAAGCAGGAGATGTCTTGCACTTGAATTGCCAGTTCCTCAGGAGAAGGCAGCTGTGGTACTCCTAGCATGACCACACCACCAGAGCTGAAGTCTCTTTGCTTTATTTGATAAGACCCCATGACAGTTCTTCTTTGAATTAAAAGTTTTCAGAGGACCCAAAAACATCTCAATGCAATGTTCTTCAACATTTAGCTTCCATTTCAAAACTTCTTTTTGGATACTTTTGTGCATGACTGTATGGGTGGTATGATTTACCTCTTTTGATATATTCTGCCCATATTGATGCATAGTTTTAGTGTTCTTAGCAGGCATTAGTAGGACCCTTGAAATATTGGTTGTATCTTTGTACCACTTTTGCTTTCTCCATAGTGCTTGCTGCCATGAAGGGCACCACGAAAGTGTTGGGAAAGCTTCCTGGGGAGTGGGCGCATGTGAATGTTTCATAAAGTGTGAAATTATATGCACAATTCCTCAGCAGATTATCTGCAAGGAGAAATGTGAGAAGGTTAAGTCAGTTTGCAGGCCAGATAGTGCAAAACGGGCAGCGTCAAAGCTTTGAGATCAGTCTTGGTAGTGATTTCTGGTTTTGTGTGAGACAATGAGCTCTTTAAATAGTGTCATAGCATGTAAGGATTACAGATAGATAGAACTGAAGGGAATAGGTAATAACCATAAAACAGTATTATGAAAATATAAACCATAATTAGTGATAATGGGTTACTCTCTTAATTAAATACATTAAAGTATGGATGCAGAGTTTTGATGCATGGATGCTTTTGTCCAAGAGCATATGTGTGTTTATCTACTGATCTAACATTGATGTATAACTGACGCATTAAATATGCATCAAAGGATGAATACTCTGCTCTAATGTTAAATGGGTCTCTTTAGTGCAGTGTAGTTGTACAAATATAAGGGAGAAGATAGTCCCTGCCCCCAAATTTCTCATCTAAAAAGAAAAGTATAGAAAATTTAACTGTACATGTGCTTGGGGTAGCTCATGTTTGTAAGTGGGGTAGGCCAGTTTAAGTCATACCCACTCTGCTCATTCTGCTGGACGATCTGAATGCCAGTGGGATGTCTCTGGTCCTTATTAAATCAGGAAACAGAGACTTGACATTAAAATTCAGGTTCTCTGTTCTGATTTCAGTGTCGGGATCTTGGGGGGTTATGTGGAAGAAGTGCTTCTCTTCCTGTTTCTGCTGTCTTCTGCACCAGAAGCTCTATTCCTCTCCTCCTTTCTAGTGATGGGAGAAACCTCATTTCCTGACTTCCAGCATTCCAAGTTTCACATGTGTCAGTAAATCTGAGTCCTCTGAGTAGTTGGGTGATTATGAGGGGATTAGATTAGGATGAGTACCAGGGAGGAGGAGGTACTGAAACACATCTCTAAGTTGCCTGTTTACCCTCGTTGGTGCCTTTGCCATCACCTTCCCCATTGGTGTTGGGGACCTGTCACGGCCAGTGTGCACCACTAGCGTATTGGCGTGGAGGCCCAGCCTTGGTGGCCCTGTATTGCTGAGTTTACCATCATGCACTGGGGAGAGGGTCTTATCAGTAGACAAAAAATAAATGGATTTTACTGTCTTTCTCTTGTGTTCTCTGTTATTCCTGCCTGCCAAAATCAATTTGCCTTTTTTAATATGAGTTTGTCTAGTTCAGGAGCAAAACAAGCTTTATCTGGCTCTTGAATCTACCAGAACTTCTGGTTTGTTTGTTTCTGAGGTAAACTTTATCCTGACAACAGAAATACTGATCCCTTTATTCCCCAGATTGTACTTTCTGAATTTGGACGAAGGAGAGTCATCTTCCCTGCAATCACTCTTGCTTATAAAAGGGCCAGCCACAGTGGTTTCCCTTCATGACCTTCCTCCCTCCATATCCTCCCCACCACCACCAACCTCTCCTGCCTTAAACATTTGGGATGATATTTTCTTTGCCTGGTCTCAGGGCTACAGTGATATTAAAAAAGGAAAGTCTGAGTAAAATGGATTGTTCCTTATTGATGTAGAGCATACAGGGAGTGAAAAAAAATTATGCCTTTTCCGTGGAATTTTAACATAAGCATACAGCAAGTCAAAATGGCAGGGTCCATAAATGTCAGAGAGAATTTTATTGTCAGAAAGAGTTAAACATAAAGATATTCAGGTACAATTTTCCTGCCAGTGTCCGAGCCCATGGCATTTTAGACACACGGGCAGTCTGACAGTATCTGTAGGATCATGAACTGATCTCTCCATGATTGAATCTAAACATTGAATAGCTGGGATGTACTCCATGTAAAGAGAGCTTCTAGAAGTATTTTTTTTTTTTTGAATACTTGCTATTTTAATCTGATGTTTTTGAAATCAAAAGAAAGATTTCCATCAAGTTAAATGGGTTCAAAAGTGGGTCCGAACATGAGATTACTTTTTTCATTAAGGACATTATGTTGCATCATTGAACTCAATACTTTTTTCCATTGACTTCATTAGATGCAAAATTGGCCCCTTAAAGCATATGCCTTGATAAGGCACTTTGTCTTCTGTGATTGCAGCAAAAAAAGAAAAAAAAAAAAGATCATAACATCCTTATCCTTGCTATTCCTTATTTCTGCGACATGTTGCTTCTGATATTTCTGCATTTTGAATCATAAGGGCTCTATTCTCACTGGGCTCTTGTCCCATGTTAATCTGATATTCATATAATTTTGCTAGAAAAGAGCCTGTGAATGATCTCTCCCTTCTAATTTATTCAAGACTAACATTCTGCTACTGGCAAACTTGCCTCCATAGTTCCCCTGTCTGTACAGTATAACCAGATGTTTTGTAGTTTGGGTCCCTCTGCACATCATTGTACAGACACTGCAAGTACCTCTTTCCTGCAGATTTCTCCAAGAGCCCTCACAATGGAATACATGAAGAATATGTGAAAACGGGTCATAAACCAAGCTAAAATGAAATTTAAAAATACAGAAGTACTTCTTAAAAAGCAGGAGAAATATTACACAGATTTTTGCAGAGCAGATTGGACTGTCATCTGGGCCCTATGTGCATAATGGTGCAGTTGCAAAGCCTTCTAAATACTGAGATATTCATTTAAACCAACTTCTAAATGAAGACCTAAAATTATGGAAGTAATGTGGAATTGGCTTTGAAGCAGTAGTACTTGTATGGCACCTATTACTGACACACTTGTGTGCCTCTCAGCATTGAAGGCATATTCCCAGCACCACTGGCAGGAAGGGAAATGACTTCTGAAAAGGAAAACTGAAGTATAAAACCTATGAAGATTTAAAATGGAAAACTTTGCATTTGATTTCAGTGCTTAGATGTTTAAAGTCTTCTGAAGTTCTGGGCTTGTTGTTCTGTCTAGTGTCACAGATGCATTTGTAGTAGAGGCAGAGTCCAATGACATCCAAAGTCAGGCACTGCCGTGGCTTGGGCCGGCCTTTCGTTCCGTGGAGTTTTGCAAAGTCTTATTTCCATTCAGAGCAACGTAAAAAGTGATTTGTAGGAATAAGGATCAGTGGTTCTGATGGGGAATATAGGGGATTTAGGACACTATGAGGGGAGAGACAACCTGCTTGAAGTTTGCTGAGGGCAATAGAAGGTCATGATTCTTGCTCCTAATAAAATAAAGAAATAAATGAGTATATGCAAGAACCTGGCCCTTTGATACTTGTGAATGCAGCTTGAATTTTCCTCAAAGTTTGAGAGAGTTTCAGTGGGAGGCTCTGAATTGGATCCATCTCTGCTTAAAATGAAGAACAGGAACTGACCGTCAATTTCTATACATCCTCTGAGTACAGAATTTATGGTTCTATTAAAATGAGACATCCCCAAGAAATTCTATAGTAATTGAACTACTTCATAAATGAAGACAAGCAAGCACAGTTGTATAAATACTGGGTTGGCTGACCCAGTTATTTGTGGTAAAGTTTTGTCCATTCTAGACTTCAATCCCAACTGGGTGATGATAGAAATTTCTGAATAGCTCACAAAATAGTTTCTGTATTACTGGGTGAATATTTTCAGGTGATGGTGTCACATCAAGGGCTACTCTGTTCTTTGCTGCTCTAACCTGGTTTGAATGGTCTGCATCAATCCTTACATTTAATGAGAGAAAACTCAGCTTAACCTTGCTGTAAAGTAAGTATTTATACATATCAATGAGAGAAATAAAACACTTTATTGATTTTACATCTGCTTTCACTGTGGTAATTAAAATGTACCTTTGCAGCTTGCAGAATAGTACTCTGTTTATATTAGATCAAAGAAAAGCTCTTCCACAAACCTTATTTTGTATTCCTGTTGTCCCTTGAAAATTCGTAAATAAATTCAGACGGATGAGTCCAATCTTCATAGCCTGCCACCCTTTAACGCTGGTAAAAAGACACCTTCTGGTCAAAGGAGCTGATTGTTTGTATTCTAATAATTCCTAGGTCAAATTCAGTGTTGACTTCCCCAAAGTTCAATGTTCAGTATAGTTAATGGCTTTGCCTGCATATACGCTTTGTCAGGAGTCTGCTGAGGAAACCTTACTGTGACTGTTCACCGGAGGGTCACCACTACAGCAGATGTCTTCAAAAAAGCACATCCCTTGAGATGGGCACTGTAGACTTCCAGTGCTACAGATTTCAGTGTTTCATTGTCACTTTTAGCCATGTGTGACTCCTTGGCTTCTTTAGTAGGATCTACTGGTTTTCTGGATGTATGCAACTCGTCTCATTTGGAGCCTGGTGCATTTCCAATTGTTTGTGTTGGTGGATCTGGACTGTGGCCCCAGGGCTGACATTAATGTGCAGGCACCAGTGTTTTGGATTTTTTTTTGGCAGAAAGTGAGTTATAAGCCCATTCATTGACAAATTAGTATTGAAGGATCCTCTGGAATTGTCCTTTGTCAAAATTTCCACCACAAACTCTCTCCACCTTTGGTTCTGATGGATGAGAGGGTTTCCTAGGCAAAATTCACTTTCAGAGGGTAGAGTGCCCCACCTTGCACCCAGAGCTGTTGAATACTTCGACTGAGTAATTTCAACGATATTGGAATTGTTTTCACCAACATTTTCTTTTTGTGTATGTGTAAAGTCAAGTTTTGACAGCAAATGCAGTTTTGAAAAACACATCTGTTTTCTATTTTAGTTTTTTTTTTAACTTTGCTCAGGTTCTCTAAACCTGTATGGCCACATGGTGAGTGTAGTTTTCATACTTTAGATTGCTATTATTCTCTTATCTCTACCATTTCCATACCATCCCATACCACCTTTGATGGCATGCCACAATCGGACAAGTCTCTTCAAGCAGTTCATGTACAGGCCAGGCCATAGTTTATCCTATGTCACACCAACATTCATGATGTGCTTCAGCAGCTTCACAGATTTAACACAGATTTAGCTAACTCCAGAGAAATAACAGGGGCATACTTTGAATCAGCCCTAACAGCACAATTTCGGTTTGGTTCTCAAGATCCAAAAATCTTGGGAAACTTGAGGTTTGTAGGAAGTAGATTTATACTGATGCCCTTCTGCTTATTCTTCCCACTCCCAGTACTGGTAGATAGAAAGCTACTAGCCAGCTTAACCAGTGATTAAATTATCTCTCTCTGTACCTTTTATCCTCCTTATGTCTGATTAGTCCAAGGCTTGGGTTTTGACATAAAGCCAAGATTTCAAATCTAGAGCCCTCTGAATTACTTCCTCTCAGTTTTTTTTTTTTTTTTTTTAATCATGTGGTAGAAATCTGATTATAGAAATGTCTACATAGTAGCTCACTGTAGAGATATTTAAGCTAGGTCTAAAAAACCTAGTTTGGTAGCGGAGGCAGTCTAGCCATAGCAACATAATATAATTTATATAAACATACACTTACTACACAAAAGTGTGAGCAATTCAGAAAATGTCATATATATATATATGTAAGGACTGTATGATGTGTGTATTTATCTACACATCGAAAAACATTGCTAGTATAATTTAGAACGTAAAATATTTCAAAAACAGAAAGAGAAAGGAAAAACAGAAACACAATCGTGATTAATCATGCTCATTATCAACTCAGACTTATGACCTGCATAAATTTGAGGGTATTTTTTTTGAAGCGTGTGTGTGGTGCTGGATGGGTGGAGGGGTGCATACGTGTGGAATGAGAGATGAAAAATCCACTGCTTTCTCTGCTAATAAAATGACCTCTTCCACCCCCTCAGTTTTCAGCCTTCCCTCCAAAAGTTAGGTAGATGTCTAAAGCTGGCTAAAGCCTTATTATTTAGTTAACTCTAGGTGGTTTCCATTAGTCTTACAGTACATGCCACTGAGCAGACATACAGTAACTGAATTGTTTCAACTTATCCAAATAACATTGAAATAGACTTAATTGTTGAACTGCAGGAAAGACCATGTGTCTCCAGAGACTATTAGTGTCATTTAAAAGGCTAAATGTATCATAAAACCTGTCTTTAACAGAATAAAATTGTACAGACCAACACAATTTTAGCTAATGTTTTCCACATTTCTTGTAAAAGAAGTCGTTGGCTGTAAAGCAAAGTTCATAATATTTCTAGGAGTTATTTCAGTGCAGCACTTCCCAACAAGTTTGAAACTACTATCCTTTTTACTACTGAGTAACAACTTACTTTGCGAGTAGTCACACTGAAATGTACTGGAATTACTTACAGAGTATATTTCTATTTATTGTGAGTAAACAGAGGCTTTTATGCAGCAACATTCAAGACTCTGATTTGAATAGATAAGCGTTTTCCTTTTACAGAAGTAAATGTAGACTGCCTCAATATTTAAATCCAGCTTTGATTAAAGAAGAATATAGCAGTATTTGAGAGGAAAAGTAAAACTGAGTCCTTGCTGATACAGGCTGTCAAGAGAGATTTCTTCAGCAATCAGCATTTTGGTATTTTGTGATTCTTATTCTGGGATTTATATTCTTTTTTAATTTCAATGTTACCTATGCTCTTTTGTTGGCTATGTTAAAGATAGAGAAAATGATAGAGGTAGCAGAAAATAACAAAAGAGGAAAGCAGAAGAAGAGCATGGGGTAAGTAGAATGAGAGGCTGAGGAAGAGTGAATGTAAAAGAGTATTGCTTTTAGACTATCAAAGAAACAAAGGGATATTTCTTTGCTCCAGAGGAGTTAAAAATATTAAGGGGAAAAAAAAACAAGGAGAAAGACAAATAGCAGATCAACTCTCAATAGAAGGAACAAATCTTTCTATTTATCTGTCTCATCTTTTCACTGGAGTTTTGTATCACCTAACAAGGAAGCTATTTGAAATAACTTCAGCTAACTTTATTGTTATTTTAGAAGTTTAGCCACTTTATTAATTCACAAATTTTGTTGCTATGAAAATGAGTGATGTAATCTACTATTTCCATCACAATCACTTACTTTTGACAAAATCTTTTTAACCTGAAGAGACTTCTTTTTTTTTTTTTTCCCCAGTTAGTCCTCTCCAATCTAGGGGACAAAGATATTGTCTCATTTTTTTCTGTAAAATCTCAGAATCAGGATGCAATTACCCATGTAGGAACAGTAGTGCCTTTCCTGAAAAAGTTAAGAATTTCTTGCAACGGCAGTTACTGTCAAGCTTTTCCCATTAGAGCTATGTGTGAATGGAAACAACTGTAATTTCTTCATTGCTCGCTATTAAAATGAACTTGAATCATGTAACTCTTTTGAAAAAGAGACATTATGATGACAAAAAAATATTGGTTAAGTCTAGCCAGGGTTTGATTTATTTGGTTTTAGTCTTGCGATAAGGAGAGGGTATGTGCTAATGAAGCAGTTCCCGTTTAGAGGGAAATTCATTCAGTAACAAGTCATTGTGCCACTAATTCTTTTTTCATTCCCATTTTGGGAATTTACGTAGTGTCTGGTCTCCTGGCACTGACCCTCAGAGTGGCCCTGAATTCACCTGTAATGAAAGATATCTGGATTCGCAAACCTAGAGCATCTTTACCTTGAACTAAAGAGACTCTGACCATTTCCAGATTATTGATGGGACACTGTTGCACAGATCATCCTACAGATGTTGTATTCATACACTGTACAATTAAATGTAACGGAGACATCTCCCCACACCTCTGATGCAGCAAAGGTAATTAGAATGGCATCGCTAATTTGAAATTTTAAAGTAGGATAATTGCCCTAGTATGGTGATAGACACAAACTAAAAGGTCTAACGCGTGTCCATGCAGCAGTTCTACTTCTGACCTGTAATCTTGTTCAATCTCTGCTTTGTCAGTTTGCCTTTCAGGCATGAACTGAATGTATTTTATTGCAATTCATAGGACAGTTTTATGGTTTGGAATGACCAGAAGCAAGAAGCACAGAGTCCAAGTTACTGACGTCTTATGCATTCAGGTGACTGTGGGAAATCCTTGCAATCCCACTGTGGCATACTGGATGACTGAGTTTAAGTCATTTGCAGCCTCTCCTTGATAGGCCTGGTTTAGGAAGAAAGTATGAAAAGGTAGGGTGGTTCTGTGCCTTTCGTAAAAACCAAGTATCTGGTGCTGGATTGAAGTTGTACTGTTGTGTTTTCAACCCAGTTAGACCTTGAAAATACAAATTTCCAAAGCCTGAAATATCACTGTATAGCAGCATTCATAGTTAGAGCAGCATTCTTGGTAAGATTCAAGGTATGTGGAAAGTTGAACAATATGCCCTTTTTCCTCTTTAATTTGACCTCTGCTTTGAAGATTGCAAATGCTACAAACATTGATCACAGCTATGCAAATAATGAGAGAGAAATAAATGGATTTTCCTCACATTTGATAGATCATTTGCACAGAAACTCCACTCTCTCATAAACAAAAGCCTAGGCCGTTGTAAGCATGGAATTATTTTTCCTATCCAGATTCCAGTGTTTTGATAAGGACTTCCCTCCTTGTTTATTGCTCTTACATGAGGGCAAAAATCAAAATGATACAGATATTTTTTGTTTCCTGTCCCTTTTTATTGATAGAGTAAATATTCTCATATGGCTGGGAAGGATGAGCAAGCTTACAAAAAGAACCCCAAAACTTTTCCAAAAAGCATATTGTAGGAATAGAATTTTTTAAAATGTGTACTGATTTTAAGGCAGTCACTTAGGAAGCAGAGATGTGAGTCTCTTAGAAATCAGTGGATATAGTCCCTCAGGTAGTGGGACATGGAAATATATTGAAATGATGACATAACAAATGACAAAATTCTGTTAGTAACTAAATTTTTAGGGTATGTATAGGGTCCTGATGAGTCTATATAAGAGTCTGAATGCATTTAATTTCTGTGAGTGAAGTAAAACTCACAGAGGACATTACATATTACTTTTGTCATTTAGCATTTGAAAAAGACGTTTATGTGATTTGCCCAAGCTCACGTGGGAAGGAACAGCAAAGCAAAGAATAGAAACCATCTATTTAGACTCTCATTCCAACATTCTTCATAGATGACCTGAATTAGGACTTATTTTAGTATAACCATGACAAATGTAATGTGCAAAACTAATGAAATTTAAATTAAAAAAGGCCTGACTTAACTGTCCCCTGACCTTTCATGCCTAAATGGAGTCTCGTTCTAATATGAAGTGATAATTGACCACTGTTGGTCTTGATACTTCACTCCTGATGGGATTAAAAAGATGCAACTAAACCTACTAATTTCTAAATTCTGCAAATTTAGGGCAGATAAGGTACAATCTTGACTGGTAGTAAGTAGCTAAAATGATGCTGTTGACAGACTGAAAAATTACCTTCACACTATGCCCATTATGCAGTCTGCACTTGTGTGACTATTTAACCTGATGAAATCACTGTGTGAGTCCCAAAACATTGCAGGATCGGACCCTACCAAGGTTAAATACTTTTGCATTCTTCACTGGGTATACAAATTCTTCGAGAACAACTGCAAGAAATAACAGATTTCTACATTTTCAGCCCATGTCTTGAGCTGATTAGCACCGAATCTAATTTGCTCTAATCGCCCAAGGTGGATAGAATGTGAAACAGATGACCTTACTGTTTAAGAACAGGTAATTCTGTTTATTTGTGGTGAATAATGACATTTTCCTACTGATGGGTATTCACCTTGCCCCTTAAATTGCATCAGGTCAGTGCTGAGAAGTAACTGGTGCAGCAAGTTTGAATTCCTCTGTACTACATAATAGGCAACTTTTCTGTCACTGCCAATTTGAACCAGACCCACATATGAAAAACAAGACTTAGGTTCCTGGTAAATAAAACAATTTTTAATATCCCCAGCTGGAGAGAAAGTTTCCACTAGTATAGCAGAAGTAAGTATGTATGAGTCTGTAAAACAGCCTGAGAAAGAGAAATTCTGCAAGGGGAAAACCTCTCTTTTTCATTACACTTATAGTTATTAAAACTACTTCCCACAGAAACACAACTTGTGAGTAAAAGTTCTGGCTGAACCAATGTAAGATAAAAATGAAATCATTTCAAGACTGAAAATGTGTTTGAAAACAAACTATTAGTATCTGAGATATGACTTAGGCAAGGTCTAACTCATTCTTTACTTCTGAAGTGCCTTAAACCAGAAAAAAATGGTAACACCAGTGTAAGAGTCATTAACTAAGGTAAAACTTGAGTCAAGCACTTGAAATACGGCCACCTGAGAATACTGCCTAGTGCTCAAAACCAGATTCCTGGCTCTCCCATAATGATCTACAAATATAAAAGTAACTCAAGTTACTCAAGTACTGAGAAGTAGTATCTCCTCTTTGCCCTTTCTCCTCTGAAGGCTGGAAGCCAATGTGATGGAAACATGCCATTGCATTATCACCACCACCTGCCCCCTCCCCACTCTTGTACATCTTTTAATGACCCTCAAATCTTAACCTCTGTTCCAGCACGTTTTTTTAATTCTTCTGGCTGTTCTCAGTCTGCTGTGCTCTTTTGTTGGGAGGAGGTAGGGATGCTGGGATAATAGACATCAAAGCCAGAATTAGAGAGGCAGCCCTGGTGAGGTCTTCAAAGAGAAAGAACTACTCAGCTGTAAAGGATAGACATGAATCTGTGAGCCTCAATCCCAGGACCAGTGAGAGTTTAAGACTGCTTGCTGGAAGTTACAGACATACAGGCACAGCCTCAAACTTGTGGAAGTCAGGTACGATGCAAGATTTTCTTCAGGGAAGAAAGCTGCACGTTTACTTTTGCTTAAGCAAAGCTGAACAGTTTTAAGTGCAAGGAAGATGTTTACTTTCTCTTGACATATTTGTAAGAGGAAAAATGTAGGCGCCTTTTCTCCTTTTCAGATAAACAGAGCCATGGATTCTTATTATCAGAGGTGATCTGTTCTTATAACTCAGGGGAAAAATGCCACATCATTTTTTTGTTAACGGGAGTAACTACCTTCTGGTACTTGGGACTCAGCAGTGCTAGCTGGTGCCTGTCTTCCTCAGAGGGTTTCCAGTAATGTTTTTGCAAAACTCTTTTCCTGAGATTGAGCTGCAATTAGCATGGGTTTCAGTCAGTTCTGTGGAGATGTCACTCCACATAACACTATGGCCTTCATTCTGCAACATGAAGATGTCACTTCAGATAGCACCATGGGCTTGAAGTGGCAGTGCAGAGATGTCACTTCTCTATTATGAACCGCTGCAGGAGAATTTGTCCTTTTTGATGGAGCTTGCCCCATACTTTGCTAATACCCTCTTGATATCCCTCTCAGTGGGCTTGACTTCATTGGAACAACATGACAAGTTAAAACATGTCCTTGAGAAGTCACATTAACTAATGCAGTGATGACTGTGAGTACACAGTGTGTCTAGGCAGGGGCAAAGTGTTTTTTCAATCACAGAAAAACCTTACTCCAGTGAGAACTGACTCACAAGTCGCTGCTGGACACAACTTATCTGTGTCTACAATGACTGCAAGACCATGGTCATCATTGTGTCAGTTAACCTGGCTTCTCAAGGTCGTGTTCCACACTGTTGTAAATTCTGGAGAAAGATAAAGGGGCATCAGGAATTTATTTTATTTCTAGTTGCCTCTTTGGCTCGGTTAACCTTTAACAATGGTCTCTTCTTAAGTGGCTAAAACAATAAAGAACAATGCCACAAAGCAAAGAGCATGAATCATAAGTTTCAGGCCAGTCTAAATAGTCGAGTCTGGTTTTCACTTCGATATTCTAAAGAAAATACACATCTGTTGATAAAAATGTCCATATATATTGCCATATAAGTTCTGAATTTCAGATATTCCAGCATTCCATTTCTGTGTGTAGAATAAGATTTCTAGTGACAAAAATTGCCCAGTGTGCTTTTCCCAGTTAAATGCCATATGTGATCCCACAAGTACAAATGACGTTTGATAGTGCCCCCTTTTGTAATTGCTTTAAATTAAAAAGCAATTAGAAGCCCACTAATTTCAGACTAGACCCATTGGGTCAGGACTGAGATCACCAATAGAGCAATCAGAAAGTATGCATTACACATCCCTCCTTCCACGAAGGCCAAGTTTATATTGGAGGTAGGTCAGTAATTCCTACCACTGTCAGTGGCAGCCTTTTAAGGCGGCCCAAGGACACATGCAGTGCTCATTCATCCTTTGGCAGGTGCCGGTACTGGGGACAAATTTACCTTCTGTCATTTTGCTACTTGTGAGTAATGGGAGTCTCGGACCTTCAATAGGTGGCGTGCACCACAAGTTCCTGCAGCAGTGAGGTTTTGGGGAACAGAGATCTCAGAGACTCGCTGCAGTATGTGAGGTGGATGGGAGGGATACAGCTGCCCCAGTCTGCTTCTGCACATGCTTTAACCACCCCTCCTCCCACAAAAAATCGCCCTTACCCTACCTGGCTTCCCACTACTGATACACATCTCCTGTCCGTGTTGCTGATTACAGAGAGTTTATTTAAGCAGAGATAAACGATGAGAATACTGAACATCTCTGATTGCCTGCCCTAGCTGAAGGGCACTGTGGGTGACCTGGCCCCCTCGGCCAGTGGGCTGGGGTAGCCCCAGCTCCCCAGCACAGATCCTGCCAAGGCTCTCCTCAGCAAGCACCATCAGTAACCCTGGAGGTGAACTTTTTTCAGAGAAAGGCTCTTTGGAGCTTTCCCAGGATCCAATTTTTCTTGGCATGGCTTCCATTTTTTTTCAAAGAAGCTGTGAAAACTTTTTCTGAAATGATCCTCCTCTGCCTTCTGGCTGAAGAGCATGACTGATGCCTTTTCTTCCCCAGTGCAGTGGTACATCTGTGGAGTAGAGAGACTAGGTAACCAGCTGTCATGTCAGGTTTCCTAAACATACTTGCATGTCATTTCTCACTTGCTGGTCTGTATCAAAGCAGAGAGCCTCTGCTGCTAGCTCCATTGCACATTAGGGCTAGAAAATGATTTCATTAAGGCTGAAAAAAAGTGTTTTAGTTAAGTCAAAATCAGTCTATTCCTGCATCTGTTATTTCTGCTTCTCCCTTAGACAGGCTGATGATAACACTTATCCTTCTCTTCTCTCTTGCCTTCTTTTCTACATCAAAGCTACTAACTACTGTGTTCTTTAATTTAACAGCTTCTGCAGCACAAGGGAGAATAACTTCATTTTATGAATAGTGAATCCTTGTATAATATCATCTTCATATAATCTCTGTTTTGCTGCTCTGAAATAGATTTTATTTCAGTAAATGTGCAGACCACCACTGCAGTGACACTTTACTGACTAAAGAAAGTAGTTGTGTAAGTATACTAATTTTGTTTTAAAGCACACTACTGAGGTGTACAAATTATTTTGTTCTTCTAGTTGTACAATGAACAGCTCTTTGCTTGCTTATTTCTGCCACAGAGAATGGTTTCACCTGAGGTCACCACCATATGAATCATAGAATCATTATGGTTGGAAAGGACCTCCAGGGTCATCAAGTCCAACCTTTGTCCTAGCATTTCTCTAACCACTACACCATATCCTCAAGCTCCACATCTAATCATTCTTTAAACACCTCCAGGGATGGTGACTCCACCACCTCCCTGGGCAGCCTGCTCCAGTGCCTAACCACTCTCTCAGTGAAGAATTTCCTCCTAATATCTAATCTAAGCCTCCCCTGATGCAACTTGAGTCCATTTCCCCTCGTCCTGTCATTACTAATTTGAGAGAAGAGACCAACACCAGCCTCTCTACAACCTCCTTTTAGGTAGCTGTAGAGGGCAATAAGATCTCCTCTCAGCCTCCTCTTCTCTAGACTAAACAAACCCAGTTCCCTCAGACACTCTTCACAGGACATGCTTTCCAGCCCTTTCACCAGCTTTGCTGCCCTCCTCTGCACTCGCCCCAGCAATGAACCAGCAACTGTAGGGATTGTAGCCAAAGCAGAGGCCATGACACCTATAAGTTATTGTCCTACTTGGAGTCAGGATACACATAGTACAGGCACAGTTAGTATAGAATTCTTGTTTTCTTGCCTTGAACCCAACTAGAAGAATAATAAAATAGTGTAGCCAAGGACACATAAATATGTATATATATTTAACACTCCCATCATAGCCAAACACAATGTATATTTCACTTGTATATGAACAATGTGTCCACCAAAGAGTAAATAAAAGCTTGTGCAACTGCAAGTAGGAAATGTGTGAAAACACATAAACAGCAACTCAAGTAACAGAATTTGCAAGATAAAGAAAAAAGAACAAGAAAAGCACAAGGGACAGCAAATGGGCAGGATATCCTACTGAATACATAAGTATTTAAGAAGGATGAATGGCAAAGCCAGAAACAAGGTAAGCGGCACTGGGAGCAGACGGGATTCATTTCTGGGAGAGGAGTGAGCTGCAAAAAACATCAGGCATCCAGGGGAACATTACCCATCTAAGGGCTCTCAAGCCTAATCACCTTGACCTCCTCAAACATCAACTACTCAGTACTGCAGCCACTGGTGCATCAGCTCCATGGTATTGTGTACTCACAGCTAATTCAGGTTATAGAGGACTAGTAAGTTTGTGTATGTGAAGCTACGTGGTGATAATCTGTAAGAACTAACCATTGGCACAAACTATCGTGAATGAATGTAAATCTACTACCGTTTTACTTTGAAGCTGGTTTCTCAATCTTCTAAACACTCCCATCGCAGCAATTTCTAATTCCCTGACTGATACTGATAGGTGTAGATATATATTTACATGGACACACCTACACATATGTATACTTAGTTGCAATAATTCCCCCCCCAAAAAAAAAAAAATAGAATCATGGTTATCATGTTGAACAGTGTGTCCAATTTTTACTTCACATCAGAAGAGGGCAGAAAATAAGAATCTCTCTCTTCCTTGTGACAGAACTAGAGGCTTGTCACTGCCATGTTTCTCTGTGACTAAAGCAGGCTGTGTATATAGACACTCTACACTGCTGACCAAGAAAATACACGGCTTCTTGGAGTTACCTTGTTCCTATGGCTTTGAAACACTCAAGGGAAATACACCACGGCTGCAGAGATGACTGATGAAGCAGTTGGGTTCTGTTTATGTGAAGTTTTGATTTTTTTAATAACTTTTTTTACTCTTTGAGAGTATGTAGAAATGTGAGTGAAAATAACTACAGACTGTAACATATCTAGAAGCCTCTGAAGTGTTTGTTTAAATTTTAAATGCTGCATCTGCACTGCAGTTTCAGATATTAAGCCCTGATGTATGCTTTGAGTCCCTACAAATTATGCAATTTCTTTTCCTTCCTGCTGCTTTTCCTTTCATACTACTACTATCAGCAAGTTTCTTTATTGCATACCAGGAGTAATACTGATTCCATCTGCAAAATTCAGGCTAGTTACCTCGTCATTAGGAAAAGCATTCTCTACATTCATTAACAGAAGAATAGTAGCAAGAGTTCATGTAACTTTGACTATCATTTTGCTTTCTCCTCTTTCATATTTTATACCATCCTTTTAAACTGTTGGTCAGGATCCTCGCTTGATATAGTGTCACCCTATTGAAACCTTGACTAACACCAAGCTCAGAAACCTTCCTCCTCCAATCTCCATGGCCAAGTCTAGATTGGCAGATAAAATGATTGTCAGTGCTTAACATGAAAACCTGTAAGTACCAAATGAAAATGATAAAATCCTCAGATAATATGAGTTTGCCCTGCATATTCTGTCCATAATATTCAAAACCATTAGGGTTCAGGTCAACATTAGAAATAATACTGAAACAAAATTATTTTCTGGTCAAGAGTGAATCCATTATGTCTAGACTGGTAAACTGCATATGTTTAGAAATATTCTTTGGCATGAGGGATGGCTTCCACACCCTCAGTGACTCTTGGTGAACTGTGTATGAGCCTCCAAAACTGAGTTCCTACATGTGAACTACGGCACAAGATGCTTGGAGAGCAATCCATTCCTGGATAAAGATGCTTACTACTTGGAAGAGGCCAGACTAATATCAAGAAGAGTTCTATAAGTTCACCAGTGTAGACATATAAACGCTATACTACCTGAGAACACCATCAGCCATGCTTGATTGGCAGCTACTGACTTAGCCTTCATGACGTGATTCCTCTGGGGGACAGAGATTTTAAAATGATTTTGGTATTACATCTGTCTGTGACTTTAAAACCAGTGATGCTGTTATATGTGACAATAGTTTCCAAGTGCTTGAAACAAACATTTCTCAATGACTCACTAATATTACCTGGTTATGGTATGTCCTGCTGTATGTACAGGTCTTCCCATTGTCCACTTGCTATAGTTTCTACATCTGTTATAATGGTTTCATTATGAACAGTGTATATTCCTTATACCCTGTTGGACTCATGAGGGGAGAGGTTATTAGATGGATGCTATTTTTTGAAAGGATTTTAAAAATACGTTTACTTTTATAAATGGTACTGTATACTTATGTTAAAAGAAAGTGGAAGAGGGTGGCAAACATTATGAAACGCAAATAGTAAAGTTTGTGATTAGGCTTAGAACCTTTAAAAATGCATGCCAGATGTCTTGTCTTGGCCAGGAGGGCAGACCCCTGTGCATACAAAGTAATTCCACAACACCTATACTGCAAGGGATTTTATTTTTTACACTTTATTTATATGGTCAAGAAAAAACAGATTAAGCAGTGAATGTGCTCGTCCAAAGCATATATCCAAATATTTTCCCAATCTTGAAATTGTAATTCAGATATTAAGATGATCCACTGTTTGTGTTTATTTTCTACCCAGCATTATTGACTCCCAAGTAAAGAAGCAGAATTTTAGGACAAAAAATAAATCTCAGTTATGTTTTACAGATTATCCCTTACCTTTTTTATTTGTGTGTTTCCTTTATGAACAAAATAAAATTGATTAGTGATAGGCTAAATGGAATGTAAATTCCACCCTGAATTTAAATTAATATGAATTTGGTATACATTTTAATGTATCTTCTGCATTTCCCAACACTGGAAGAGAAAATATACATATATTAAAAAATAATGGAACTATTGAGGTACTATCTTAAGTCCTGAATTATATTAAGGAAGGCTGTTTATAAACATATAACAGAGTGACAGCTTTTCTCCTTAAGGGTTTCAATCTAAGTATTGGACAAGATGCAACTGCCTGCTACAAGAAATAGATGGGGAAGGTGTTTCATATCTGTTAGATTGTTGTTGCAATTCTTATTCACGAAAACTTCTACTGAAATTAAAAATGCAGAGCAAACATCTGATAAAGGTGTGTGAGATCAGGTGATTTTTTTATTTGAGTACCACTAGGAAGCAAAGGCAATTGCCTTGCTAGGAAGTAAGATTCTGTTATGAGAAAATGTCTAGTTTTGACTCTTGACCAGTCGTATTTAGATGTCTATTGATAGGATGTGTTAAGTGCATCTGGAATTCTTGACTTAATCTCCAAAGAATTAGGGCTTTTCCTGTTATTGTCACTGCTCTCCTTCCAGCAAAAATGAGTTTACCTTATATTTTACTTAGTCAGTTTATCAAGTAGACATGTTTGGGATGTAATTTCTTTACAATCAATGAAGCATGAGATTTTTCTTTCCAAATGCTCCAAAGGTGAACTTTTATCACTTATTTTTAAACTTTCAGAGAAAGGGACAATTTTGATTACCCGTAAACAAAGTCACTGCCATATTGCACACTGCAGTAAACCTGATGCTCCTACAAAATTTGAAATTATTTCGCAATTCAGTCATTCTCCTCATCTCTTTGGTTAATATGATTTCATCTTGTGTACAAGGAGGTTGTACTGTGCGGTGAATTCTTGGATAATTACGAGTCTCTCTAGTAGAACTCCTGTGATCTTAAGCAGAATTCAAAATTCATTCCTTATGTGCAGTTTCTCTCTTTACTGAGTTTTTGTTTTAATTAAAAAATGTTAGAAAAAAAATGTGAGTTTTGTGAGTCGCAATCTGCTGTACACAGTAATAAATCATTGTATATTTTGGGATTATGCTTTATTGCCCTGTCCAAAGAGATTTTGAAAGTATGGGAGAATAGTATAGCCTTACCTTGTCAGTACAGAAACTCCTAAATTGCTATAAACTCAGGCACTCTTTACTATGTTAAAGGAACATCAAATTTCAGCTTCAGATACAAATCATTAAAATTTCTTTTAATGTGGTCTTATATTTTTCTATAGTTGCAACATTATCACACTTTTTGTGATAAATTATGTTTTTCTTAAAGGTCTGATTTTTTTTACCAAATTACCTGAAAAGCTTGATTTTCATTAAAAACTGTGATGCTTCTAAACCCCATGATGGTCAAAAAGCTTGGTGACATGAAACACAAAAGTTTCAATCCCATGCAACAAGAAAAGTAACGCAACGTCTATTGCTTTTAAAATCTTCTGATTTTTAAGGCAGTGTCATGGTTTATAACTATGGATGTTTGTCGATACTATATCCTCAGTCTGTCCTGAGCAACTCTGCTAGAGTTTAGGTCTTAAAATAAGATTTGCCAATTTGACAAGCATATTCATTCCATTTTGCTATGTGAAAGACCCAAACTGACAAAAGACTTTTACTACATGGGCAAACCATCGAAGCTGAATGTAATACTAACAAAAAATGTGCAACATATTATATGTAAAATTTTTTTTTCTTTAATTTTTTACTTACAGCATATGTAAATGTGGTGGTGGGTTTTTTTTTTGTTTGTTTGTCTTTTTTGTTTGTTTGGGTTTTGCTTGTTTGATTTTGTTTGTTTGTTGTTATGTTGATTTTTTGTGTGTATGTGTTTTTTTGGTGTTTTTTTTTTTAATAGCAATCATAGGTAATCAAGCTGGACATGGATGTATCACTCTTTTTTAAGATGGTTGTGCCTGCCAGAGATCCATACATAAACGTAACAAATTTTATACAGTTAGCAGGAAAGCAGTTCTAGACACTGGAGATGGTAGAATCCATTGTGTCCTCTAGGACCAGCCTAGTCCTTTGATAAAAGGGAATACTGCAAGGAATATTACTTGTGGGGAATATTGCAGAGAATATTACGGGAAAGATTGCACTTGCTGAGTTGTAGCTAAGACACCTTGTTACACTTGCAACAACTTGGCTTTTGGCATTAAAATGTGTGATTTAGTGGCACAGAGGGGCTGATTTGTTGAAGAAGATGGAAATTCTGCATAATCCATTTTGAAGGATCAAAACCTACCCGTTGTGTTCAGTAAGAAGTCACATTTTTTCCTGTGTCATTTTAACCCACAAATGGATGATATTTACCTGCTGACTTCATGGATTAGCTGTCAGATGGCTGTCATCTTGTCTGGCAAAGCTGTTGTGTGTCTGTTTTGGTTTTGAGTTTTGTCAATACTGACAGTAGTTCCATGACAATAAGCCTTGATCAGCAATTTTTGTGTTCAATTTTTGTCCTAACAGTTGTGTCTTTTGGAGTCATTATTTGAAATCTGGTGGGCTGGCTGCTGCCAGAAAGTGCCTTTCTGCTTACCTGGTTGATTTAGTCAATTTTTCTAAAGACTTTAGACTTTCTTCATTAAAGGGGAAACCAATAGCCTGCCATATAAAAATGCTGCTACTACTTTTGCCTCCAGATAACTCTTAGATTAGTAAAGGCTGAGTTAAATTAAACAACTTTGTGTTCTAAAGAACGTCACTCTTCTGCAGCTCCCTGGGCAAGAGAGTAGGTAGTAGTAAGAGCAGCACGTTCTAGGTGGTGGTAGGGACAAGAAAATGGGAAATGCAGCAAGATGTGGCAGCACAGGAAAAAAAAGACTTTAAGAAAAATAAAGGTCCTGAATGTAGTACTATGCCAGAAAATGCCTTAAACTCACTCATATCTTTTCTGTGTTTTCTAGTCCTAGTTTAAAATGTCTGCTGCTGATAGTCCTGGAAAAACCTACTCTGGAATCTTGTGTAAGGGTCAATTGTCCTTTTATTTTTTTTTCAAATGAACCTTGATATCTTGCTGTTTTGAAGGTCATGAAATAGTGATAAAAAAAATCATATTGGAACGCAAAAGTTGCTAGCTCTCAGCTTAGCTAGAAAGACTTTGATAGGATTTCTCAGTTTTTCTTGTATTTTCTTTCTTTTGGTCAGTGTTAAAATATCCTTCAGAATGAACTGGTTTTCTTGCAGGCCTTCATTCTTGTCTCTTTGACTTACTCTGTATCTATACCCACTGATACAAATTTACTGGTTATTTGAATTAGAGGGAGAGAGGGTGTTTCATTGTGCAATTTTGAGAGGATTCGGTGAGTAAGAAGGCTCAGACTCAGAAGGAGTAAGAAGGCAGGTGGAGTGAGATGGTGAGACAAGCACACACATCTGCTTTTGCAGTGGACCTTGTTTCATTTCTCTCCAAGGCAGTGCCACCCCCACCATACACTGATTCATCTCTCAGAAAGTTTGATTTTTCTGCTGAATAAGATTCAGACACTTTGGACTCTACTGGTTAGATTTTTCATTTCTTTACCTGGACAAAGATATACAATGTTTAGGGATTATGTTTTTCCTTTTTCAATTGCAACCTATATACTTCATTGCCTAAGTGCTACTTTAGCATCAATTGCAAGACTATAAATAAAAAACACGGCTCTGTATTTGTTCATCTAAGACCTTGAAAAACAGTAAATCAAAATCCTTTCTTGGTCTACCTTCAGTTCTCATGACAGGACCAATACATTTGAACTGCTGCAACTTATTTAGATGATGTTTGTCAAGATGGTGGATTTAAAATACATAGCAGCTTTTTTAAAGCAAAGCTGATTGCTATTTTATGTGTCTAGTACCATGGCAAAGTGGACCTTAAGCATTTCTGCTTTCCAAGCAAGTTTGTTCCACAGCTCATGACAGGGACAGCCTCAGTGTTCCCAGGAACATCTTCAGTGTACTTGCTTTTATTGCCCTTCAGAAAAAGTGAGATCTTGTCATTACCAGCCTTTCCCCCACACTGAACTCCAGTTTCTACCTCCTGTTCAGGGGTCAGGGAGAGAGACCAGGGCATGGAAAAGAACAGTATTTCCCACCCTAGGAAATTAAACAGCATGCACTTTTTCCTTGCAGAGGAAAATAATCTAATCGGCACTGTAGATTGACAGCCACAAGTGAGTTACGTTGCCTAAAAGCCCAATTCTGCCTCTTTGTGTAGACTGAATAGCGTGAGAGTGCTGCTGTCCCAGGTAGAGACCCCAC
Organism: Todiramphus chloris collaris; assembly: GCA_025345505.1. NCBI lineage: Eukaryota > Metazoa > Chordata > Aves > Coraciiformes > Alcedinidae > Todiramphus > Todiramphus chloris. The sequence continues at coordinate 1,593,130 of JANVCC010000276.1, read as the reverse complement.
AGAGTTTAGGAAATGAGGTTTTTGGTACACAAAAACATCTTTTTTGGGGTGAAAGACAAAAAGAAGAAAGTAAAATTTGGACTTTGTCAAAAGAGATCAAACGCAAAGCACAGAACTTCCCTAATGCACCAGGGCAGGGAAAAAACTCAGGCTACATTCCTGTGTCTGACTTAAATGGTGATTACTCTTTGATCCTTGAGAGTATTTTATTTCCATTGTGACTTTTCCAGCTTGTCCCCCTATTTTTTTATTTATTTTTTTTTTAAGGGCATGACTCTGAATGCAAGTTAAATCTTTGAAAATATGTCAATGAATTTCAGCACTCAGACACATAATTAATCTTCATATATCTCTGGTAGTAATGCAAACACACCTGTAGGATGTTTTTCATTGAAAACACAAGGAGAGAACCTGTAATAAATCTCAGAGTGATAGCTTTATCATGACTGACAGAGCTGCTGGAGGCCTCTTCTTTATGAGTATAATTTGTGAGTATATAAAGAGGAGATTGATTTCCACAGACCACTCTCTTCTCCTTAGTATTTATTCCTAGTCTGTATAACCAGCCCTAGTTTTTATTTTACAAAAAGACCTAACATGTGTGACTTGATTAAAACAGTGATTCCCATATTGCATTTCTATGAGTCAGCACAGGCCAACGTGAACACAATTTAATTTTGTACTTTGCAAGTCCCACAGCCTAGTGATGTGCATAATTTTTCAGGGAGTTGCAGCTCTCTTCCTTGTCAAGACTTGTTCTTCTGGATCCTTTGGAAACAACAGTTTAACCTCTTGGACTGAGCCAGGACCTACTAGCTGGTGAGGATGAAGTGCTTTAAGAAAGCAGCTATGGGAGTAATGAGATGTGACTGTGAGATGAGCCTTGCTTGACAACATACAACAAACCTCACATCTCTTGCTAAGAAGTGGCTGTCATTTTGATCTGCATGAAGTTTTGTGCCTCCTGGATTTGAGCTACTCTGTCTGTGTTGAGCCAAATCTTTCTTTTGAAGGGAAAAAGTTCTGCTGATATCCACAAGGTCACTCATCAAGTGCAAAGGCAAGAAACTGGCTCTTTGACTCCCCTCACAGCATTCTTTTGGTACGTATCATTAACACATTTTACTGACGGAGAAACTGAAAGCTGACATTATAAATAACTCACTTAAGGTGTCCTTGCTCTCAGCTGAATCCCTTGCACCATTCTGTCCCTAGATACTTTTTATTTTTTACAAATCAGCTGTCCTTGAAAATCATCAATTATCTGTTTTCTTAAACACCCCTGCATTGTCAAGCATGATGATTCTTTCGTATTTATTCTGTAGGATGACTAGGCAGTAATTCTGCATGGGACAGAGAAAATTAATGTTAAAGGGAGTTTACCCAATATACCAAATAAAGAAATTGTGGAAATGAGAATCCCTAAAGAACAAAGAACATCTTTCTACTTTTTCTGCTGCTTTATTCTAGCCCAAATCCACAATAAGACCCTTTCTCTTCTACTTCTTTTATTTAGAATCAAAACAAAATTAGGAGAACACAGTTTGACCACAGCAGAGATGCACGTCTTCATTGCAGTTCATCACATTGCAGTGCTGTGTCAAAAAATGTGTTAAGAGACAGAAAGGGATTCACGCTAGCTGAAGCAAAAATACCACACTGCCAATAATTATTTTCTGTAATAGTCTCGTTGAAAGTATTAATGCAATAAGGAGCTGGGTTTTTTTTAAAGTATGATGTCATTCAGTGCCAGCTGGCTGACCAAGAGCCTGGGCTAGGCTCTATCTGTCACTCTCTGAATAGGAAGAACAGATCTTTTAGTTTTCTTTGTTAAAACCTTGTATACTTGGCTGTACCAAACCAGGCAGATTGCTTGAAGTGACTGGCTGCCAATGTAATTTGTGTTGGTAAATAAATATAAAATGTTGGGATCTTTCAAAGATGGGATTGAGAGGCAATGACTGTTGCCAAGCAGACTGTAGTCATTTCCTGAGCAATAAAACTGCTTTATCAGCTCACCTTAAGCTTAATTTGCACAAACTCCATTTGTTGTGTCCCTTCATAAGCAAAGCTGGTAAACTGAAAAATGTCCTGTGTCTATGGTGTAACGTCAAGCTCACCTGGCTCCTTTTCACCCAGACTAAATAAAGGGTTCTCCTTAGCCCTCTCCCATCAAGTCTTCCAGCCAACCAGCTCCCCAATGCTGGTTAGTGTATGTCCTGAGTTTGGCTATGATAGAGTGAATTTTTTCACAGTAGCTGCTATGGAGCTGTGTTTTGGATTTGTGCTGACAATCATGCTGATAACACCGGGATCCTGTTTTCCTTACTGCTGAGCAGATCTTACAGAGTCAAGGCCTTTTCTGCTTCTCACTCCATCCCACCAGTGAGCAGTGTAGAGGTGCACAAGAAGCTGGGAGGGGACACAGCTAGGACAGCTGATCCCAACTGACCAAGGGGATATTCCACACCGTATGATGTCATGCTCAGCATAGAAAGCTGTGGGGAAGAAGAAGGAATTGGGGGGGGGAGGATGGTCAGAGTAATGGCATTTGTCTTTCCAAGTTACTGTTACATGCGATGCAGCTGAATACCTGCCTGCTGAAGGGAAGCAGTGAATGAATTTCTGATTTTTATTTTGATTTTACTTTACGTATTTGCTTTTGGCTTTTGCTTTACCTACTAAACTGTCTTTATCTCAACCTACAAGTTTTCTTTTCACTTTCACTTTTACCCTTCTGATCCTCTTCCCATTCCATTGGGGAGGAGGGAGTGAGCAGTGCTGTGGGGCTCAGCTGCCAGCTGGAGTTAAACCACAACAGTATAGTGGAAGAAAGTGGAGCAAGGAAATAGGTGATGCTGAGTTAAAATAGTCAGACACAGATAATAGATCTGGACTTGGGAAGAAGCCAGCTGAGACTCGGGTGCAACATTTTCCGACTTGTACCATTCTTCCAGAGGGGGGATGGTTATGGCACAACATGAAGCAACATCTCCTGGGCCTGAGGAAGGCAATGCTACTTCAGAAGTAGGTGTCACCTGATAAAAAGAGGTATAGATAAACCTGCTGCAGCCTGAGCCCTGGCAAAAGATCTAGGAAAGAATGTAATAGAGTCCTGCCTGTTGTCGGTAGGAATAAATTAGTCTCCTATTGCACTGTACTTCATTGACATAGGAAACTCGAATTGGCTTTTCCTACATCATGGGGATGACTGAAGGTAAATTGAGAGTCATTATTAAGATAGGCATGTACTAAATGTGGTCAGCAGAGAGAGAGAAAAAACACTTCTTTTGCAGAACAATTCAGAAAGGGGAAAATCCTTTGTAGAAAGGAATAAACTGAACTAAAAGCAAACCACTATGCAGTTCAATAAAAGGTTGCCCTCTCCAGTCAAACAGATACAATTTGCCACAGTGTGTATAAAGAGGATCTTTTTCAATTTAGCTATTTCCATTAATGTATGAACCACTGATCAATATTAGACATCGTTTAGCTTCTCAGGTCATGAGAAACAACTCATTGGCAAGCATTGTATTTCTAGGAGACAAAGTCTTGGTGTGGTAAATGTACGATCATGCAAACAAATTGAGTACTTTCCATGGAAGTTGAGGGCCAAATTAATAATTCTCCTTCTTATACCTTCAGCAAAGGTATAAAGCTTCAGGACTATTCCAAAAGCTATGAATTTCTTGAAGGTCATATCAACATAGTTCTTAAATGAATTCAGAGACCTTCAAGAAGGAAACAGACCTTTGGTCGAGCCTCACCTGCCCTTGTAGCCTCACATGGTCTCGCAGATTTCACACATAAGGGTAAGAACACTGCAGAAATGCAGTCAGAAAGCTACATGCCAAAATCACCACTTGTACTATCTAATTGCTTTCTGTTAGAGCAGCTTTCTGAGGCCTCAACTTTCAACAGATCTCCATCATATCCAGCCCTGAACATACTTGTAATTGGACACTGTTCTTGTTCTGCAGTCTATAGCAATGAAGGCAACTAATATATTAGCTGTTATATAGATGGAGGACTGGGAGATTAAATATCTTGTCCGAGGTCATAAAGGAAACGTGTGGCAGGTCTGGGACTTGTGAACCTGGAAATGTCAAGTTGAAGGCCTCAGCTGTGGCTGTATATTTACTCTTGAGTGTTAGCTGACTGCACATTTAACAAAACACTCCAAAAGACATCAATATGTTACTGTTCCTATTGGAAAATGACTGGACAACCATGCTTCTTTTGATAAGTAGCCAAATCTTGCCTGGGCAACTTACTCAGTTTTGATAAATTGTACTAAGTAATTTGAAGAATAGATTGTATTGTCTTCTGAGTATGCTTACATAGATTCTTTGGAGAATAAACTGTATCTCCTTCTTGTAAATATTAATAAATAATGGGGTTTACATTTCACTTAGGAGCAATCAAACAGTCAAGAACTAACCACAATTGTAAAGGCTGAGCTACTAACTCAGTTCAATGCCCCCGGAAGAGCTTTAGTCAACAGTGAGTTTAGGCAGTTTGAAAACATGGACTACGTATAGCAGGGATTTTGCCTTGCTTGAACTACAGAGCTTCTCTTTAGCTTAGTAAAAGAAAAAATGCTTTGGGAATCAATGACCCAGGTTATGGCTCCATTAGTAGTTTGGCCCAATTTTAATTAGCTGATGATGTGTGCACTATGGTTTGCTAATAAGGGGTGTAATGATTTTAGATGCTTTTAGTTATAAAGCCCCTAAATTTTACTTGTGCACTGTCCAACATTAAGCCTTCTGGGCTCTTCTGGGTCATCTCCACTTCTAGTGGGAACCTTGCAAGGGTGTCCAGGTTTGAATGCAGCTGAGATGCTGAGCGAGGAGCCTTTCTGACTGGTGCTGTGCTTCAGTGGCTTTTGACAGCTGGATACACAAATTCTCCCTGTAATTATCTGTGTACTGAGGGTCCATTAGAAAGGCATGTGATGGCCCTAGGCCACAGATTTCTGGCTTCACCATGGCCCTGGAAGTATCAGGTTAGCCTTGAAACAATTTCAATTTACACCATGTGACTAAAATTGTGTCAAGCCTCTTAATACTATGAGTAGCAGGGTGGGAGTTCACAGAGGATAGCACAGGTGATGCTTTTTCAGAGAGTGATTTATTCTTTTTTCATGTAGAAAAGGAGTAAATATTAATAAGAACACTTGAAATTACTGACTTCTTGTTCTCTGTTTCACAGATATGCTCTTTCAGTAGCGTGATCGTCTGTCTTTTTGATGAACAAATGAGGGAGTTTGTAATTTGTTATCAGGGAGTATTCAATAACATCTAATTTAGGCCATTTTGCTATTTAACAGAGGTACAATACAGAGCTCCCTATGGAATAGAAGAAGACACAAATTCCTCCAGAAAGGCAAAGAAAGGCACATAAGTTAAAGATATGGGTCCCCCACTAACTCTGTGTTTTGAAAACAGAGTGCATGTGCGTTTGTGTGTGTGTGTCTTTGTAAAATAAGAAGGTGCTATTTCTTTGCTTAGCTAAATCACAGAACAGCCTATATTGGAAAGTACCTCAAAATATCATCTGGTCCAGCCTTTCATGGGAAAGGGAAACTAGAGGAGATCATCTACCACCCTGTCCTGTTGCATCTTGGAAACCTCCAGTCATAGGAACTACACCACATCCCTGGGTAAAAACATTTTATCAAGAATGCAATCAAATGCCTTTTAAAATCCCTGTTTACCAATAATGCATCTTAACAAAAGGGGAATAAAAGCAAAATGCTTAGTGAGATATTCTGGATCTGATTAAGTATAATGACACCCACATTAAGGAACAGAGGAGATTTAGTGCAACATGTTATCAGTGCCAGAGGATTTTCCTCAAAGTGCCTCCTCATTTCCTCTCTCCACTCTTTAGTTTCTATTTTTTGCTTATTTTACAGGATTTTCTGCCTCTGAGAAAGACAAAGTGACCTCCTTGTTCCCCTATAATAAGGTTGCACATAGAACTTAACTAGGTGGTTTACCAAGTCCTAGGGGATTCCTCATCATAGAGGAAAGCCAAATTCAGAGTTAATGCTGTTGGGACTGTCAGCTCTATGCAGCTCATTGTCAGGCTGATCTCCTAAAATCCCTGAATGGGTGTGGGAAGCCCCTTTGGGTGTCTAATGATAATGTACTTTTCCTCTTTCATTAACTTTTGTATACAAGCAGCTATCATGCTGACTGGATACTAAGCACTTTACTGCCCATCTACATCCAAGTCAATGCTACTTAAGGCTAATCACATGCTAACTACATATCCCAGTGACAAAGCTGCATCCCCACTCTGTCTGTATTGATCTCCCATCAGTCATCTGTAAGTGACCGTGCTAGACATGGCCCTTGGGCATTTTTCCAATACAAAAGCCACTTAACATTAAAATTGCAGGATCTCTTTTGGCTGTTTTACAAGCCTTTATCAAAAACATTTAAAAACCTACCTTTACTCATAACTACTCTATGAATTTTTTTCACCTTTGACCATTGACTCCTTTAAGATAACGAGAACATTTGCGCACCAGATTGCCCTTCTTCAAGTTTTATTCATTGTCTGAGAGGACCACTAAAAGCAGTGGCAAAAATAATGGAGAGAAAACCCTTTTGCAGCAGTGTTTGCTTCGTTTTAAGAACAGCAACGTTAAAAAGGGAGACCAGGTCATTATTTCAGACATTTCTATACCCTTTGGGTCAGGTGCCCATCCATTTACTTCATTCAGATGAGCAGGCAGTGGGGCTGCCTCTGTCTTCCTAGTCTTCTGCCATATAGCCTTTCACTTCTTGGCATGGAGACGGTGTTTGTTTTTCATGTCTATGTGAAAAGCCAAACTAGTACAAATTCTTTTACTCTATCACTGCCACATATGAACACTGAATATATAATTTCAGACACTCTGTGGTTGTTGGATCTTGTTCAGGAGGTTAGATGAGAATTTTAATTGCATAATTCTGCCATCCTTTCCTTTCTGCACTGTTTCAAGTTCTCCTTAATTTGAGGATACATCTACAGCTTCAGAACAAGTTTAACAACAGTCGTTTTTCCAAGTTTAGTATTCATCCAGCTAAATCAGCTTGTACTGTAGTTTGTCTGTGTTCAAGTAGTAACCCTTTTAACAACAGCTCTTGTTGTGTGCAAGGATGTTGATTGTTTTAGGCCCAGCCACCAGCTCAGCACCACACAGTCCCTCCCTCCCTCCCTCCCTCCCTCCCTCCCTAGAGGATGGGGAGGCGAATTTGAAGAAAAAAGTAAAAAACTCACGGGTTGAGATAAAGGCAGTTTAATAGGAAAACACAAGGAGAGAAGAAATAAAAATAATACCAGTGATACCAGTAAAAGAATATATCAAGAGAGTGATGTGCAGTGCAATTTCTCACCACCTGGAACCTGATGCCCAGGCTGTTCCCAAGCTGCAATCCCTTCTCCCCTCTGGCCAGCTCCCCCAGTTTGTATACTGAGCATGACATCCTATGGTATCGAATGTCCCCTTGGGTAGTTCAGGTCAGCTAACCTGGCTGTGTCCCCTCCCAGCTGCCTGTGAATATGAACTCTATCCCAGTTGAAGCCAGGACAGCTGTTCACACTGGCCTGCAGAAATTACTAGAAAATCCTTGCGGTGGAAAGTTGTATTGTTTGCATACAAGGCTGTAGGTCTTTCTCTCTCACTAAAGCTACAACTTCCTTTATTTGTTGGACTGCTTTGAAACTTTAAACACGTCACAGACAAGTCTTACTTTATTCCCATAAGAGGATTCATCAGTGCATTTGAAGGGCCATATGTTGAGTTGACACTATCAACTATAGGCAGTATGCCAACGAAATACTCAGGCAGGCAGCTCTTCCTGAGTTCCATACTATCTATTTTTTGACGATCTATTTTGATTTGTGTCTCATAAAATGCATCAATTACGTACATAAGGAGAATTTCTCCACAGGATGTTAATGGAGTAGTGTACAGTAAAAGGTCAAAAGCACTGTGACTGATCCTCTTAGAATAACATCCAGGAAAAGCTTTCCCTAAAAAAGACAAAGTATTTATAGTAACAATAGCAAAATACAAATGTCACTTTGGAGTCTATTTATCTAAATCAATGGTTCTCAACATTTTTCACTCAAGAGTATTACTTCTTAGGACTAAAACCAACCTATCTGCTCCAAATTTCACACATTTTCCACACACATTGCATGCTTGGCTATATGAAACCTGTTCTGATAAGATACTGTGATAGTATAAAGGAAGCAAGATTAAAATGAACTCGCTTAATGTGATGGGTTCAGCTGCTTGTTGCATCACTTTACGTCTGGCAGTTTTGTTGCAGTACAGTGGCAATTCTGTGTTTGCAGATATAATCATGAGGGAACTCTCTGCCAGTGGATGACAAAAGACAGAGAAAAAGTTAGATGCCTCCAGCACCCCTGCCAAACACTGCCTGGTGAAATTAAGTGACTGACTGGAATCTTTAGTTCTTCTGTTCCCTTAGCATCCTCAGAAGAACCTGGGTTGAAAAATGGTTAAGTTTGGAATCACTTTGTAGGTTGTTCACCTGGTGATGAAAGTAAGTCTGTAATGGCGCATTATCAGCCCTGGATCATGCTCCCTGGGGTGTTGGACTGAAGTGTGCCAATTGCACTCAATCCTATGCCAAACTTCACTGTTGGACAGTAACTCCAGAATTTCAAGATGGGTAACAAGAAAATAATTTTTTATGCCATTGGATTTGCAATATGTATATTGTACTAACTCAGCTAATATGCAAATATATTTTTTCCAGGCTTTGTTGAAGTGAATAAATAATAAAATTAAAACTCTGTCTCAATTGTAATCACTTTTCTCTATATTTTTCATCAGTTCTTCCAGGTGCAAGGCATTTTGGTTAACTGAGAGATTCAGAGTATGTGCAATTCATTAATATTAACCTTTTAATTTTCTTCATTTTTAATGCATGATAGGTATTTTTGAATAATAAGAAGCTATTGCATTATATAAAATACTGATAGTACTGAAAACATGAAGGAAAGAAGGCAGTCCGGACAAGTAAGATGTCCTTGGTAATTGAAAGCAAAAGAACAAAACTACATACACAATATACCTGCACCTATGCACAGAATGCAACAGTGCTCATAACATACCATCAAACTGTAAGTGCTTACTGTACTTTTCTCCAGTACATTTTTTGTAGTAAAATTAATGAAATCATGTAGTGGCTTTTTGTAATGTGGGCATTTGTCTCCCAAGGCCCAGAATGACACCACAGACTGCTTTAACTCACGCCATCAAACTGCTGGCCACTTTTTGACACTGTTGCTGAGTTTGTACTGATCCAGAGACTGAGGGTAGCCAGTTCCATTTCCCATTAAAAAATCTTTTAAAGCATTTAACAATATTTCTTAAGCTTTTTTTTTTATAAACCAGAGAAGGCAAGTAACCCTAGATGGTTATAACTCATTGGTGGGTTTTATGACAAGCCTGGCCATTATCTCTGTGATCTGTCTGTGGGAATTCTAAAAAAATTCAGGACAAAGAACAGTTAAAACCCCATCTTTCAGTGACTGTCTCTAGACCAAATTCATCAAACTGTACTGATTTTGAGGGTTCCCTCAGAGCTTATATTTGTTTCAGACGGGAAAAACAGGCTTCTGGGTGATATACTGGAATCAGAACTCACAAACATTTAAAAAGCAACACAGAAAGACATAAACTTTGTTATGAGAAAAAGTGCAGAGAAAGCAACTGATATTAAAATTGTCATGGATAGTTTCCAGGAGAGACAAATGCCAAGAGATGGGGAGATATAAACAATGTTCATGTTGGTAACATACATGGAGAGGAATCACAATGCAAAATGTTGCAAAGAAAAATGGAAAACTTTTAATAACACGAGAACTGGGAGAAACTGAGGTGGGGATGCAGAAGAGAAAAAAATAATTTCCTCATTAAGTTGAGATACATATATTTTAGCTTTCCTCATTTGCTGCACATTCAGAGGGGCAGATACTCCAGCTGATGCCAAACCAGAGTGAATTCTTCTGCTCCTCTTCCTTTAAGATGCCGAGGGAAAACTGCCAGCATCCACTGCAGCAAAGATAACTTTTTCCCAATGAAGAAAGTGACTGTCAGGAAGGGTCATTATGGCAAAGGAGCCTACCTAGATATGTCTAAGTATCTGGACTGCTGAGCCTTCATCCAGCTGGAAAACTCCAACCCTATCAGTTAAGTTAACTCAACATTCACTGAAATGAACAGTTAGATACCCAAGAGTGTACCCTGCCTCAATTCTTGACTCATTTGGAGAATGAAAAAGTGACACTTATGACAAGTAAACTTCCGAAGTTACGGCTCAATCAATATATTCCATTGGAGTCTCACTAGGGAACTTAGAATCTTTATTAAATAATTAGATGGTGTTCTAATTTTCCCATTTTAGATGCCTTCTCTGACACATGAATCTTTTCTTGCCTTCTTTCTTCCATGGGCTTGTTTTAAAAGATAAAGTTTGCATTGTGGTTGTTGCATCCATAGAATCTTAATGCCTAACCTCGAAAATCTGAATGCTAAATAAAGTCTTTCCCTCCAGAGCGCTAACCATATCCATTTCTCTGTTTTATTTCTTTTTTTTTTCTTCCTTTTTTTTTTTCATTCTTCAACAAAAGAATAAGTAAATCCTCATTACCCAGAATCACTTGAAGCTTGTCTATATAAAGAATATATTGGGTTTCTCATGAGTCTGTGTGTGTGTGTGCAGAACTGCATTGCATTAGCATTCCTGAATACAGGCTTTTTAATGTGCTAATCTTAGGAAGGTAAAATCAACATTCAAATGGTAATTATTTAGGAAGTAAATTGATCAATTTGTCCTAAGCTCCATGAAGATGAACTGAGGTCAATCCACTTTGCCTGTTAAGATTTTGAAGATATCTGGTTGGATTACTTTCACAGTAAAAGCCTGTTTTCCACTGGGGTTTAAGGAAAGGGAAAAAAAAAAAAAAACCCCAAGAAAAAGGAAAAAAAAGAACTGAGCTTTAATGTTAGACCTTAGGAAAAACAAACTTTTCATGTAAGTGCAATTTTCCCAGTCCCAGCAAGCTGTCCATGTAAATAACCTCTGTGTTATTAGCTTTTAGTACCATAGCTCTCCCTGTGGTGAGGGTAAAATGGTTGCTAACTAAACAGAGTTGAGCTGTCTTGGTTCTACAACACTACATGTATTTTCTGAGGTATTTTTAAGTCTGGGGAATGTGTGGATGAGCAACTACAATACATGTAGAGGAGAGACAGAAAGAACTTAGAGGTAAGCTATTCAAATTAGAGGAAAGCATTTCAAAACAGCACAGTGAATATTTTTTAGCTAAAGTGAAACACTACAACATTGTTACTGATAAAAAGACTTAGAATTAACACATTAAGTGTTAGGTTAGAAGTACATGTTTCCTGGTGATAAATCACTAGACCGCATGAATTCAAATACTATAAAGCTAAAACTTTTCCTTTATTTTAAATAAGAAAGAAAAATTACATTTTGTAGTAAGAGAGACGGATGGACACAATGTGTACAACTGTTGATTCTGGCTTTTGAACTTGAAATACCCTCAGTACAGAAGTATTTTTACCAGTGTTTCACCCCTTTTCTAGAGGCACTTTCCAGGTGGCTAAAGAATCCCTAAATCTTCAGCATTTATTCTGAGAGTATCATTAGTGTGTTAATATGGATTTTCCTGATGGTTCTATGATGGAAAATAATTCACAAAAAAAAGAAAATGTAGGACCAGTGTCTCATTTCATACAGTATTTTTCAACTTGTCATTAGCATAGTTTGAACTGGTGGCTTGAAGATAAATTTCTTGGGGATTCCAAATAATCTGCCTTGGAGTGGATTTCAATATCAAGGCTGCGGAAGTCAAAGAAGACTGATATTTTCTTTAGAAATTTTTCAAGATTGGGTAAGTTTTACAGTTTAGGTAACTAGTTATCTATGCAGTCACTGAAATATTTGTGTCAAACCAATTTCTGGTCTCATTTTATTTATGGGAAGAATGAAAACCATTGATGTTAAAGACTCCCATTTTATGGCAGTGACTCTCTCTTGACTCATCAAAAGTATTGCCTCACATAGCTGCAGCTTGAAATGCTGTGCAAGCCTAAAGACATGAGAAGCTACACAATCAAGTAGTTTCAGACACTGTCTGGGACTTTGAAAATCAACATTTTTATGGATTTCCCTGTAAGATTTCTTGGGTGTATGCAATGTGCAGAACAACGCATTCAATAGTGGACCAGAGCCCTGGTGCTAGGTGTGAATTTCCCAGCTACTTTGGGAAAGAAATGCAGGTACATGAGCATGGTAAGAGATGGAGGTTGATGTAATCTCTGGGTCCCCAGGGGACTTTGACCATTTCACAGTCCTGCCCTTCACTGAGTATACAGTCCTTGTGCTTTATGAAAAATCAGAAATCTTTTGAGACATGCAGTGAATAATCATAAGGCCAGATGTACTTATAATTTCCTTTCAGATATCAGTAAGGGGTGTTAATGATTATCTTTTGGAAGTGTATATTTTTCATTAAGAGTGTATTTTTTTTTCTCTGTGAGACATATTTAACAAGTACAGAGAAAAGAAATGCCAGTTCTTCCACAATAAAACAAGGAGCAGAGATTCTGAATTTTAGTGGAAGAGGGCTTTGTTGAAATTTACCTTTGCAGTGTAATCCTAGTATTGGTCTGACTTCCATTTCTTTCCTTTCCATGAACTGGAGATGTATGCTTAAGTTTTAAAGCAACTGTCCATCTGAAGAAAGGAGAGTAGAAGAGAAAATTTTGTGCTATCATAGGGATCTATCATAATGGCAATTTTCCCATGGCAATTTATAGCTGTGACTTCTGGCCTTTTTCAGATGTTTTATAACACATTAAATATGTGGTGTACAGAGACAGGAGGAATAGATGTTCTTGTGACCCTTCTGGACTACACACATACTGGATGTTTGTGACTGTGGGGGTCTAATTTAATAGACTGATACAATCTTCCCTAAATTTATGTCCCAAATCTACTTTTCAGCATTTTTTTTTGAATCTTAACACTCCATATTCTTTGCATAGACTCACTGCCCTCCAGGTTGCATTTTGCTTAAAAATAGTGAGCTCTTCCTTGGTGGGGATGGATAAATTCCAAATAACCTTTGACTATACAATAAAAGATTTGGTGAGTAGAGCAGTACATAAAATATTTCTGTGTGAATGTACAGCTGATTAATCACTGGCATAGTGTTTGGAGATTGTCTTTAGACAGTTCAGTCGTACAGTTGAATGTCAGTATTATCATATAAGAATCCCTCCACACGTTTCCCAGTCCTGTGTAGTGATGTTCTCAGGGAGAGCAACAGAAGTAGTGGCAAAATGAGTTTTGTACCTTTGATTTGCAAACCAGAATGCGGGGGTGGTGGGGTGGTGGTTGTGCAGAGGCCAGTCAAAACTTCTCAGGGAAACAAAAATTGTGCTGCTCCAGTGATAAGGATCTATGGTCTAGAGAGGAGGAAAAATGGACCAAAGACAGAGACCCAGGAAGAAGTGCGTGTATGCATGCATGTGTGGTAGGCTCTGGAGACTCCATTGCCTCATTGATGGCACAAGGTGTGCAGAGCTGGTCTTATCTCAGCCTTTATGCTTCCTGGAGCGAGCGGGGAAAGCAGTGTTTGAGGTCATGGTGACACCAACAGCATATTCAGAGCACAGCTATCAGTGTAAGTCTCTAGTTAAATAAAGAGAGTAGGTTACAGTGGCAACATCTGGACATCTCAAAAATATCAAGACAGATGAAAACTGCACAGAAAACTGTGCTCAGGAATAGTCAGTGTCCTTTTTTCAGTTCATGAGGTCTTTTGCACAAGGGTATTTATGAAAACTATAGGATCCTGCTTTTCTCTATTTGTGATCTTTTAAACTACTAATTATGGGAAAGGATACTTTGTAGTCTCTGGAAATGATGAGGGTAATAAAGTAATATCTGGGCAAATGTAGAAAATGGATGCAGGAGGCGGAGGATGGAGTTCAGGTTCTTTTAGAAACATCTCTATATTCTAATTGAGAGACTTCAATATCTGTGACCTGAGCTAAGTCCTTTCTTGTATTTTAGTCTTCTCAGGCTATGAATACATCTGGTGAAGATTTTATTTCTATAATGGCATTCTAACTATCATCAAGAAAAGCAATTTTCCTGATTCTACAAATGTATTTATAAAGGATCATTTTTGTTATATGTGTGGGCGAACTAACAATAACAGGCTGCAAGGTTTTGTCTTGTTACTGAACCTTTGGCAACTTATTATACACCTTGGAAAGATCCCTACTCAGTTCTGAGGAACACTGAAAGGTACTACAATGTATGGTTTCCAAATTTTCCCAGATGACCACAGGAGAAATAAAATGCCCGTTTGTCCACGTCATTAAACTGCCTCACAGTCTGGTACAATTGGCAGACTGCTCCAGAAAGATTCAAGACAAAAACTGAAAGGGCTTTTCCAGGTTGGGTTTGAAGTACAGTGGCAGAGCTGTGCTAGGCAACTTGTTCTGTGCCTTCTTCAACTCTAGGGGCCAATCCTGAGATGTTCTCAGAAACCCAAGTCCCACAAAAGCCAAAGCTATTAGCATCTTCCTTTCATGAAGATTATATTCTCTTGCAAATGTGTACATTTGAAAAATGTGAAATGTGCACTGCTAGTTTTGCACCCTATATTACTTTCTTTGCTATCTTCTATTCTTACTGACATTGCATGACTTTGTTAATAACAGAGTTTCACTACTGCCTCTTAGTTTATTTATTTTTTCTTCTTAAATGTAGAAAAGATATTTTATATTGCTGCAGGACTAGAAGTTGTCAGAATTCTATGGAGGAATTTTTTTAATGGGAAGCTGTCGTGATTTAGCCTCGGCCAGCAAGTAAGGCACACAGAGCTGTTTGTTCCCTCCCCCTCACGGCGGGATGGGCGTGAGAATCAGAAGGGGAAAAGTAAGAAAACACATTGGTTGAGATAAAGCTGGTTTAATAGTTGAAATAAAATTAAATAATAATAATAATAAAAGTAATGAAAAGGAAATGAACAAAAAGAGACAGAAATAAAACCAAAGAAGAACAAGTGATGCAAATGAAAAAATGGTTGTTCACCACCAACTGACCAATGCCCAGCCAGTTCCTGAACAGCAGCCCCCCAGGCAGCTTCTCCTCAGTGTTGTATGCTGAGCATGACATCATATGGAATGGAATAGCCCTTTGGTCAGTTGGGTCAGCTGTCCTGGCTGTGTCCCCTCCCAGCTTCTTGTACACTCCCAGCCTACTCACTGGCAGGGCAGCAGAAAAAGCTGGGAAGTCCCTGATGAACTGTAAGCACTGCTCAGCCACAACTAAAACCACAACTAAAACCTCAGTGTGTTATCAAAATTATTCTCACACTAAATCCAAAACACAGCACTGTACCAGCTACTAGGAAGAAAATTATCTCTATCCCAGACAAAACCAGGACAGAAACATAATACAAGTCCTTTTATTAATAATATTGATACTCCTCTTGTTCAGTCCCAAGCCCATTTGTATAATGAATATTATTGTTCAGACAATACAAATTAACCTCTTGTGTTATGGTAAGACTTGACAACCATAGCCAAGACTGGAACAAGGGGGTGCAGAAAGTCTCCCTACCTTAAAGAACTTTGTCTAAACAGACCAAGAGAAAAATGGGGAAGGAGTTCAGAGAGTAAAAAAAATATTTATTCCAAGTCACATAGTAGAAGACAGTCTAGATTTCATTGTTCCCAGTGCTAAGGATTCTGCTTGATTACCTAAATCATAAACACCATATTGAAAGAATAGATTTAGCTTCAGCATTATTTGTAAAATAAAGCCCTGCAAGAATGGAAAGTACTTTTAAAACAGAATTTGAAACTGAAAAGCATTATTTCTGCCATGAATATCTTACATACTCAGGATTTCAATTAGTTTTATTGTTATGAGAGAGAGGAAGAAGCAAGAGAAAGACACTAATTAAACCCCTCCAATGCATAACAATCCTCCTTAAACTAGTTTAGCCTAGTTTGGTTCCACTACAAAGTGGCCATTTTTGGTTTTAAACTGAAAACTTTTGAAAAGCAACAACGAAAATTCATGTCCATTTATGAAAGCACTTTTCAAAGCAGAAGTCTTGCTGATGGATCCATGTCACATTGGCTGCTGCTGGCGAGAGGGTGCAAGAAAAATCTGGATCCAGGGTACAGGGCTTGTCTAGGTTCTATTGGGCACACCTAGCCCCATGGTGCCTGGCAGCACATGAAAGGATGGCACCTGTCAGAGCCACCTAAGTCTTCCTCTCAGGTACCAGCCCAGTCTCATGTGGCTTTTCTACTTCCAGGTACTGATTTGCAGTCAGTCACATCCTGGGCTGCATCAAAAGAAGCATGGCCAGCAGATTGAGAGAGGTGATTCTGCCCCTCTGCTCTGGTGAGACCTCACCTGGAATATTTTGTCCAGCTCTGGAGCCCTCAACATATTATCCTCAGAGATGAGTACCTGGTGTATGGCCACCTTGCTTTGTTTTCAGAAGCTTCCTTATACCATATTTTCTATGTTAAGCAGTTCTTGCATCGCTGAACAACTGGTTCCGCTCAAGTCTGGACAGAAGGCTGAACAGCACTCACTTCAGCTTCTTGCAGACTCACAGTGTTCCATGCACCAATCTCTTAGCAGCAATAAAGCATGTAAGAAAAGCTGAAAAAAAAAAAAGGTGCTGACCCCCAGACACAACATAATGAGGTACATATACAAGTAGACATTAGGGATGCATACGGTGAATCACTTTCTTACGTGTCTTCCTTGACTAGGGGTACTACAGGCTTACTTGCTTCTTTTTCAAGCATGAAAAATGTCTGTGTGCCAATTCTGAGTACCTGCTCTTTGTTAATACTGGTGCACAGGATAGAAAAGGCACAAATTAAATATATCTGCATCTTTTCAAACCACCCAGCTGCAGTTATTTGAAATGCTTTTATACAAATTTATGCATGCTTATTTGTTTGTATATGTGTATGCTCATGTGTCTTTAGCAATTCTATGAGATGATGGTCTTTTTCTCTAAAAAACCCACTTGTAGGCTTTTGCTTAATTTCTCATGTTCCTATATTACTGTGACTTTTTTCTTACAAACCCTCATAGCTTATAAATTACAATAAGATTAAACCAGATATTGCTAATGTATTTTAAACAGTTGTTAAATTACCAAAGTTGGTTGATCCCTTCCTTGAAATTTGCTGATCCTAACTTTAAATGACTCCTAGGTTATTATTTATATCTTTTAAATCTTTTATAGCTGTACATGGGTGCTTTTATGAAACCCGGTGTAACATATTCTAAGAACAAAAGCATATTTATGTAAGTAGCACTGGGAGCTGACTTGGCAGGTGTTTGCCACAAAGTCTTAACCCCTAAGCATTAGTAGTAGGCATGAAGAACATCCTCAAAAGGTTGTGAGAGTCTCATTTTCTACAGAGAAACTGTTCAGGCTGAACATGTATTAAACAGGAAAGAATAGCAGCACTAGGTCTATCATCAGGTTTGTGGGCTGCAGAAATAAATGAGGATTTAAGAATAACATTTGCAACAAGCGCCATAAACAGAAAATAAAGACAGTGGTGGTGGCCAGGAGTTCTCAGGGCAACTGCAACCTTGTATAACTCATACAAGAGCCAGGCAGAACTTTCTCGGGAAGAAAGGAGCCTCAAATGAGGAAAGAAGCAGGCAAGGCTGTAGTCTCTCCTCTTGCATAAACCAGACAGGAAAACTGGCCAGCTGGAAGAGATCCAGGGCTGTCCCACACGAAGAGGGGTAGCAGAGGGAGCCCAGCCTGTAAAAAGAACAGGACTTTGTCTAGAGCAAGGGTCTGTCAGTTTAAGTTAAGGTAATGAAGTCTGGCACTGAGAACTGTAAGTTTCCCTGGCTTCTGCTAAAGCCAATGATTTTTGTGGATCTGCTGGAGAAGGCCAGCAAGGAATGAAAGAGTTCCTGAGAGTAGAGCAAAATGCAGCTAGAAACTTCCTTTCAGTCTTTAGGCACAAAATGTGTTAGTTCTTTATCTTCTATACAGGAGGCACCGTCCATGGTTCAACATGCTCATCAGAGATAATCAGGAGCTCTTTCAATAAAAATGCTTTTACTGAAAAATGTCATTTCACTGAAAACACATTTTAGAGGCAGAAAGCATAACCATTTTGAGAAGATGGTGTTAGGAAATGTTTCCTGGCTTCAGAACTTCATTTTAGAGAGAGTGATGCCTCTGAGAGCCCCATGGTCTGCTGTTCATAGGCTACACCCGTGAAGTGAGAGACCTTAATTAAGCCACTGCTGTGATTGAATGAAATCAGAGTTTAATCACCTTCTCTGACTCAGAGGGCAGCCTTGGGCTGCAATGCTTAGTTCTGGAGGGACGTGATTGCTAAGAAGGTGCTGCGAGGCCTCCCTGGTAAAGGTAGGCAGTGGTTCCTTCATCCCGTGCTATGGTAAGAGGAAATACGTGCTAGAACCAGTTCAGCCACCTCTTGGATGAATGCTCCAGTTGAGATGTGTGGGATGGGTGTAGGGGGTGAGAGGGTCTTTTTGTTTTGTTGGTGAAGTTTTTTATTGTTTTCTTTTGTAGGTTTGTTGTTTGTTTGGTTTGGTTTCTTTTTTTTTTTTTTCCTGTTTTTAAATGCAAGACTTCAGGGGTTCTTGGTTTTGTTCTTAGAGTGAAGCTGAAACTTTTTGAAAACTTGATCTTTTCTAAGAGATCTGAAAATGTTCCTGTTCAGTTCTTATGGATATGTACTAGTAAGCAGTAATGTGATGTGCTAAGGGGCTGAACAAAGTGTCCACACACCTATGAGATATGTTAGTGTTTTTCTCTGAAATGGGACTCATCTTTAGGTGTGTAGATAGAGGTTCTTAAAAAGGGCTTTATTAGGTTTTAGCTGCGTGGAGCTGACATGAAGTTCTTGCTCTCCACAAGCCATTTATCTCATAGTTTTCCTGGGAGTCTCTTCTCTGATGACTTACAAAATTCCCAAGTATCCTGCTCTGTTCTGTGACTAACTCATTCTCAGTGGAAAGTTCTATTTTAAGCTTATTCAAAACATTTTTTTTTTTTCTGTGAGGAAGTGTAACTGTTAATATCCACTGCAATTATACCAAGCAAAACACTTATTAAAATCCTTCCTTGTAGTTCCAGGTTTCAGTCGTCTACTTTTTTTTTTTTAATATGCTTGCCGTCATTCACATAGAAAAAAAATCAACTATACTAAGAAGAGATGTGAAAGAACTGCTTTTCATTGCGATGATTTTTACTGTGGTAAAATTTCCTGCATGTATAATTTTATTAGCTTTCACAGGAGTATGCAGGCAGATAACTTCCTCCAGAGTCATGCATGCAGTTGTGAATATAGAGATCAGACAGTGGCTACTAGGACAATCAGGTGCTCACAAAACA
Source organism: Todiramphus chloris collaris (assembly GCA_025345505.1). Lineage (NCBI taxonomy): Eukaryota > Metazoa > Chordata > Aves > Coraciiformes > Alcedinidae > Todiramphus > Todiramphus chloris. The sequence continues at coordinate 1,573,621 of JANVCC010000276.1, read as the reverse complement.
TATGAAATAAGAGAAAGCTAGAAGAGCTTGGCTTTCTTGTCCTTCAGACATCAAGAAATTAAATTATTTCCTATGTGAGGGAAGGGAAACATCAATATGGGAGAAAAGCTGGGCTGAAGGATGATTCACGTGTGCAAACAGATGAAAAGGAATGGGGACGCATTGAGCCTGGAAACTGAAGAAGTCATGGGCTTCTGGAAGAACATCCTAATCTGAATACTGGGGACAGGGCAGTACAGTGCTGGTTAGAGTGAGGGGACTGGTCTGTGCCTCAAGGGGCTCCCTTGGGAGTGTTCTGGTCAGCCTAGTGTAATTTAACAGCCCTAGTCACATGTGTGAGTTCACTGTGGGGATCTTACTAATATTTAGAAATATCTGAAGGGTGGGTCTCAAGTAGAAGGGGCCAGTTTCTTTTCCCTGGTGCCTTGTGATAGGATGAGAGTTAATGGTCACAAGCTGAAACACAGGAACTTTCACCTCAACATGGGGAAAAACTTATTCACTGTGAGAGTGACAATGCCTGGAACAGGCTTATCAGAGAGGTTGTGGGGTCTCCTTCTCTAGAGACTTTCAAGACCCACCTGGATCTGTTCCTGTGTGGCCTGTCCTGGGTGTTCTTGTGTTGGCAGAGGTTTGGACTCGATGATCTCCAGATGTCCCTTCCAACCCTTACCATTCTATAATTCTATGACCTTGGCTGACAACTCGTCCCTGACACAGCTGCTTGCTCGCACCACCACCCCTTCCACAGGAGGATAGGATTGGACGGGTACAAGTATGAAAACTTGTGCGTTGAGGTTAAGACAGTTTAAAAAATAAATAAATAAACACAGAAACAAAAACATAAGCCCCAAACAAATAAAAACAAAACAAAAAATATAAATAAAAAAAGAAACCCAAGGAAAACAAGGGATGCAAAGCTGCCTGCAATTGTTCTGCACTGGCTGACCAATGTCCAGGCAGTCCCTGTGCAATGGCAGCCCTGGCAAACTTCTTTCCCAGCTTTTATTTGGTCAGCTGGGGACTGCTGTTCAGGTTGTGTCCCCTCACCCCCAGCATCCTATTCTCTGGTGAGGTGCTACTGGAAGCAGAAAAGGCCTTGACACTGTAAGTGCTGCTCAGCAATAGCTAATACATCAGTGCGCTTAGCAATGCTGTTTTTACCACAAGTCCAAAAGAAGTACTATTGCAGCTAGTACAAAGAAAATTAACTCTTGTCCTAGCCGAATCCAGTATATCATGGATGGCTTGAAACAATACACTTCTCTTGTCAAATGAGTTCTAGGAAGGTAACCACTTGGGTAGGCAACGTGGCACTTGCAGTTACGGAGTTTGCTGTTCTGTCAAATAGTTTTTACCATGGCAGCTGGTGTCCAAATCAGAACCTTACACTTCCAACTGTACTATGCAAGGGCAACAGCGTGACATTGATTTTAAAGCAAAATTTCCCACTGGGATCAATGGGAAACTGTGATTAAAACTAATGATGCAGTATGGCCCCACTTGCCCTGTAGAACAACCCCAAGAGGGCTCTAATAAACTTCCCGTCCCTCTCATCATAGCAGTGGTTTATGCCCACTATATATTGGTAGATATTAAAATGTATAGGGATTTCTCTCTGAATGGCAGAAATGCCACTGGGGTTGGTTGTGCTATAAACATAATTGTACTTTGTTGTATTTTGGGATTACACATTTTAGCCTCAGCTGGAAAACAGAAGTGCAAAGATTGCTTAAAAAAAAGGAAGTCAAAGGGATTTTAACCTTTTCCCTACACTGAATTAGCAGTTTATCCTGAAGGGTCAGTTGAAATACCAAGATTAGTCTCAGTTTGGGTTGTTAGTCCTAGTCCTTCTTTCCACCTGTGATACTACTACGTAAAAGAGAGCCCTTGATCAGATGACATAATACCTCTTGTTAAAAAGCAGCAAATTGTTTGCTCATAAGCTAGACTGGTGGATCTCCTGTTTGAACTCAGAAGCCGTTGGTCTTGATTTCTATCCGAGCTTTGCTTTCTCTTCTTTACCAAAAAATCACCAGATCTGATATTTTTGTTGCTTCATCTTGAGTATCCTTCCTACAGGCAATACTTTCTAGGGCTGCATGAGGAGAACTGGTTTTCCCTCCCCTGAGGTCTCAATAGGTTGCATGACAATCTCACAGAGAATCAAGTGGAAAGAGTTTCTCCCAAGTCTTACAGCAGCTTTGTTATGCTAGGGGAGAAAGAAAAGCACAAATTTTGCAGTATTGCCAGGTTGGGACTGGCTGCTGGTGAAGCTGGTGTAATGATGCCAACAGGGCCTTTCATTTCCAGGAGCACTCTACCTTCCATTTATACCTCTAGCTGTTCTCCTCTTCAAATCCCAGACTTCTCCCACCTTCCACCCCCAGAAATTAAGCAAAGAGCATTTATTCTCTCAGGAATATTTTAGATATTTAGCAGATAATTCAGTTCTCTAAGAAAGGCATTGACTGCTGCAGAGTGGAGGCCAGACCCTCATTGCAAGCAGACAGGCTCCACTTATTTTCCTGGCTCTTCAGATTTACTACTAACACACTGGCAGGCAGCAGTAGTGGATATGATGATGTAGTGTTGGAAATAATCCTGGGTTTTAGTAATACCTTCACACTGCCAGACAATTATGTCCAAAGAGCCCAGATTTTCTAGAAGTAGTGTCCCACCCCCCCTTCTGTTGGAAGCCCTAATTTCCTTCTTGCCCCTCTTCCCTTGCTGTCAACCCTATTATGTCACTTGTGGCCAGATCAAGGATGTTTAAATATAGATTCAAAAATTTCTGTGGGAGGAGTGACTCTGGCAAGGCTTTGTGGCCTGTCTGATCTCACTAAACTAGTACTGACTATTCAGGATCTCTTCCAATACTATCTGGCCCTTCTTTAAATCTGCCAATGTTTGAGAAATTCAGGAATAAAGCAGTAAACAGATGCAATGAAGCTTCAGACTTTTTTTTCCATGTTGGAAAAAAACCCTCTTCCTCCACTTCTGTTTCTACCTTTTGCAACTTAATACTGCCAGAGCTTACTTACTGAAGAAAAAAAGTACTTTTCTGGTCTAGCAGGCTTGGTCCTAACCAGTCACAGCACACGTCAGTGTGGGGATATTTGGGAGATCTGGTTTCAAGCAAAGGCAAAAAGCAGAGTAGTCTTTAAAGCTTTAGTAGAAGTGGATGAGAAGAATCTATTTCTGTTTCCTTTCTCTAAAATTGCCTTGAAGGTTTGTTTCCGTTTGAACAATCATGACCCCAAAATTATTAGGAGGTATTTCTGATGACCTGAGCTTCTACCATAGCCTAGAGTGTTTTTACTCCTCTGTGATTGCTTAGACAAAGCTATACAGTCCTAAACTGTAGAGCAACTGTGAGGGCCTGGTAGAATTATTAGTGTAGTTGCTGAAAGTTGGGGGAAAATCAGAACCTGGTGTGATTTCCTGAAGTGCTCGCACATGGTCAGCTTCTCTCCTGTGTGGAGTAACAACAGTTCCGTGCAACCACTTCAATCACACTTAGATCCTCAAAATGAGCTTAAGCACTTCTCAGACCTTGTGCTGGCCTCATGTTCAGGAGTGGATTTCACCCCCTAGCCATTTAAAGCAACTGAAGTACTTTTTAGCAAAACAATAAATTATAACTTCTGTTTTTTTCATAGAATGGACTGCAGTAGATCTTGCAGATGGACAGCATTGTGTAGGGGCAGGCTTTGGCTACACAGTGCAATGGCTAAAATCAGATTCATTTTGGTAATATTATTTGGTAATAGATTAAAAAAAAAAAAGCCAACAACCAACCAAAAACAAACCAAAAGCCAGAGTGCTATAAATAACAGAATCTATCTGTAAAGCACAAAGAAGATTAAAAGGAGGACTAAGAGCTGAGTCAAAAGACATTTAACTTCTGAAAAAGGACAGGCTAATACTAAGGTTGTCACTAGCACTAGGCACTTTTGCCCGTGAAAGCAGAAGGTAGTGTTCATATGTAATTGTGTAATATTTGAAGATGCATATAGCTCTGTAATATGGTGAAATATAGAAATAACTTTAAAAGACTGATTGCCTTTGAAGTGTATGAAAATAATGTTAAGAATGACTTAAAACCCTTTATGGGGCTGGTTATCTTTGGGAATAACTGGAAGTCCATTAGTGACTACATGCTATATATTGTATTAAATCAGCTAACTTCTCCTCTCAAATTGGCCTCATTGGTGTTTTAGGGTGAAATTCATCCTTAGGCAAAATATACATACATACGTGATGTTGAATCTGCCATTTATTATAGCATCCATAACTCAGTACATCAAGCTGTGCATATGGCCTTGATAGCTGTCTACAGTGGGATGAATTTTCCTTTTGCACACTGATCCAAGGTGAATAACTGTGTCTCATCAACACTTTCTTCTTCAGTGCTTTATTAATAACAAATGAGGGACTCATGAATCCATTCAATTAATTAATTTCATCTTGTTCTCCTTTTCTTGCTTAACAGGTTGATCTGTCTCCAAAATGTACATTTTCTGCATTCCCATTGGACTAATGACATTTAGTTAATTTTTTTTACTTTGGAACATAGCCATCCAACTTAAAAGTAAAAAGAGATATTATACATTTGAATACAGTGTTAGTGCCATTCCCTGCCAGTAAATTCCAATGCTATGAAAAGGAACAAGGATAGGATCTGTCTTCCTTTGAGGTTATTAGACCAGGTGTATCACTGACACACAAGGAGACACTTCCCTTCAGCTGTCTTGGCCCATATAGAGCCCTATTTAAGTTTTGATTCAAATGACCATTTTTTTCCCAACCAATTTAGGGGTTATAATATCTGCTGTTGACCTTCTATTACAACCTGTGAACCATCCTATTTAATGTGAAATTACATCATGTAAGAAATTCCCTTTTGTCCATTATCTTAGTCACTGCCTTGACAGGGCTCTCAAAGAGTCATGGGAGTGTAAATCAGAGATGGGAGTAAGAAGTGAGGAACTTGGGAGTAATAGGTGCGAGTCTAACATGGTGATTCCTTCTGTTCCTAAGGCCACAGCAAGAGCTCAATGAAGAATGGACATTATGTGTTTCTTCCTGGCACTGTGTCAAGTGTAGAATATTTTATGCAAATGAAATATCCTGTTCCGAGAAATAATAGATCTGTAGTGATTTCATTCCCATGTTAGAGCAAGAAGGTTTACATTGAAAAGATGGGTTGGCCACAACTATGACCACTTGTTGAGCACAAAAGGAATATCAAGAAGAAATTAATTGTGTGGCATTAGCTAATAGGTAGCAACACATACACAAAAGGGAGGTCACAGACAAAAAATTTTACAGACCATAATTGATTATTGTGATTTGCTTAACTGGACTTGGAAATTATGGGAGAAAATGAATGTCAGAGTGAGAAAGGTGGAAGTCAAAGCTGATATAACATATCTTGCGTATGTTATGCCTTTGAGCCAGATGTGTGCTCTTGTAGCCAAGAAGGCCAATGGTATCCCAGGGTGCAGTAAGAACAGCATGTCAGCAGGTTGAGGGAGGTTCTCCTCCCTCTCTCTATTCTAGTGAGGCCAAGTGAGGCCACATCTGGAGTGTTGTGTCCAGTTATGGGCTCCCCAGTTCAAGAGAGACAGGGAACTACTTGAGAGAGTTCAATGGAATGCTGCGAAGATGAGGGGGCAGGAGCATCTGCCTTATAATGAAAAGCTGAAAGACCTGGGGCTGTTTAGCCTGGGGAAGAAAAGACTGAGAAGGGGATCTTATCAATGCTTATCAATTGTCAAGAGGATGGGGCCGGTTTCTTTTCAGTGGTGCCTAAGTGACAGGACAAGGGGCAATGGGCAGAAACTGGAGAACATAGTTAGTTTCATGTCAACATAAGGAGAACCTTCTTTCTTGTGAGGGTGACAGAGCACTGGAACAGGCTGCCCAGAGAGGTTGTGGAGTCTCCTTCTCTGAAGACTTTCAAATCCTGCCTGGATGTCATGCTGGGCACCCTGCTCTCAGTGGACCTGCTTTGGCAGGGGGTTTGAACTAGATGATTTCCAGAGGTTCTTTCCAAACCCTACCATTCTGTGATTCTCTTGGGTAATGCCTCAGGCCAGTAACATTGCTTCTGCATTGTATAAGAAAGCTAGGCATGTCTGCAAAAGTTAGGTGAAGGTAAAATCAGTACCAGTAAACAGGATTCTTCATTCCAGGGGAAGACAAGGAATATACTGGTGCAGTGACACCTCCGGAACATTAGGAGACTTTATGAAGTGAGGCGCAGATCAGTCTTTGGATATCTGTGAGAGACTGGGTGCACTTTCATCTTGTTTCAGATGTTGCAAAATGCTTTGTCTCAGATATGTCTTCTGGGATGGAATCCTATGCTTTTTCTCTCTCATGAAGAAAAGAGAATTTTGCAAAAATCCATCTGAGTCGCTTCATGTGTTCCTAGGCCAGATCATATGTGACTTTTTCCTAAAGTTAGAGAAGACAAACAAATCACAGTTGCTTGGAAAGCCAACATCCTTCTATGGGCTTTTCCTTTGGCTTTTTCTGCAGCTTTGCTTAGTGCTCTTCTCCAGTAGGTACATGGCCCATACGAGATGCTGTGATTGAAGCACGCTGTGTTTTCAACAACACAGCTAAGCAACTCAGAAGTGTCAAGGGGTCACCACTTTGTCAGGTGGTACAGCAGTGACAACAAAATTCCTAGTGTCGACCCCCATGGCAGCACAAGGTGATTTTAGTAGAATAAATAACACTATAAAAAGACTTAGTGGAACTGAACTACAGACCTTCTACCAGTCCATGCTATATCCTCTCTTGGGTTCATATATAAATTATCATGTAAGTACCAGCAGACAGCTATATTATTGACAAGCCCCGCTTTGAATAGAATGGAAGACCTCCATTTCTAGTGGGAATACCTCTAATCTTTTACTCAAAAGGAGATTGGGTCTGTGAGGTTTATTGGCTTCTATTTTTTTCTCAACCTCAGAACCCTGCTGTGAACTGTCCTTATATTTCTTCCCTTAATACAGGGAAAAATTTGGTTGAAATTGTCAAAGATGGCTTCTGTTTCCCTTCCCTCCCCCACTGCTGGTGTGGTTCATTCCAGTTGCTCTTCCAGGACTGCTCTGTCTGCTCACAGCTACATCCACTCCATGGCAGAGACTGATTCAGCTGCCTGAGTGAACTGAATTCCTTCAGTCTTCCTTGTTAGTTTAACATACAGTCTTAGAAATCAGGTGCATAAATCACATTTTGGATACAAATCAAAACATGTCATTAATACCTAGACATTTATGGCCGTATAATGTCGCACCATGGTTAACAAGTAACATTTGGCTATGGGGCCTGTGCACCTGCTAAGCAGTAATGTGCTACTAATGTTTTAATGAAGGATCCCAGGGAAAAAAAAATGCCTCTCTAAGCTAGTGGTAAAGCTTGTGTTCCTGGAATGCACATATGTGGATAGAAGAGTTGACTGACTGGGAATATAGCCATTTGTTTTCCCAAATTACAAATAATAATTAATAAATAAAATGTTTTCTCATGGCTGTAAGCAGAGAGTTGGGAGAATCACTTGGCAAACAAACTGATATTTAAGCTATGATTTGCTGAGAACATTTGCACATTACTCTAGAACAGTGGTCCCAGGAGGAACAATACTGAGCAACTTGCATTTTGCAGACAGGTTTGCTCTCTCTGTTGGCCTTGGTTTTAAGTTTTTAATTTACTGTATTTGCAAGCAACATCAGAAAGTCTTGTGGGCAACATGCCACACGAGAAACAAAGATTGGGAACTATGGCTTTCTGGTGATGTACCAAATGTACTGATATTATGAAATGCAGCATAGATTTTGCAGACTGAAAGTAGGGAAAAATCATAGATTATGTAAAGAGACTGTTTCTCTGGGAAACTAGAAAGCAATCTGCCATCTTGTTTTGGTGCAACCTGAACTAAAATATGTTTAGCATTATGACGATAAACTCCAGGGATGCTACCTGGAACAAATGGTTTAGCACTGCTTCAGAAGCAATGATTCTCACTGAAAAGTAGAGATGGGCCAAAGTCTTCCTTCATTTTTGCAGAGAAACTCCAAAAGGAAATTCTGTAAGATTTCCACAAGAATGTCTCCAGGAAATATTCCTCACAAATATTTGTGTCTCTGCTTCATGAAGGCTTTCATCTAACCTCTGATTTGGTTGGTAACAATGGTGAGTGGTACATCTTTGAGCAGAAGGTGCCTGGAATCTTGTGCTGCCATTACCTCGTTTGGTACCATCTTTGTGGATGCAAATTGTCTCTATCAGTCAATTAATGTAGATGCTTAATATCAGGAGGGTGTTTTACTCCTCATGATGACACGGAAAAGTGTAGTGAGAGAGATGTAAAAGTTGCCTTCAGGGAAACTTGTTTATGTTGTTATTCTTGCTGCATATTGGTTGGGACCATAAAGCCCTAAGCTGGAAATGGCAAATTTGAGAAGTTTTGAGAAGTTTTTCCTGACCTGATCCCAGCTAAAATAAACAAAGAAAATTTGAAAATATTTTAAAGTGATAATTACTGAGATTTGTCAAAATTAACTTTTTCTCCTTCACAGGCTATTTTTGTTTTGCTTAGTCATAATTTTACAATGGGAAATTTTTTTTTGATAGAATATTCTCCAATGAATTTTTTTTACCATTTATTATTTTCCTGAGAAGCACCCTCTACCTTTACTTTTCTGTTCCCATGGCTGAGGAAAGTTCAGTGTATATTCTCTGAAAGCTGTCCAGATTGGTTCCAAATTAATCAGATGGTGTGTTGTGAGACTGCCCTTAGGCACTCAACTGTTGCTAGTCTGGAACTGGATTCGGTTTCTTAACTCAGTTTTTTGAAAACCAAATTCTCCCCACAGCTTTTTGTTTAAACGGTAGAAAATTAAGCTAAAGAATTTTTTTTTTAAATGAAAAGTCATTTTCAAATTAAAATGAATCCATTTTGATTGAGAAATTGTTGTCTGTTTATGCAAGTCTGATTAAGAGAGTGGTGAAAGTGAGTGAAAGAATTTGGGAGTGCATCTGTAAGGCAGAGTTAATTTCAAGCTCTAACTCAAGTGTTGTCTCCAGCTATCTCCCAGATCACATATGAAGCATCTAGCTTGGAATTGTAGCAGGGCTTCTGACTGCGCAAGCTGCCTCAATTTTGGTTATAGGCTAGAGCTCAGATGTCACCTTCATGCGGTGTTGTAGCCAGCCCACTTTGCAGGAAAGAATGAGGCCAAAGCATGAAATTACTCAAGTCCTCCAACACATTCTTACAGTTCTCCCATGTACTGAGGCAAATACAAAGATCCTCCTGCAGTTTATTGGGAAAAGTCCTTGAAGCTTCGGTTCTGAAACACTAAGAGCAGTGAAGATGCCAGAGGTCTCAGAGAACTGGAGGGCATGAAAGGGAATTAGATCATTGGTCTGGCCTCCTAAGAAGACTCTTAAATTTCACCCAGTCTCTGACATATTAGAAAAGGGAGCAGGAGTAAGAGTTCCTAGTTCGCAGGGGTAAGAGTTCCCAGTGCTCTGCTGAGATTCAGCTGCCATTTCTGTTCCGTGGGTCATTTGGACCCCTGCAGTTGGCACCCACTATAATTGGGTTGCTCAAAAATGTGCCTCAGGACTATCTCAGCAGTTTCCCTCTTTAGCTGTGCTCTGAATTCCTTGAGAGTAGGCAAGGACTGAAGCCTTTTCATGAGGATCCAAATAACTGGATGGAACAGGAGGCACTGGAGAATTTGGTCTCCTGATGTAGCAGAAGACTACAAAAGAAGTAGTTCATTCAGCTAGGAGGTAAAAAATGGCAGTCCAAAGGCAGAAATAATATGTGTGAGATGAAAAGAGATGTGGATCACTGTTGTACAAAGATTCATGGATAATAATTTAGGATTATCTGGAGAACACTAATTTAATTTTACTATGGCTAATGAGTTTTGTAGCATTTCTGCTTTAGGCAGCTGCTCCATATCCTCCTCACTTAAAAGAAAAAAAAAAGAAAAAAAAAGAGCTCAAAAAACTCCACCTTTATCCAGATAAAAGTTTCCTAGACTGGGTAATTCCATGCAATATCTGTTCTGTCCCTGAAGCCTACATTCTCCTAAATTAGTAAGCAAATTAATCACAGTGGTACTGGAAGTACACTGTGCTTTTTTCCACTAGTGTGTTAATATTTGCATTGTCTTCATGTAGTATGTTCAAAAGTTGGAGACTGAGTTGTGTGATTTTTTTGTAGCTTATGGTATCACTTCAAAACTTTAATTTCTTCATACTGGTGCCCTACATTCTGGCTATAATGAAGAAATATTTCCAATTCATCAATCATGTAACAGTATTTCAGCAAATCGAAGCTCTTGATATGTATTAGGTCCTGCTTTTAGTTTGTTTATTGTGTAAATATAGTTTCATTCCACATAAGTAAATGGTGGATGTAGCAGACAGCAAAATGTAATTTGTTCTACTGCCCTCCTGAAAAATCTGAGAACAGTCATCTCTTTGTGAAACAGGGACTGGGAAGTCTGGGCTAGAAGATGAAGCACAAGAGATGAGGCTCATTCTTTTCTGGTTAGCAGAAATGAGGTGGTGGATGAGGATGTCTTAGAAGAAGCACTGGCTGAGAAAATGTGAGATTTTGTACACTTTCCTTCATATTCCTCCACAAAAGCATATTTTTCTGAAGAAGCAGTAGAAACCTCTGCAATGTTGGTGACATCAGCAATATCTTGTCAACTCAAGTTTTCTTTCAGTTAGGTGGGGCTTCCTTTACATCAGTGAAATGTAACTGTTGTTTAAATATGAATACTGTGAACTATCAAACTTGTGTCATCTGTTTATTTGTTTATTTTTCTTTGTGGGAAGAAAAAGGTTAAAGACAATTACATCTTTACTCTTAAATGATAACAAGTGGTAAGATCTGAGTATTCAGTAATAGCTAAATGCTGACAGTAACATGATGACCCTCTTGTGGAATGTTACTGCATTTACCTGAATCCAGCTACAATTTTTGGCTTGCCAAAGACTGATTTTCACATTTAAAAGTCTCTACTGTGGTCTAGCTCAGTAGAACTGCCTTATGCAGTGGGGAAAAGTTAAAAAAAATCCCCCACAAATGAAGAAACAAATGAACAAATAAACAAAAACCACCTTATCAGTTGATCTTGTCTACAAAACTCAAACAATTAAGTTACAAATTATGTGATCGTAAAACAAAACAAAACAAAAAAGCAAAAAAACCATGTCCTCTAACGTCTCCCTACAAATATTACATCACCTTTCAAGTAGACACAGAAATTCTTCCCTGTCACTTGTATTCAGAATGTTGAGGAAAAACATCAAATGAGCTCCAACATTCATGATAAAATTCCAAGAACTGACAAGACTGTAGCTCAGTCTTTTTAAACACAAGGTCTTTTAAATGGCCGTACACATTTTTACAAGGTCATAATCTTAAAGTAGACGGGTGTAGTGTGGATTGTATTTGTAATGCATTAATAAGAGGTAATAGAACTGGTTTATAAAAATTTCTGAGAGAGAAAATTTTACAGCTAGACTTTATTACTCTTTCACTGGCATATAGCTACTTTTAAAGAATAACTGGTTTTCACTGGTGAACAAGAACAAAGACTGAAAATGAGAAAAACTTATTTGAGCCAAGGTTGCCATTTCCTAAGTAATCGTAAGCTGTTGTTCAAAGTTTCATAGGCAACAAGACACAGCAGTCAGTGATTTCCAAACAACGGAAATTGATGATGAATTTTACAGTGCTTAAAGAAGAGCAAGGGAGGGAATCACTGAGCTTTTCATGAAACCCTGAGCTCTGGCTTCAACCTGTCATAATTTCACTCTTTTATGCAAAACAACCATAATCTTATTTTTTTTGTCAATGAAACCAAATCTACTTTTTAAGCTGTATGGCCACGGTTTGTAAGTACAGCTTTTAGGAGCAAAATCTGCAAAGATAGCCTGCAAAGTAGGTGCCAGGCTTCTAATGTTGTATCCATGAAGCTGGAACTGAGCAGGCCAGATAGCTGTTTAGTCCATTTGCGTAAGGAGTAAGAGAGAAGTTGTAGTATGAGAACTGAAACAAATACAAGGAGATGGCGAAGTGCTTTTCAGTGGAATGATGTTTATGTGGAAGAGAACTAAAGCAGAGAGGATGCAGAGGAAAACAATGTGAACTAGACGGAACAATATGGTCAATGGAAAAGCTAGATGTAGGGTGATTTTAAAGGATTTTGAAAGAGGAAAATTACGGTAAGGGAGCAAAGGGTACAGTTTTTATCAGAAATATTAGGAGTTTGATGGAGCTTGTGTTTCAGAAGGTTGGACAGCAAAAGAGTGACGTCTTCCATGACCTTGAGGTATGGAGAGATTAATTTTCAGCATGCTGTCACATCTACACTATGCAAGTTGCCATACAGATACTTCAGGCACCTCTAAACAGTCCAGCTCAAGCATCCAAAGCAAACTAGCTGTGGCAGCAGAGGTCTCTTCACTATTAACTCTTCATGACATGTTACTATTCAATGATAAATGTTACCTTTTGTAATTGCTTGAAATTTATATTATTATTCCTGTTTACATTACTGACAAATGTCTTATGAAAACAATGAGAAACTGAAAGCACAGGAACTGGTAAGTTTGAATCTGAAATAGTAATTTTGTCCTCTGAGAGTAATCAAAATCACTGTGAAAGAAGCCAAAGATCTATGCAATATCATCATAATTTTACAAGACTGTACAAATTATACCACTTACAAGTCAGGCTTTTGAATAAAAATCAGAGGGATTGGTGTGTTCATATCATATTTTTGCAATATCCCGCCAACACAAATATTGCAAAAATCCTTTTGTCTTGGTGAAGACAAGGGATGCCTTTGGCTCCTCAAAGAACTACTATTTTTGAACTATCATAGTTGGATTATTGCGTCCTATTTCACAATTTGTAGGAGTTATATTCACCAATTTATATTGAGTTTTACCCAAGAAAAGACATTCTCATTTAAATCTATTGAACTAGCTCCCCATTGAGCAGAGCTAAAGAAGGCAGAGCAGGTTTTATAAAAGGAGAAGGACACAGCAGGAGGGATTAAAAGAGAGTGAAAGCAGTAAAGGAGATTCAGAAAGAAGATATTTTTAGGGAGACCCTTTAGAGTAAAGATAAGTGATGGAGAACCTAAGGAACAGAGACAAAACACCTGAAGCGAACAGGGCCAGTGAGGAGGAAAGGGAAGACATTAAGCACCCTGGAAAGAAAACCAACATCATTAGAATGAGGCATTTACTCTCTCTTGATCCGAACGACAGAAGCAAGGCAATCTGCTGTTTGTGTTGTAAAAGTGTTTGCAGTGGGAAGTACGGTATATACACACAGAAAGAACATCTGTTCTAAGAAGGCACTTGCAAATATAAAGCTGCAGTAATGTAGCAGAAACATCTGCACAGCTTATAGCAGGGCCACTAGTAATGCTCTTAAGTGGGGGAGGGTATGAGATGTGCCACATACAGGAGAAGGTCACAGGGAAACATCTTTAAGAATGAGGTAACTTCTCATCTATATCCATACAAAGGTAAGATGCCTCCTATAGGCAAACTGCAGTGTTCAGTGCTGTAGAATACTGCTGTGGAAAAGCTGTAAACCCTGCAAAATACATTATTGGCCTTTCATTTAATAATTAAAAATAAAAATTGCCCATGTTCTGATGTTGTCACAGGATGGCTCAAGGATTTTAAATAAAGTCAAAGCATAAAGGTTTTCCTTTGCCTGGTTAGAAGAGCTAAAATATTTTATGTCACAGGACGTTAGCAGAAGACCAAGAAATTCAGAGCTAGTAAGGAGCAAGTGAGACAAATTCCAGCTCTGATGGGCAGCTTGCTGCTGATGGTATTGCTGCAGCCCAGTCACAGGAAAATATGTCCAGACATTGTTCTCTGCTATGGTTGCACAGCAGTTGGTACCTGAAGGAATCCTTTCTGGTTATTTGGGGTATCACTTTGCTGCAGACATTGCGGGTTACAATATGATTACACTTCTTGGTGCCCTTTGCCTCAGTTCCTTTTTATAGCAAATACAGCTTAGCAACACATGCCTGAATAAGGCAACTTTGCTTGTGTGTAGAATTTTTAATGAGAAAAAGAGAGTAAATCTACGGCTCATTCACAGTCTACGGTCTTCAAAGGATGGCATTTGGCAGCATCATGGCTGGCTTTTACCGAGGCACTCTTACATGCCTCCCAATGCAGCCCATTCCTTTGCTCTATTTCAACTCTCCTCCTTCAGATTGTGTGGCTTCAGAGCTGGTCCAGGAAGTTTTACAGCAATGTTATCTATTTTTTATTCCTTCAGGATTTCACTGAAATTTATTAGAGCTCAGATAGACAGGAATTCACAGCTCTCCTTCCAGGCAGTGACCACTTTGACAGTGTCTAGGGCTCAAAGTGCAAGTCTTGGAAATTTCAAAACGAATTTAGATAGAAGAGAAAAACTAAGCAGAGGATGTATTTATGAACATGATGTCTTAAATGGCTGTTTCTTGTTTTCTTGGTATTTCTCTACACTGAGTGGACTTCTTTTCGACATGTAGTGTCAGAGATGGGAGGATGCTTGGGCTGCATTGGGCAGCCAGCCACCTGTAAAGCAAACGCCTGTTGCTGTCAGTGGGAATGTATTTGTTGAGTTCAGCAGGTGATAATTTAAGACTTTGGCCTGCATTATTCTTAAGAAAGGAGTTTTAGAACATGCAAAGTGGTGAACATGATGGTGGATGTTCTGGTGCTTGCATACAGACAAGTCGTTTTTGTCCTTTAATGTTTTGCAAAAACAGTTAACAAGTATTTTTCTCAGAAATGTGATCAGAATTACCTAATTAGGTATAAAAGGTGTGTTCTGGTTTACTTGAATTAGCAGAAATAGGAGACAAACGGTATTTGTAAAACAAGAGCAAGAGGATTATGTGTAATACAACCCTAGATGAGTAATCCAGGTGTCAAAACTAGGAACTACTTTCCCATGGCTCCCCGTATAATTCATGGAAAGAGACAGCAGCATGGAAGATGAAGTTGAGAGTTCTGAGAGCCCTCTTCTTTCCTGTGGCTCTATATGGCACAAAAGCCTGGCAACTTTACCACTTGGTTAGTATGAATCTGCTCCTTTACCCGGATTGGTAAAATCCTACTTCAGGAAAGTGCTTTGTCATTTTTATCCTTTGGCATGTTCATCTTCAAGCATCTGAATAACCCAGGTCAGGATGAAAGACACTACATCTGTTTAAAAGTCGTGGTGTACTTGAGTACAGGGAAAGTTCTTCCATCTTAAAAAGTTAAACATGGTTTCATTTTTTTTTCTGGTAGACATCAAGCAGTTAAAATAAAGGTGTTATTTGAATGTAGGAATATTTGTTGTTATGTGAAATAAAACTTGCCCTTTTCCTTCTGACCCATATGCTTAGGTCCATTGGTTCTGGAGAGTGTGTAAATTATACCTGCCTTGGGAGAAGAGAACTTGACCTTGAAATCAGATCCCTTTTCCAGAACAACCATGTGCTTTCTGGCTCTGGAGTGCTGCATTGCATCATACTTCACAGAAGAATTCTTATTAAAGTGATGGTTAGGCAAATAGAAAATGCTTTGTGAAAAATTGCCTTTAGGTGGTTGGGGGGAGGGGAATTGCCTCATTTTTCAACATCAGGATGACCACACATGTGGTCAAAATCCAGATGGGAAGGAAAGTGAAAGACTTTGTCATGTGGAGAATATAACTTTAACAGGGACTGTGAGATGAAGAGGTTCGGTCCCTGCTGTCCTTGTTACTGTATGTTAGAAGGATGCCAAGTCTCAGTATCATTGGCTCTTCTGGAGCAAATATCACCCTGTTTTTCTCGAGGAGTGTGGAAATTTCTTGGGTTTCTTGCGTTGCAGAACAGATAAAAAAATTGAAATCTCACATTGTGTCACCAGACAGGAATACAATTTCCTTCCTAATTCCAATGACTTACCATTTCTCATGGAAAATAATGCCAATAGCATGTTAGAGTTTTCAAATAAGATGGAAAAGAGTAGTTTCATCACTGATGCTATGGTGTAGGTAGGAGAGAACATTAAAGCTGAAAAATATCAGCCCTCGGGTCAGAAGGGGCTTTTTCCCTGATCTTCCTTTTCATTCATTTTTACATCACATTTATCTCCAGCCATAGAAAAGGTTATTACTGGGCTCCTAGATGCTGGCCATATAAAAATGACGATATTAAACAGTGTCAGGTGAGATAGGGAGGAGCAATGGCTGTGGTATTTTTCTAGCTGATTTTGGCAGCGATGATGTCATGTTATTGTGTGCAGGCTGAAGTGGAGGAATAGTGTACTGAAAGGAACAGTACGGGCACACTTGACATAGCCAGGCCAATTAACACTAATCATCACAGATGCCATTAACTTCTGGTAAAAAAACGTTAATCCCACAGATCTATTATTGCCTGCAGTGTCCTGTGGAGGGAGGGTGAGGGGGAACATGTAGCTACTGGGGATCTCATGGCAAATATAAAGAGCTGCCAGTGGCCAAATAATGTGCTCCTAGAAAAAGGCATGGTCCATTATCCCTGCTGAAAACAGAGTGACAAATTACTGTAAAAGTACTGTACTGCAGCTGAAAGAAGCCAATAATTTCATGAATTTTACAGGTACAGCGAACCATAACAGTATGTTCTAGTACTAGCCTCTGCATGCTACAGTGCTTTACACTATAGTTCTTTTTACAGCACTCACAATATAAAACCATGTCCTTTCTTAGAAGCATCCCTCAAGTCGGGATACTCGAAAAGTACATCTGCTCTACCCTGGGAGACAAATAACACTAGGTTTAAGAAACTGTGCTATAACTTGCATGCATATTACCACGATCCAATTCTGATCTCATCTCTGTTGATCTTATTTCAATGTGCATCTGTTGACTAAGAAAAATGTTAATACTGATTTGTATTAGAATTGAGTCTCAAATATCTTCTGTGATGATTAATCTCTTCAGACTGTTCCCTGCATCTCATCAATGGTCTGATCAACTCATGCTGCTTCTTGAATACCGGTGTGATGTTCAGTACATTGGATATGAACATATGCCTTACCTGAAATATAATAATAACCTTGAAAATGCAGTAATATTTGGAGTTGAATGCCAAATGTATTTGGTAGTGCACAGATGCACTGGAAAAGGGAAGTGAAAAGAAGGGAGATACCTGGAGAACTTGATGAAACAATATAGGCAGGAGGTGCAATAGTTGATGTGCTTCAGATTTGGATGTGGAAAACATTGCATGCACCATGATGGTCAAAGGAGAGCAAAAACAGCAGGTGAAAGCCAGTTCAATCAAAAACCTTGGGGTTGCCTTGATTTAATTAGAGCGTATGCTGTTTCATCACAGATTACTTGGTAGAAAGTCTTTTTGCTAGTAAGAAGAAATTTAACAATAGGAGGCAGTTTACAATCAGCAGCTCTTTTATATGGCCAACATATTTGCTGAAGGATGAAGATCTCCTTTGACAGAGGAGACCCAGTTAGGAAAGTACAACTTTTGCTCAGAATATACCTGACATGTTAGCAATTCTTTTGAAGCAAACTAGCTTTGTTACCACTTGTTCTGTGATTTATAGATGGAAAATCTCAAGAACTGTGCAGCTAGTTTATAAATATTTTGAAACGTGAAAGATTAATTGATTCATTGTTGTCAACAATATCCACATAGCAGTGTCAATATAGTTTGTGATTTTTCTGTATAGCATCTTCTGAGTTTGGGATCTCAGTATTTCACAAATACTGATTCCGATTTCTGTCCGCAGTGAAGGCTCTGTCGGTGGTATGAAAGGAAAAGAATGCACTAAAAATATATATATACATGTAAATCAGTCTTGTCATGTTTACCTGTGTTAAATAGGGGTGTTATCACTCCCCTTTTGACAAAGCAAACTCTTGAACAAAGACAATGCAGAAGATGTTGGTAGCACAGCAGAGAGCAAGAAACAATTTTCTTTCAGTCCTACCAATTTTTTTTTTTTTCAACCACAATTAATTGCCTGTTGCCAACGGCTGTTCTAAGGCTGTAGAAACAAGTCTGTGTTGAAACAGGCATTGACCATCTGAGACAGTGCTTATTAAAGGATGTCCCTCTGCCCTGGTCCATGTTAGGGCTTGGTTAATTCTCATCTTAATTTTATGTCTTGTTTACTCATTACGTTTTTGATGACAGCAGTTTTTATGTTTCTTGAACTTATTAACAGAGGAGGAGAAAGCAGCCTATAGCATTAACTGCTGGTGTCAACACAGAGGGATCAGACAGGACTCTAATTGTTGGAATAGTTACTCAGACACATGTGACTTGATCCAGTAAATGCCAGATTTCTGGCACCTTTGTGAGTGATGCTTTTACAACAGACTGCTGCCCGAGTATGTCTTGCAAGGATTCCCAGCAGCAAGTAGTGTTACTGCTTTCAGATTCTTTCCCTAAAGGGAAAGTCTGCATAGCTGCCTCATATGATCAGATGGCTTTGTTGGTTTCTGAAGCTGTATTTTCCATGGAGTTTGTCCTGATACAGGGAGGACAGGCTTCCTGGCAAGTAGTAACAAGGTCCTTGTCTTCCCATCCATACATTCTAGCACTTTTTAAAGTTGTCTTCACAGCATCAAAACAATACCAGAAAATGGTCCCAGAGTCTGCTGCTGCAGGAGGTGGATCTAGCCACCTTGGGTTTGCAGTATGGCAAAGCACTTTGCTCCCTGTCCAACACAGAGGAGTCATTTAAAGAGTAAGAGTCTATTGGTGGCAAGACAATCACTGGCAACTCCTGGGATCTAGAAGAAAGCTTTAACAGGAGTGAAAACTTTCATGTCTTGAGATGTCGAGGAAGGGAGATCATCTACAGAGAAGTGCAGTCAGAGCAGGGGCAGCAGCCAGGGCGTGGGGAGGAGAGCCAAGAAAAACTAAACAATACCTGCATTACCATGGAAGAGAAGACAACGAAAGGACTAATTTAAGAACACTTTTTTTTCCGCCACATTTTTAATCGCTACAAATATATCACATGGCTAGGACACACACACACACACAAAAAAAGTGAGTAAAAATGCCCCAAATAGGCATTGATGTTGCTCCTTTGCCTTTTCTAAATTTTTCACTGCTGGTGAGTTTTCCAGTATTAGACAAAGGGTACACAAATAGAAGAAAAATGCAGACGGGCTAAAGTGTGAACTTTCAGAAGTTGGCTAAAGAACAATACTCTTTCTGTTCTGAGAAACTGAGTAATCCAGTAAAATCTTACCATTGGTTCAAAGCATGAAACAGAGTCAAAGATGTAAAAAGACTCTCAGTGGATTAAACCAAATCCACAATGGCAGCCAAGCATACCAGCTACAAATGTTCTCACTGAGCCTGCAGACACGGATGCTCTCCCAGCCTCAAGTGATAAAGCACTTATCCATTTGGCTTTGGGCCAAAAGATTTGGAGATCTGAGGCAAAACCGATCACTTTAGGAGAGAGTCTGCTATGGCTAATTAAAGGAAGATTATTGGATTAAGATTTGATGCAAATTTGAAGCCCTTCCTTTTCTTTCCAGATTTATTTTATTTTTCTTGTCTTCTTTGTCTCTGGGTAACTATAATTGAATGCGTCTTTAAACTGTAAATTGTAATTTTGCTGTCAGCAATGGAGCTTTAATTTCAGATGTTTATTAGAAAATTTCTCTGTGAGCCTGTGAGTTTTGTTAGCTGGAGGGACTTGAATCAATTGCACAGCCTCCCCCACAAAGCCACGGACAGTGTATCATGTTTTGGTGCTTTGAATGTTTTATTTGCTAGCGTGAGAAGAAGAGATAATCTCTGTCCCAACCAATATTCCCCTTTCCTTCCCCATGGCCACGCTCCTCTGCACATGCTTGTTTTTAGACACAAGGATGGAGTCCCATCAAGGTTTCCTTTCCTTGCATGTGGGCCTGGCCCACATTTATGGCCATGGCTAATCTGTTGTGATATCCTGTTCAGAAGTGCAGTGAAAAGGGAAGTTTTCCTCTTACACAGATGAACGAATACATCCCTAGTCAGCAGTGCTGTTCTCATGAGTTGCTACTGAAAGATATGACAAGAGTAAATGAATGCAGAAAAATGGAGGAGAAACAGTTGCAGGGAGAAGTCAGTCTAATTTATGAGCCCCTCTTGCTTCTTCAAAGGAAATATATACCCTCTTGCAAAAAAGGGAAGGGAGGGTAAAAGCAGCAGCTGAGGATTCTTGGAGTGCAGGAGAATCCTCAGCTGCCATGGAAATAATGAGGACGGCACCAGCTGTTCCCAGTCTATCCCATACACTTTGGGGCCACTGTTAAGGCCAGCTGGTACACGCTGCTCAGGTGATGCTGCCGGTGAGGTATAAAGGCTGTGTGCTTATACCACGAAGGAAAGCCTCCAAATATGTTTAAATATCACCATGGCAATGTAGAACAACTTATTTTCTGCTTCAGCCAGATACAGTTTGTAAAAAATGTTTTGACATCAGATGTGTGCGCCTGTGATGAGTAACTGAATGATCTCACTGTTGCATCTGTGTCTTTTCCTCCTGTTCTCTACCCACTGCTCTGTGACTTCACTGCTCTATGTCCATGATGTTTGTAGGCTCTTTGGCATCTGGGCTTTGACGTTAATCACACATTTTAAGATCAGTAACATAAAAAAAAAAGAACTATTGAGACAGTAAGTCCATGAAGAAGCTGGATGGGACCATGTCATCATTAGACCTTTTTGGGGGGGAATTTTCTGACTCTGTTTGAGAAAAACATGATGTTTTATCCCTGTTTGAGCTGGATAGTTAAGGGAGTTTTTATTTTTCTAGTCTTCTCTCAGTGCACCACAAGCACGTTTTTATTGCACAGTGTCACGCTACCTTGTGGACTCTTGTTGCTTAAATAGCTGTAGTTACTCAAGCAACAATAAAGCTGTGTGTCTGCAGAGCATATCTCTGCCTCTTTACCCATTGTGCTACCTGCAAGAGACAGCAGAACCAAGCAAACCTTTCAGATCCGCCTGAAGAATGGGGTCTACTTAAACGCTGTGCAGCAACATGTTAGTTGCTTGATGGCATTATGTCACTGTCAGTCATTCAGTGTAGAGCTCTAATATTACTCTCTCTTGCTCTCTCAGTCCCTCTCTCTTCACTCTAATTGAACCCCTATAATTAAGATAAATTTTGAGCAATCAAACCTGGAATGTGGATGAACAGTCCCTTGTGCAATCCCAAAAGTTCAGCTTTAGAAGGTTATTTCATACACTGTAAATCATTATCCCAGTTTAACTACAGCATGTGGGACCGTGATTTCTTGGAAAAGCTTGCTACAGAAACTTCATTTATGAAGATAACTCAGTGGGAAAGGTTCTCTACTTACAACTATGTGATTTTATAGGGCATACAGGATTTTTAACATTAGCACCTTAACAATCAGTGAGACGCAGTCCAGTGCGTAGACCCTACAGCTCATTACCAGAAAATGAGGTGTGACTCCTCAAGATGGATTTCCAGTATCCGTAAGTCACACGAGCATTTCAAGATAGAGGGGGACACAGCCTATTTTATTTAGCTTGAGGTACAGCCCTCTAGTGATGAGTAAGGGGGCTATGATGTAGAGCTGCTGTGAGTCAGAGAAATACCCAGAATATGGGGGGGTGGTGCGGGATGTGTGTAGAGGAGGGAATGAAACAAAGGAACTTTGAGAAACAGCAAGAGAAACAATGGGAATGCTCCAATTCTTCTAATAAGGACCAGAAACACTCATGTGGTTTGAACACCCAAGAAACCAGAGGTGTTTGGACCACCCCTATGATCCTAGCTTTAGACAGTTCCCCATGTCTGCCTGGCAGAGGTTATCAGAAAGAATAATGTAGTTTACTACAGGTTCAAAAGGATTCTGTATTTATTAGGTCTTCCCAATTAAGCTCATCAAGATTCATTTATCCAGCTTTTCTATTGGTGGGCTTATACATATTGTTTTGTGACCTTAGAACCTAGAACCCTCTGACTGTCCAGATCATTCTTCAGACTCACTTCAGATTTCTGTTTTGGGGGAGACTGGAGGTGGCACAGAGTGTGTGCCCGGCCCTTGCCTTGCTGTGGTGTTACAACATGGCTTATAGCTTCTCAGGTATTCCCTAGTTTAAACATAGCTTCACTGAGCCACATTTTGAGTGAGTCTAGGCAATTTCTAGGTTTGTGTGAAAACCCTATCACATCATGGCTTACTTGGGAAATTAATAAGGAGTATCAGCTTGCTCTAATTGTGATGTCTGCCTATGGGGGACTTGTGAGAAGACCAGAGACCTGGAATATCACAGTACTTATGGCTGCTTCTAAGACTGCTCTTCAAAAACAATTTACACATACTGACTGACTTTGATTCTGCAGCTGGAATTGCAATGTGACAGGACTGGTGATTTTTTTTTTTTCCCCCCTTTTCAAATCTTTTTGGGTTTCCATTTGTTTATTAGGATGCCTTCCAATTATGGTTTATTGAAGACGTACAGCATAGAAAATATAATGTGAAATGTTCATAGATGTCTTGAATACCATGGCATTTTGAGGGGAAGATGCTCTTCCTCCAAGTTTGTTGCCTTGACCTTTCTGCTTATGGGTCCTGCCTTGAATTTCATGATACAGCAGCTACATAAACAGGTGTGCTTGACCCAGATGTATAAAGACCAGCTAGAAAAGCAAATTACAAATCTGAAGGCAGCACAAAGATCGCTTGTTCTGATACTCCAAAGAGAATAGGGAAAGAGATAAGCTTTGCTTAGGCTAGACTTCCCTGGAGCATCCTGCTTCACTGTGGAGGAGTTTTCATGTATTTTGTATACTGTCTGTGGGGAGACCAAAACAGAATTTGACATCCTTAGGACCATTTTCTTCATGTGCTACCTCCCTCGCATCCACAGGATATGCTTTCAGGTGTGATCTTTGTCTTAGGCTGGTTTGAGTTCTTCAAAATTTTAAAACAATACAACAACAAAACAACTTGTGATTTTGTTGTAGAAAAGCCTTACCATGAAATAATTAGACAGAGGTTGGAATCATGTCTAAGAAATAGTCTTTATCACACGAAGTTTGTTTCTACATGTTCTGATGCTATTTACTTTTAATTTGCCTGAACTGTGGTCCTTCACACATACGACTTATTTTGTGAAGGTTGTGATTCACCTCTGGGCAGAAGCCTAATACAAGCTAGAGCCAGTTAAATCCCTCTCAGATTCTCAAAATGGCTCTTACATTGGATTCCACTCTGGAGGAGAAAATGAATGGATTGTTTTAAATATATCGCCCTGTCTGGGATCTCTTTCTTCTGTATGCCAATGCTTAAATAAAACCTGATTTATCTTATTAGGTACGAATTTATATCTTGCCACATGTAGTTCTGGAAACGATTTTTCCTTCTGCTTTCGGACCCTATTCTCTGACGGGCTGAGCCTCTGCCGAGGAGGTGCTGAGCACCACACGTCCTGCTGAAGTTCAAGGGAGGGTGGAGTCACTCAGCACTTCCACGATCAGGCACTTTGTGACTGTGTTAAAGCTTTTCCACCAGAAAGAATTGCTCTTTTCATGGCATTTATTACATGTCTCCTTGAGTCTCCTTTGCAGACTCTTTCTGCCATCTTTCTGTAATATGAGGAAATTTGATCCCGGAGTTATGGTGACAAAGCCTTTCGAGCCATGCCACTGCAGCTTTTCTTATCACCAGAAACCATCAGTGGAATTACAACTCTCTATTATTTGGTTGCTTTTTTCTTATATTCTATGACACATGGTCTTTAAAGCTCAAGTGTATATTACTGCATAGAGACATAGAAGATGGCTTTCACATTAAAATATCTTTGAAGAAAGGAGTAAGGGAGGGAAGGGAATCACCTAATTAAGTAATTACCTGGTCATTTCAGTTTATTGAGATATAAATAATAACTTTTTAACAATGCAGTTCTGAGTGGCTGGTAAATAACCTCCCAGAAAGCTCTTTGTGATGGCAGTGCCAAAACTACTGGGAATTTCCTGCTGCTTGCTCTGCTATCCTCTGCACTGCAGCCCTGCTTTCTTCCACTCAGTCACTTCTTCCTTTTCCACTTCTGCAACGCCCTTCTGTTTTTACACTGGGCTTGCGTTTCTGTCATGTTGTTGTCCAGTGGGTTTGCTTGGGGCCAGTTCCACATTTAGGGTGAACTGGCACAGCTTGGAGCTGTGAGAATCTGACCCTTTATGTATCTTCTAATCCCCTATGCCAGAACAATTTTGGTAAGAATATAGGCTGGATTGTAGGCTGGTATACCCTGCCTATATTTTAACATGCAGCAGGCTAGAGTAAGTTGTTTGGTTTTTTGGTTTTTTGGGGTTTTTTTTGTGAGCATTTTTATTATTATCCCTCCTTTAGCTCATCAGTCTAACCTTGCCAGTGTAACTCCTTTGTGCGCTCAGAATACACAGCTGTGAGTCTCTTAACTTCTTTGCATTCACATCTTCAGAAACCATCTCATTTGGAAAAGATGCAGTGGCTTCTCTGAGTGGAAAGAGCTTCTAGTACTCAGTCTGAAGTAGAAAGGACAGATGAACTGAATTAGGACTAGTTAAGATGTTTTCTTAAGAGTTTTTTTGCCTTAGCTGCACCAGGTACAAAACTGAATTGAAGCGTACTGGATAATGCACAACACTCTTGATGAAAAACCCTCCATAGTGTCTTTCTTGTTGAGCATCATTATCAAAAGCTAATTTCCTAAGTCCCCGACTGGGAAGTGCCCTTAACAAGCAGTCTTGCAGAGTTGTGCCTGATGTCACCACCTGTCCTTTATTGCTGGGTGTGAAGAAGACTCATCTTTGATTTCTGGGTTCAGCAGACCAGCTGAGTTTGCTGTGATGAGTATCACAGGACTAGATGAGTCAGTAGTTTAGAGAGTTTGCCTGGGTATTTATAAAGGAACAAACAAAACCCGTCTCTGTAAATACTGTCCCATGGCTAGCCATAAAATTGTGGGTTTTTTTTCCACACAGCTATAGGCTAGAGGAGTTACCAGTCAGGTCTTGACCCCTGTGGTAGAGCTGTCTGCTCCTTGGTGCCTCCAGGGACAGTTCTGGGCACTATGAAGGGACAATTTAACTTTGGAAATGTGCCTCCTTCTGGCATGCCTCACTGCTTCTGTGTCAGCTTTGGGGTTTTCAATCCAGGAACTGCCTCAGCTTGCTCCAGGCTGTCTGTTGTATCACCTTGTTGTTGATGGCTGTGCTTGTTTTTGCGGGGATGAGGAGAAGGAATTGAATGGCATCATGATGGAAAACCAAACCGGGACTTCAGGTAAAGGATAATCAATTTGATTTTAAACATTACGTTTTTGTTTTCTATCTGTGGGATAAGATGCTCTTCTATTGAAACTTCTTTGCTAATCAAAACTCCTGTCCTTCCATTCACTGCATGAAGCTTCCTATCTGTAAAATTGCTATAGCGACTTCATGCAGAAATTGAAGAAGAAACATTCTTCTAATTGCAAGCAAACTTGGACTGACTGCTTTTAACAGAGGTCAGATACATTGTGTATTTGACAATATGAAGGAAACATGACAGCCTGGGTGAAAATAAGCTGGCCTTTTAATTTTTTTTTTATTTTTATTTAAAGATGTTAGTTGTATTCTTCTATCTACTGTTACCAGATACATCAGTATGCAGAGCAAAAATCTGAGAGTCCTTAGGTCAGTTTGGACTGAGTTTTATTGGCCTTGGGCTCTGTATCTGATGTACTGTTGTGTACTGTTGCATAACCATCCCTTTGCAAACATTAACAGTAATCTAAGGTTCAGCCTGAGTGACAGCTATGCATTGTGAATAGGTCTGTTTAGGTGGCAGGGTGATGTAAATAAGGATGACTAAGCCGTGCCACATAAACAGAATTCACCATATGATATTGTTCTCTTTGCATTTTTCTAAGTCTTTTGAAGTTAGGGAGCGGGAAATGACAGGGCACATGAAAGCAGCACAGCTCACAGCTCAGCAGTCAGTAGTTTGAGATTTGAATTACAATATCTCTGCCAGATGGACACAGATACCTATGAGGATGCTAGGACAAGGCTGCTTCTTAGAGAGGTCAAGTGACTCAGTGTACTTCGCCACATCTGTAAATTGAAAATTAAAATCCTGGAGGCATAATTGTTATAATTTCTAAAATTTAAAGAGGCAGAATTAATTTTTTCCTCTTGCATTCCCCCCCCAACACACACACACTTTTGTCTGTAATATAGATTAGAACCATATTCAGAAGGCTCATTTTTTTCTTGTCAATCAGTAAGGGCAGCCAGTCAGACCTCATCAGTGTAATAATGGATGTTCAGAGTGAATTAGTTAGCCTGATCACATCAGATGTGACACTAAAAAAGGGAGGGGAATATTTTATGGTCTGTGATGTATTCCCTTCTCTGGTAATTTGTCCACATCTGGAAAAGAGAGGAAACCATCCCCCCTAGTTATGGCCATACAACTTCAGCAGGAACTGAGGTAGAAGATCACCCTTTGAATGATGCTGGTCTGGCCAAAGCATCACACTAAAAACTCTCCAGTGCCAAGGCCTTAAGCAATCAAAGTGCTTCGTGTTTACCACTTCCCTCCTCAACTTACATTTCCTTAAATTCTGAAATGTCAGAAGTCTGAGATTCTGACATACAGAAGTTCAGCTACAATAACATTTTAAGTCCTTGTTTTATCCATTACTTCTTGTTAATCATGCAGAGTCCGCTGGTAATCCAGGCTTTGGTGAAAGTAGACATTGGAAGGAGATGAAGTAAGAGAGCAAGAGAGCATTTCAGACTTGTCTAGATGCATCTGAATGTCAGGGAAATAGGTCTGCCTTTCCATTCAAGAGATTTCTGAGAAGGAGCAAGAGTAATTAACAAAAAATGGTGAACTCTACCCAAACCTCTGGATGGGCCAAAATGGAGAATGGGGACAGGACCAGCTGGCCTCTGAGTGAGTGTGTTGCCTGGAAGGGCATTTCTCAGGGCACAGAAAGGGAATGCTCTTAAGTATAGGATCCTACAGTCTGGTAAGCCACTTAAGGAAATTCAGTGCAAAATACTATTAGAACAGACCAAAGTGGCTGAAACAGGGAGAGCTTTGACAAACCCATCAGAGGATCAACATGCTGCAGAAATGAGGGCCAGCTGGACTGGAGCAGGGATGGAGGTTTCACCTCTTACTTGGTTATGGGAGGTTCATGCAGCCTTATGGGATAAACAAGGTGGGCAAACAGACCTTATTGTCTGCTGGCATCACCCCCATAGAAAGGGAATATTTGGAGGACAGCAAAGGGATTATTATTTGCCCTCTCAAAGAGGGCAAATTAGTTTGAACAAATAATCAGATTGGTCCATTAGTAGTAATATCCTTTTTATTCATTTATCTATTTCTTTATTGCCCATGTGTGGCAGGGTACTGTTGCGTTGTATTGCTTTGAGTTTCAATGCAACTTTCTGTATGTAAAAATTGTTTAGAAAACATGGAACAAATAACCGATGAGTTGTGAACTTCTTGTAGTTACACTTTAGTAACCTTTGAGGTCTTACCAAAATAGAAAATACTCCCGACACCCTCAAAATGCATTTGCTATGCATGCTTGAAAGAGGATCGAGATCCGTATGTTAAAGCTGTTAAGACGAGAACAAATTAATATAAATCTAGGCATAAATAAACATAGCCCAGATATTTTCAGAATCAGAGAGATGAGGCTCTGAACAGACTGTAATCAGAAGTGTAATTGGTTTTAAGATAAAGGTCAATGTGTTTATGAACAGAACTCTAAGACATACTGGTCAAGAATAGCAAGGACTGCACCTGGATGACATCACTTAGGAAGCTTTTCTGGTCCTTTATATCTTTTGTATCTATATTTAATCTTGCTCTTGCATTGACAAGGCCTTGTGGGAAAGTCTTAGAACAAGAAACATCTCTATGACCAGTTGAACATGGTTTTCTGGTAACCAGTTTCTGTTAATCACAAAATTAATGTTATAAGTACTCAACACACAAATATGCACACTTATGCATACATGTACATATCTATATATACTTATATAAACAAATGGAAAACACAGGCTTCTATTAATTCATCACCACAAGACTGAATGGTAGTATCTATAGAACTGAATGGTATTTTGTATGTCTTTACACATTGAAAGCTAACTTGGAGCTTTTAGAAAGGATCTGATTTTGAGAGTGCAATGATTTTTGAAAATCAGTTCTATTAAAGGGCTTATGTTGAGCATCCAAAAACCTAGTTTCCAATTAGCATTTGCAAAGTTATACTATTGCACAGTTTAAGTGGGAAGAAGCCTTAATTTGCTTTGGGTCACATAGTTTTGTGACATAAAAATCTGTTTTCACAACATAGAATCAACAAGAACTATTACTTTTAACTCCTGCGATGACAACCTATGCATTTCTGAAAAGAGGAAACTGTATTTCAGAAAGTCGTTGCAAAAATTCTTAAGATTCATGTATCTGTGGTCACTTTTTCCTGGAAACATTAAAGCTGGTGG
>JANVCC010000276.1:1468297-1544925 GCA_025345505.1 Todiramphus chloris collaris | reverse complement strand
CCCCCCCCCCCCCCGGCCTACAAGCATTTTTTCAGGAAGTGATTTCTAATGTATGTTCTTCCATGGAGGTCTTGCACAAAGCCACTAATATAATACCATATGACTTGGGGGGATCAAATAATCTGTGCAAATATTGACTCACAAATACCCAACACATACAGCAAACAGTTCATAAGTAATTCACTGGCTAAAATGAATACAGAGGTTCAGAGACTTGTTCTGAAAAGCAAATTTTTCAAGACCATAGACTCTTCATTGGAAATTTACCTAAAGAAGAAATAAAAATTAAACCACAAAGTCATTAGATTTTTTTCCACCTGGCTCTTAGTACCATGTTATACAGCCTCTCTTTCCTCCCCACTCTTAGTACCATGTTATACAGCCTCTCTTTCCTCCCCACCCCTCCTCTATCATCGTTCTGTTAACATGTTTATATTGGACACTACTTTAATAGGAGTGTTTATTTGATCAGCATATGTTTCAGTAGATTCTAGGGTTTTGTTGTTGCCGCTGGTTTTACCCATATAAAGTTTTCTTCACTTTTGGAGTGCCATGCGTCAAGGCTGGGATGTTCTTGGTGCAGAGAAGTGAAGAGAGAGATGTTTTAAATTTAGTCTTTTTCTTCTCCAGTACAGAGAATACTAAATATTGTTTTGCAGAAACCTCAGAATAACTGTAGGAATGTCTGCCTCAGTGGAGTTATGTATTATGCACCCCCCCCCCTTTTTTTTTTTCTTAGGGGTAAAGAAAGGCTTTTTGCAGTGAAATCTGCCTTCTGGAGTGAGGGTATATCAATAATATAACATACAGTGTAGAAGCTGAGAATATTTACAAAATCAGTTAAAGAGGCAGGTTTTCTATTCCCCAGCTGTTTCTCAGAAGGCTCACCAACAAGATGTCTCACACAAAAAGTTGAAGTAATTTTTATTAATACATTCCCAAAACATTTTCAAATACATTGTCACCGACTATTAAAAGTTGCTTTTGCTGTCACAGAGAGGCTAGGCAACCTGTCATCAGACGGACAGTTCTTCATGGATTTCTTTCTTTTGACAAGAGCTGCTTGTTTTACACACAAATGTCATCTTGATTTCGTCTGATTCATACCCATTCTCATCCCCCAGCCATGCTGCTAATCATGTATGGTATCAGTGTACCACTTAATTCCCACTCAAATGTTATTGGTGAGCTTTGAATAAGAAGTAGTTTGAAAAGTTGCACTTGTATCGTCTCCACAGCCTGATACTAACCTGAAATAGTCCTAGACACAGCCTCTCCACTGAATCAGCTTAAGCTGCTTTGAAATACTACCATGTGTGATGGGAGAACTTCTTGGGAAGGGTACCATGTGCTGCAGAAGCACAAATGGACATCTGCAATGATCATTGAAAACTTTGGAGAAGGCGGCTACCCTTAAGATAACCAGCTAAGAATTTCCTGGGTGACTTGCCAAGGAAATGGCAATAGGACATCAACTGCAGCTGGAATTACCATAGAAGGACATAATTTCTGGCAGCAGAATTAAAATGTCCAGCCATGTTTGCTGGAGTATTTGCCAGCTGAGTGGCAACACTCAAAGGAACAATTGAAAAGCCTCCTAACAATGCGAACAGTAGCAGTCCAAAACCATCCTGAGGCAAGCTTCTTAGATGAGTACTAAACAAAGCATGGAATATAGCCACTTTTTCTGTCTTCATATAATATGGAGGATGCACTGTGCTTGAAAGAGTTTAGGAAAGACCTTAGAGGAGGTTTCCAAAGAAAAGTGTATATGTTAGTGTGTATATATACTTTTTTTTTTTAATAGCCTCATTCCAACAGTATGTACATAGCAATGGTCAGAACCAGTCAGTTGGTTTGGTTTATCCCTGAACAATGTGCTACCAGTATTTGACTTGGAAAACAGGCTGAGAAGCCTACCTTTTCTTTTGACACCACTGAATTAAACAATCTGGGGTATAAACTCGGCTGGTGTCAAAGATGTTATCACTGAAGTCAGTGGAAGCGCACTGATTTACATTAGCAGAAGTTCTGGCTCTGTGCCTTCTTTTGTCCTCCATCCCAGTTCCAGGGTTATAACAGACCACTCTTGAGCAGACTGGAAGGATTAAGCTGATGATTTGGTATTTCAGGGATTAAAAAGCAGCCTATGATAGAGCATATGGTCTTCTTCTGCCCTTTAGTATTCCTATGTCATGCTTCTAAAGCAATCTGCTGCCACAGAAAAAGGAAGCCTGATAACCTGTTAGATACAGAATAAATTAGAGATTTGTAAACAATTGCACCCCATAGAAATTACAAAAACAGCACACAGTAAGTTTATTATCCCAAGAAAATGAATTTAATAAAGTGTGTGAGCGTTTCTGAGCATTTAAAAAACAAATTATCAAAGCTACAAATTATATAGGTCTTTAACAGTACAAATAAATAAAATTAATAACCAGTCCAGCTGGTATTAAAGATTGTGTGGCTAGAGAATTCATCACTCTGTTGACCTGAACTTTGGACTGGTTACGTAGCCCAGATGTAATTAAAACACACACACAGTTTACCTGCCTCGAAACCGCAGCAGGTTACACTGGGTTAAACTAAATGCCACAAGCTTGGATGAATCCCGAAGGGCTTTTGCCTCCTGTGCTAAAATATGAGATCACTGCCCTTTATGTTTCAAGTTGTATCATAACAAACATTCCATGTAAGAGGATACAGCAGTTTGTATTGCAAATGCATTATAGTTTCTGCCAGCACAGAACTGGCTTTTATTTTTTTTCACCCTTTTTTTTTTTTCAAGTATTCTAAGGCACAGCCTTAATCCTTCATTAAACAAAATTATCTCTAGGCTCATTAAGACTCTGGAGTTCATCATAACTGGCGCCAAGCAGCAAACAGGGAAAGGGAAGGTACCGGGTATCAGCACTGATAACAGGCGCTGTGCGTGATTCTTCAGTGCTGAAATACCCTTCTGCCATGGCTGGCTGTAAGTGAATTGGCTGGACAGATTTTCCAGATCCCCTGAACATTCCTAAATTACTATACTCACCCAATTACAGTCCTCAGGGGTCACATTTCATTTTCTGAAAACTGGTAACAGGCCACCACAGCTGATGAAATGATGTGGGTATCCAGGCAACTATTGTGCTGTTTGATTAATATAGCAAACACTTGTGTGGCATGATCTCACATGCTTCCAAATGTTCCACACGATCTGCCTCGAACTGGAGACCATAAAAGTTTGCCTCATAGTTACATTCTCAGTCTTATCCAGATCGTATTTGCCAGATGAAAATATTTATTACCACCTATTACACCCCCTTTTCATATGATTTAACCCCTAATTTTGCACTGAGGTGTTTAGAAAAAGGAGGGGCTTATTTCTACTGTTTCTTCATATCTGCTTTTTCTTCTGTAAAGTTTATTCACTTCACTCTAAGCCAGGTACCTACAGAAAGGTTTCAGTTTGCTTTCAGGTATAAAAAAAAAAGATAGGTTTGCCACAGATTTTTAATTCAGGATGTAATGTCACTCCAGTGCATATTTTCCATTGCTGTAGTGTTGACATATGGTGTGGGGGGAAAAGGGTACAGAGAAAAATGCAGCTTCTTCTTGTCAGAGATATGGCAGAGAGATCTCTAAAATACTCTGACTTTAGTGGAGAGTATCCAAGCGCTGCTTCCCCTGCAGATTCCTTGAAAGCACACTTTAAAAGGGAAAGGTAGACCTGGGAGTGGAACCAACACCACACACAAGTATCTAGCCTACTTTCTGTTTTGAACAGCACTACTTTCTGCAGGCAGCTGATGCACTCTGCTTTGCAAACGCTAGGGAGAGAGCAAAGAGGGAAAGAAATAGAGTGTAGCTATCACGTTCTCCAAGGAAACTCGGTGGCTGCGAGGCAGAGTCGAGCATTGCGGGCAGCACCAGCTGCCCGTCCTGCCCTGCAGTTTCCATGGGGTACTCAAGGGGTTAAAGGAGCCCATAGTGGAGTGTTTGCTTTCTTCTGTTTGAAATCAAACATCTGATCTTTATCTGAGGTGACAGGTTTAATGCCTTTCTTCTCTGACAAATTTTTACCCAAAGAGGAATGCAAACACATATATTGGTGTGGTTTTATAAGCGCTCATCTGAGCAAGCCAATATTGGCAGCTTCATTCTCTAATAAACAGCAAAGCCATGAGCTGGTGCTGCTTGCTTAAAAAAAAAATAATTATATCCATCATTTAAATGGCTTTAGATCTGTCAGAGGTCAGGTACTTTGACAGAGCTTTAGGCAAGGTGAAGTATCACTGTTCAGCAGTGCTGACTTCTCTCTCTCTTTTCCTTTTCTTTTGCTCCTTCTCACTTTAAGTTCATTTAATGTTTGCAAAATACCCTATTGCCAGCCTCACAGAGGGAAAAGGCTGTCTCATGCACATGGCAGGACATGTTCTGGGAAGCAGAAATTTCCTTCAGACTAGGTCTCTCCCTCTGGCACGTTGTACTCCCTTCTGGAGGACAAGGGGCAAAGGAACAAATTAGTGCTGGTGGTGACTGTGGACTTCATGTGGACAGATGTCTGTTCCAGAGACAGGGCTGTGAAGTACAGTCTGTTTTAAATAGACCAGTGAAGATAGTGAAACCATGGTAGGTTGCAGGCATCTTTACACTGATTTTTATATACATGAGCACTGGAAATACTGTCTAATTCAAAATGGCTATTACCTCTAATTTATTGGGAAAAAACAAGATACTGCTTTGACTAAAACATTTGATCTGAAGCATAAAACACTATTTGCTAACAAAATCCATGGTAAAAATTCTACAAAATCCTCAGTAATGTTGGCGGGTTAAGAACCATCCTTATTTAAGCAGCCCCTCTGTAGCTCTATGACTGGAAGGTGTGATAATGTTGAAAGTACCTGCCCGAAACTTTGAAAAACCATTGTGTTATATTGTGAAGTTATCCTTTTGGCTTAATTGAAAAATGGTAGAAGAATCCTTTTTGGCTCTTTGTGGTTGTTCAGAAGCCCATAGTGTTTAGTTAGAATTCTTAGTTTAACTTGTAGTACTGAGTTTATCTCTTAATTGAAGTGGGAGTGTAGAGAAAACTTGTAGCTTCAGGATACCTGCAGTCAACCAAATAAAAATGACCAGTGAAGAGTTTTGATCAGCTGATTCTCTGTGTATAGCAGAATAGGGGTCAGACTTGTATGAGTCATATTTTAAAACACTTCTCACCTCCTGATGTTTCTCATGTGCTTCTTAGTCCATTTTCTCATACTAAGGGCTCATAGTGCCCACTGGTAACGATGAACAAAACTTAATCACTAACATAACATGCAAGCAACGCTACTATGGTGTTTGAGAATTTGCCACCTGTTCCTCAGATCTTTTGTCTCTGGAGGCCTAGACCTTCTAGGACAGAAGAAAAGACTCAGGCTGTGGTGTTTGGACACAGGACTCCTAGATTTTTAATTCAGTCTCACATAGTTGTTTTCCTTGTGGGTCACAAACTTGCATCCTTTCAAGGAAGGATTCCGTATTCCACAAAACATTGGCTACCTGATGGTGCCTTAGGGCCTGTGGAGCATAGGATAACGCATCTCCAGGAAGTCCTTGCGTTCACCCACATGGGAAGCCTATTTCCACACTGAATCCCTAAGGTCACTTGCAGCCACTCTGAACAGGAGACATTAATTCAGATTTGATCATGAGTTTGGGCCTACGCTCAAACTGCTGTGCAAATAAACACGAGCCAGTGAACAGGTCCTGCAGAATGAGGACAATCGATCTTCTGTTCCCAGCTGTCTCAGTGGTGCAGAGCACTTGTCTTGGGTGGTAGCTGGGAGCCCTTCTCCAGAGCGTGGCAAATTGCAGCACTGGCACGAAAGCTGCTGTTGCTGCTTCCAGCTCCAAACTGCTCTCATCTTTGCGAATCATTACTGGGAGTGCGTGTTTTCTGCATGTCAGGTTTTGGTATCACAAGAAGTGTGATCACAGCTGGTTTCATGCCAAGAACATACTTGCTATGGAGCTTCTAACAGACTACAGTTCCTTGGTAGCTCCAGACTGGAGCCTGATTCGTTTGTACTGTGATGAGAATCTGGCCCCACTGATCTTTGCTCATTTGCTTGTTCAGAGTTCCCGCTGGTTTTTGCCTGTGCGGTCCCTGGCTGTGTCCTTTCCCCCATTACCTCTCCTGCCAGCAGGCTGAAATGCCAGTCAGCTATCAGGGTTTTTTTAATCCACCAGTGCTCACTGATGTAGAGCCAAACAGGAGCGTAAGCATAGGTAGCATACCGATGAGGAGGTGTTACACCATCACACCTCTACAGTGTTACTCCTTTCTTTTAAAAAAGTCACGGGGGAAGGAAAAAAACAGGTGAAAAAACTACCCAACCTATCCAAGTGCAGCTAGGAACCTCCCAGCAATCCCACATGGCTCTCACCACCTCATTATTATCTGGGTACAAACATTCAACCTCCTGCTGTGTTCCTGAAGACTCCCAGGACATGACCCAAAAGAAGGTGGACCTATAGGTGCCTGGGGTGGGGAGTGAGGCAAAGCACAGCCTGCCCCAGCAGTGAGGGTGGCCGGGGCGCTGGCCGGCGGGTCCCAAGCCACCACCCCGCTCCTCAGCTGCTGGCTTTTCCAACATGATCTATAGAGCGATGCTGACAGTAGATTTTCTGGCAGCAATAAAGGTGGCCTGATTCAGAGAATAATTACTGTATGCAAATGAGTGTGATTTTCCTCTGCCCTTTTATGGATGACTCTGCTCTGCCATTCATCAGGGCCACAAATTTCACTTGGTAGGAGACGGATTTAAAGAGACAGCTGCCTCTAGAGCTTTGTCTCGGACTTACTAAATCCATGCTTAAGTGTCTTCATAAATAGACGTGCATATGTTATAAAGGGGATGGCAGATTCCAGCCTCTTTATCTATGTATTATTGCTTAGGAAACTGTTGAGAAAACATCCGACTCTCTGGCCATACAGTATATGAAAGCTTTCACTGCTTTGAATAACGGTCTCTTCTCAAATCAGGGTTATATGTGGTTTAGTATGGCCTCTAGTGTGTTTTTTCTCTCTCGCTGTGTCCTTTATGATGTTTATATGGTATGTGCCTTGGTGTGCAGTGGAGGAGGGAGAGAGTGCTATATTTTTTCTGATGACGATTAGTTAATGGCTATCACGTTCACTATAGTAATGGCAGAGGCTGCACTCACAGCAAGAAGCCTCGGCATGTTTGTGCTGTTGAGGTTCAGTCCACCTCCTTGCTAGTCAGAAATGTTCCATAGTCTTGGCTCTCCTATGGCAGTCTTGTTGTGATGATGTAATCAATACACCATGATAAACAGGGTGGGAGGGTGTTTGTTCGGGGGGAGAAAAGAAGCAGAAAATAACTAAATCAAGATTTTTGTTCCCAAGCATGGCATGTGCCTGGTGGGTAGCAGGAAAAGAAAGCCACAGTGAAGTCAGTCTGTTGTCATTCCCTGATGCTGGACACAGGAACACAGTGGTGTGTTCACAGGAAATCTGTAGCACATAATGTGTCATTGCTAAATATCAATTTCTGCATTGCTCCCAGCGTGCGCTGTGCACCCTCCTCCTCAGAGCATGGAGGAGAGGGGAAGGAGAGTGCTATAAACGGAGCAGACCCGTCTGTCACTGGGCTGTCTTGTTACTCATACGGCAACAATACATCTGTGTCAGTACACCCAGAGCACTTTTCTTCCAGTGCCACTCAAAAAAGCAGAGAAGAGAAGCTGTGATGTTTCCGTGTTTACCGACAGTGTGCACCACTAGAGGCCATCACACACTTCCCTAAATAAATATCAATTAACGCACTTGGTTACAGGGAAATCCGAAAGATGGGACCTGGGCCCTTAATCCACTCTTTCATCACCAGTACATCAGTTCAGAGGTCAGGTCCTCCGGCTCACAGATCTTTGCAAGACATTCTTTGAGAGTGAAGTCTTTGGCCCATAGGCAGGATATATCAGACATTTCTTTTCCTTTGAGTATGACTAGTAGGTATCAAAGGAAAGTGGAAAAAAGCAGGCCAGAAGTGCATTTTCCTCAGGCTATCAAGAAGAACAGAGGACAACATTTGCAGCTAAATGAGGCAATAGGAGAAGTTTACCCGCTTCTAAGTTTGTGTCTTGTTCACTTCTGCTTTTGGCAAATTTCTTTAGTCTTGCAGAGTCAGGCTTGGACTGGGTTGTTATATCCAAACCTCCCCACTACTTGTGGCAAGCCGTAATAATTTCCTCCACAGGCTTAGCTCTAATGGATCTGGGCACCTAAGGCATTACTTGGCATGACTAAATGTTTTCTGACATTTGGAGGCACAGGTGATTTTCTGGTAAACAAAACTTCAGTAGTTTTGGGCATTCAGATTTTTCTGGGCAAATCCAGGAAAGTTCCTGATTGTGATTTAAAGCTGGTAAAAAGTCAATTGTGTTGAAAAGATTTCATTCCAAAGCTCTGAAGATGGGAGCTGTAAAACCTCATGAAACAAAATAAGTGGCACTGACTTTGTGAAGTCTATGGAGGTGTTACCAGTGCTTCCACGTGGGTCTCTGATGAAGCTGAGCTCCACATGGGAGAGCCTGGCACTCGCACTCACCCAAGCAGGAGAGCAGCAGGACAGGGGCAAGTGGTTGGAAAGTAAAGTTAATTATTGTCAGCATAAAAAGCAGCTTTCCTGTATTATTAAGAGGTGTTTATCTTATGGCTGTTGAGCTGCTGTTTTAATGTAGGTTGACCTCTGAAAAGATTACAATAATTTGACATTCTTACAGTGCGTTAATAGCCAAAGTGACTCGTTCAGGAGGCAGATTCTGGCTTACAACTTCGGAGACAATCTGCTCTGTGTCCCATTATTTCTGTGTTAAGGTGAGACTTAAGGCTTCAACCCCGAGGGGTTTCCATGTAGTTTTTGTGTGTAGCAGGTGATAAAACCAGTTACAAAACTGTTTTCCGGATTCCCTGTTTCCCAGACACCAGTGGCATCAAGCAGATATCCTGCACTGCTGCTGGGGAGCTTTTGGCATGGAGATCAGCCAGCCTTAAGTGCCATTAGGCACTGGAGTCTTCTGACTCTTTCTTCAGGCCTGGACATGACACTGAGATGTAGGGAGGCCTTCCCATGTGGGGCAAACTCAGTGTAATGATATTGCACAGCCTGGGGCAGCTGAGGGACCCAATGGCAGGAGCTGGTGGGATGCTCTGCAGGGCCTGGCTGAATTCCTAGCAGCCACAAGGTGCTGCTGATGCTGTGGAGTCTGTTTAACAAGAGTTTAACCATTGCACTCTGTACTCAGATTTTACTGATGCTGGACAAACTAACCCTGGAAGGACATCATGGGACCTTCCACTAGTCTGCATGAAAATCTGATCTTGGACTTACTAAATAGCTGGGGCAGGGTTAGGCAATGGAGTGAGCACCTCTGAGGACAAGGTTTAAGTAAGTATATTTATTTTTCTTTAGATCCACACGACATTTAAGACTGAGGCCTTTTCAGACTGATTAAACCAGTGCTGCTGGCGGTTTGTGTGAGTGGGACTAAGGTATGAATTTCAAAACTCCTTTTCTCTGCTGCAAAATCTCCAGATCACAATCAGAGAAAACGGAAGGAAAGGGGAAAGAAAGCTCATTAAAGAGGAAATATTCAGAAAAAATTCAATTGAATGCAAATCTTCATGTGACTGTATGTCTTCCTACTTGCAACTTACTTTCTCCCCTCCAACCTTTCTCTCTCCCAATCCCCCGTGAACACAATCAAGAGATGGCTTCTGCAACCCAGGTCTGGATAGGGTTTGGATATGTACACAGTGTGAGGTCTAGAGTTACTGTTGCACATTTATACTGGTCTCCACTGTATGTCAGACACTTGCCAAGCGTTCAAGGAGGAAGATTACTGCTCCAGGGAGTTTGCCATGTAAAAGCAGTGACAAAAGTTGACGGGGTAGGGAGGAAATGATAGGAAGTTTACATAAAGTCAGCTGGACATGACAGGAGCAATTTAAAGTATAGATGGGAAGAGGTCCTTCAGGTGAACTCTAGGAAGTCTTACTAGGCATCCAGAGTCGTATGGATGAAGTTACAGAGGCAGCTGTGAAGCAACATGTCAAGGAGATAAAGAGGCTATCAGCATGGGAGTCCACCTAACTGAGCAAAACCAATTGTTTTTTCTTGTATTTTTGAGTAAAGGCACTGTTTAAATTAGATGTCTAAATATGGTAAAGTTTCCATTTTTTTGTGTGTGGAGACATTTCTATGAAATTTGAACCATTACGTTTTTTTCAGCTAAATTTTCACCAGCTGAAGTCTACTTGTAACTAGTTCTTCTCCTGCTGAACATTTTCCTCCTCTTCTCACAAATCCCTTGTGCTTCCTCATGTTCACGGACAAATGCTTTGCCAGGAGAGGAGCAGCTACACTACCTCAAGCCAGAGACTTTTGTGTCCGTTACCCATAATGCCTTAAAGTGGACAAAAGATTACTGAGACACACACTGAGACACACCACAGGAGAATAGTTAAAAGAAAATAGAGCATCTTTTCAGTCAAAACATCCTGCAGTATCTCCACATAATGCTTCATGGCATATGACAGGAAGAAGATGACATCTCTCATCACTAGTCAAAAATAAAAACCATGTCAAGTATGAATTGCCTTTGAAAAAAAACTGTACATGATTTCCATGGTTAGACATCCTGGAAAACCTCCAAAAAGGGGGGAAGAAGGACGAGAAAAAAAAAAGAAAAAAAAAAAGGTTATTGATTTTCTCATTGGGAATGTTATATAACCTTCATATTTTATTAAAAAACTTTACTCTCACTTTGTGAAAGGTCCTTTAACACATTATGTCATTTTGTAATACAATAGTTCTCTAGCTCCTTCCAACCCCATCTCCCTGATGTGTTCTCTCAACTGTAGTTATATTCTTTCCTTTAAAAAAAATACTTCTGATAAAATGTTTGCAAGTGTTAAAGAAAGGGGTGCACTTTAGTGCAGCATAAGTTAATACAGGCGTCAGGCGACACTCAGAACATGTTGACATATTTCAAGCAAAACATGGGAACGCTTCAGTTAAAAACCGTTTGTTTTTTTTTTTTTTTTTTTTTTTTTTTTTTTTTTTATTCTTCCTAAGAGCAGATTCCAGCTGCAGGACTCCTCAACTTTTCCTTTCCCCCTTCTTCCTTCTCCACTTCTCCCCCTCCTCCCTCCCCTCCATCCCTCCCCCTTCTTCCCATCCGGCGTCTACTCACGCACACATACTCTCTAACTTTTTGTTTTTAGTAGCGGCTGCCCCATAAGAAATGCTATCCAACAGACCTGGTGCCTGTCACCGCTTCCCATCACATGCCTGGTAATTAAACTCTGACTGATTTATTGACTGACAGCCAACAAATCCCAACCCAGTTTTTATGATATACATGCTTCCCCAGGCTAAATTCACTCAAACAACAGCCCAGCTGAAAAGGAGGAGGAAAGGGGGGGGGGGGGGAAAAGGGGGATAGAAAAAAAGCGCTACACACACGCGCGCACACACTCACAAAAAAATCTGGTATTGGTAGATGAAGGGGAGACATTTTGCAAAGAAAAAAACCCTCAGCACAACATCTCTTTCAAATCCAGACTTGGAAAGGGAAGGGGGGGGCTGTAGAGGGAAGAAGTAGTAAACATCATTACTTCAGCTTTAAGATTCATTTGAAACGTCTCACGTACAAAAGCGCTCTGAAGGGGAAAACAAGACGTGCTTGCAGCTAATATTACAGTCAAGTTCCAATTTTACCTAAGGGAAAGCAGCTTTATTAAAAGTCATGACTGAAATTGCGTGACAGGTGCCAATATTCTCCACCCTGACAGATGTGTCAGTTTGCGAATGCCATTTTCTTGTCAGCGGTCCCTAGATGGAGTTGCTCCCATCACCATTTGTCTCTCTTCCAGCTAGATCACACATGCCCGTCGCTTGCCTCCAAGCTGCGCTGCGTTGTTTGATATGTGGAATCTTCACAATGAGACTTATTAAAAGACAGTCCATTATTTTTATTTAGAGCATTTCCAAAACAAGCAGAGCGCGCACAAAGATAATTTAAAAATTGTGCGGCGGGTCATCTCCAGGCCAGAGCGGCTCAATTGGAAATGCATAAGAAAGCAGTGTCTCCCCCGAGCCCCTCCTCATCCCTCAGTTCATAATGAGGTTGATTTGAGTGACATTTAACCCTTGAATAATGGCCCTTCGAGTCGGCAGGACTGTATAGCTGTGCTCCACAGAGGCAGTTCAGCCTGAAGGATTAATTCTTCTCCGATTTTTCCTAAATCTCATGGCCCCCCCCCCCCCCCCCCCCCCTTCTGTTCTTCTATTTTGTTACAGGTGGGCTTCACAGTGTACCACTAGATGTAAAATACTCTTGATCGTCTGTATTTATAGACTCTTTTCCTCCTCCTGTTGGTTTCAAACACAAAGAAAAATGGTATCTCTCAATCGTGCCTGGTATGAACAGCAGGTAAAGCTGCAGCAGACTCCTCTCCAGCCTCTGATGGAAAATTATTACAGATGAAATGATTCTGTAATGGAAATGGTAATAGGAAAGTTTCATTCTAAAGGATGTTTGTGCTAACATGAGAGGCTATAATATGTGATGGATTTGGATGCAGGAATAAGTGTGATCTCAAACTGAATTTTACTTCATCATTCTAGAGGTGGCACTGAGGGACTGGAGGAGGGTTAATGGACAGTGCTTGCAAACATTACTAGGTGAAAGGACTTAAAATACGGGATTATTGATGTCTCATTGTCCCAGGCCAAGTGGCATAGCAGGTTGTTGCTTCAGCATTTCTTTCTTACATTCATGGATGCTAATTATTCTCAGGCTGGAATTAGCTTATCAGTCCTGGTGGGTGTTTGATGTGTGGTTAAATTGTAACCTACCCTTTGCAGATGATAGGGAGCTGCTTTTACTTCTTGTGAGGAAACAGCATTTACCTCTTTGGCCCTATCTTGGCACAAGACACGGTCTGTACCCTTGTGCTGCCTGACTGAGGGAGAAGAGTTAGTCTCTGTTACTGTCACAGGCAACTCTGAGAGGGCCGCAGGCAGAGCAGATCTGCAGGCTGGCCCTGGTGTCAGGTGCCTCTGGTTGCCCAGCAGCATTGGGCTCCTTGCATGCTCCTTTGGATTGTGTCCTTCCTGGTACCCCTCAGCTCTCTCAGGCCTCTGTCAGCTGGAGGCAGTCTGAGGTGATCTCCCTTCTTCAGAATATAAGCAGACCTCAAAGCTTTGGGAGATACGAGCTGGACTAAAAAGCATCATAACAATGTTTGGCAGGACCTGGATAGAAACCAAAAGGCTCCCTCTGGAGCAGAGAAAGATAGAATGGAAGAAAGTGCTGGAGAAGAAAGAACTGAATTCGGTTCTAGAATTCAGTGCTAGAGATTGGCTGTTACCACTTCATGTCTATGGAAGGCACTTTGATACCGTTTGAGTTGATGAGGTTTTCTAAGAATTTGAAAGGAAAGCTCTCATGCTCTGCAAGTCCTCTTTAGTGGAACATTTCCATTGCACAATCTCCTGGAAGGTTCAAGCACAGATCTTTCACTCACTAGTCTGTTACCCTCTCCAATGAGCTAACATCAGAAACTTATTAAAGAGTTACAAAACTGTGACCTAAAACTACCTGTGAATTTTCTCCCCAAGCTGAAAAAAGAAGACGGGCTACCACAGGACTATTTTTACGCCATTCTCCCACAACAGTGTCTGAAAATCTGAAGTCACGTGCTGAAAGCAACTCTGGAAGCAATGATAGCATAGTCCCAAACAACCATCAGCTCCAGGGCAGGCAAGGAACATACCAAACTGTTCCTGCATTACACAGCATATTAGCATTTCTCACTTGGGAGGAAGGGTTAAGAAGGGAAGAGATAAGAGGACAGGAAAAGAGATAAATATGCTGCTTGTTTAGTTGATTTGTCTTATTGTTAGATGTATTAATCTGCTCTTCCAGATACCAGGAATCTGTTCTTCCCTTTAAGCTAAAGAAAGAAATGCGCAAAGAGAAAAGGGAATGTTTCATAACTGTGTTCTAACAGTCAGAAGCTGTGGACTCAGTTGATGGAAGAAAGAAAAAAATCTGCAGGTAAAAACCATCTGCAGGGGCAGGGCAGCAGACCACACAACTGTGGGCACTGCCGTAGTCTGTTCAGATGACTGCAACTGCTGTGGCAGATCTGCTCTGGAGTCCATCTCGCAGGCAGGATCAAGCCTTGTAGGTCTTAATAAAGTCAAATCAACACATAGCAATGAAATAATAAGTCTGGGCAGCTGACAGATGCTAATGAGCATGCTTATTTAAACCACCAGCAAAATCCAGTTGAAAACTAAGCAGATATATAAAACTCTGGACTCAATCCTTTTTATTTGGAGAGAGATAATTAGGGCCCATAGGACATTTTCTAGGAAGATATTTGGGATACTGCATCAAGAGCCCATTTCTGAGGATGATTAACCTTACTGCAAGAGAAAGTATTCCTGGTTTTAATCACAGAATATAGTTAGTTCTTTGTATTTACAGGATCAGATGATATGGGCAGACAATGGAAAAAATAAACAGGCAGAAGAGGATGGGGTGGTGAAGTACTGTGCCAAAAGCATTACAGCTGATGAGTCCAGGGAGACTTACATATGTTCTCAGCTTTTTCAGCAGAAAGACCTAAGCGGGAGACACACATGTGCAGACTTTTGGGGGCTTGGAGCTTTGGATAGATGCACATCTAATGGCTGTTTTAAACATCACCTTGACAGTAAATAAGACTATTTACTCTTGTGCCTTGCTTGCGTTGAATTTAAGAAAGCGTTTACATTATTGACTCCAAAATGATATTCGTGTCATGAAACAGTGGGGCCTTCACTGAGTCCAAGTCCATCAGGGTGACTGCAGCCAGCAGAAAGCAAGATTTACACACTGGCAAAAATGGGAACGGTACCTCTCCCCCTATTCGTCCCCCCGAGTATTTGCACTTGCAAACTACCGGCCTTCAGCTGCAACATGGAAATAACTCAGATGGTAATAATTCAAAGGAAAACATTTGTTTTTTGTAAAAACCTTCGTCACCGAGAAAGCTCTGCCTTGATTTTTGTATGGCTTTGCTTTCCCCTGTGACATATTGGCAGTGAAGTCCCCTTTCCCAGGAAAGCAGAGCAGAGATCAGCTGCTAGGCCTTGGTGGCCCTGCTGCATGCGATTCACATCCTGCATGGTAAGGGAGAGGGAGGAACATCCCGGGGACATAGACGCACATTTTGATCTTTCGTGTCCTGTGCTTCCCTATTTTAACTTCTGTACTTTTCAAAGTGACTATGTAAGGAAAAATTGCTGATGCTTCTGTTAGCAGGCAAGGAACCTGCTTTGGGATGACTTTTTTTTCTTTTTTTTTTGCACCATCTTTTTATTTCTTTGTTCTGCTATAGTGCCAGGGAAATCTAGAATGCTATATACATTTATACCACTGGCTTTTCTTTCTCTTTTTGGCACTCACCAAGAGGAATAACACTTCATGTGGGAGACAGCTGTTCAGATATGCTGGAAGTGAAGTTAAGTTGATATGTATACATTATTCCCCACTTTTTCTTTTTTTTCTTTTTTTTCTTTTTTTTTTAATTTTTTTTTTTTTTTTGCTTTTTTCTTCAGAGTCTTGAAAAAGAAAAAAAAAAATCATGACAAAAATGTTATAAAAGACTCAGTGAGACTCTTCAGTTGGCCTTTCAGTTAGCAAGGATTTTTCTTGCCTTCGGTCAGCCTGCATTCACCTATTCACCGTTTCCTGTTCACTAATGGGAAAGCACCTCAGACTATGGATTTGAACCTCAAATAGTGTGAATGACTTCTACGGGACTCTCTACTGGAAATGAACAACTGCATGGGTTTCCAGAATGTGGAGGACCTGGCAGTGAGTGTTTCTACACAAAGGACTGGGCCATCCCTCAGTGTTGCTTCTGCTTTCATATAGTATCATATTCACAGCAGGGAAAGATAATAATAAAAGTGTATTTTGAATGGAAGGAGGAAAATTGGGAAAAATAAATCTGGAAAAAATACCTAAAATTTAATATATTGAACCCGTGTCTAGCTTAAGATCAAGAAAAACAGAAGCTATATGTTTAAATGGTCAGAAAAATAAAAGAAAAAGGAATCTAAAAGTGATAAA
The DNA here is from genome assembly GCA_025345505.1 of Todiramphus chloris collaris. Lineage (NCBI taxonomy): Eukaryota > Metazoa > Chordata > Aves > Coraciiformes > Alcedinidae > Todiramphus > Todiramphus chloris. The sequence goes on along the minus strand of JANVCC010000276.1, from coordinate 1,528,731 downwards.
ACCTACTTATTAAGACATCCAAGCCACCTTAAGTCAGTCTATTTGAACAACCTGAGAAAAACAAAAGTTAGAGTCTTATCTATCCTACATAGCAGTGGTTTCTTATCGCTAACTTTTAAAAAAAAAAAATCTATTGGCTCACACTACTTTTGAATTGGATGAATTTGGCCCAATATATCTTACTAACACTTATTCCTTGATGTTGTGGCCTAACATCTGTCTAAGGTTCCTTTTAAGTTTTACCTTATGTTTGCATTTTTTGCGTTTTAATAGTTGCTTCTTGAGAACTGCAATATGCTTATATCAAATCTAACTTTTACTGATCTTCACAAAATACTTTTACTGCATAGAAAAGCTATCATCAGTGAATTAGAGGGGATTTTCAAACTTAGGCTATTATTTATTTCCTTCCACAACTATCTGAACATGGCCAGTGAACACAGACACATTTTGGCTGCAATATTCCACAGGCATTTAGCCTGAAGCATAGAAAATGTCAGCCACTGTGAGTAAAGTTTAGTAATGTTCTGAGCAACTGGAAACTCCTACACAGCCAAGAGTTAAGCAATGCTGAATGATAGGTGGCACTATGCAATCCAAATGGTCCTGCTTGTTCCTGTTTTGGGATGTCTGAAGTAGCTGTGCTTAGTTGTGGTTTGTAGATGGCCCATTTTCCCACTCCTCAGGGTCAATCCCACTAAAGCGTGTGTGTAACTTGGCATACATCAGCTCCATCTTAGAGACCAATACCTATCGCATATTCTCCTTTTGTCTTCTGAAGATTTCTGAAAACCACGAGATAAATCTTCTCTCCATTTTTTCTGAGGTTATCAACAGGTGGTGAAGAAATCTGCAAGGCCTCAGTAGACAGTGCTGCTTTCAGGAAAATGCTGTCAGAAGCAGCGATTCTCTTAGCTGCTGGCACTATTACTCAGACATGCACGTTGGCTCTGTGTCTTTGTCCTGTAATTATCTGCTGGTGTCTCCTCAACTTCTCACGATGTCTGTCCCTCACTGAGCTCCTATAGTGGCTCTTCATCCACTTGTGTTACCTGAATAAGGCTAGAAACCTGAACTTCTGCTGTGGGTGACAGAAAGCTAATGTTGATGATCCCAGTTTCCTGACGAAATAGTTAGTTCAGATCTTCTGTTGGGATCCTTTATTTTCAGTGATATTTGTTGTGTTCTATACATCTTGAAATTGTTGTACTGCTCTGGTTTCTTGCAAGTTGACTGATTCTGTCTTCAGCAAGAGTATCTGAAGGTTTCTTAGTGGTTAACTGATCCAGAACAGTATGTCCACACCATCCTCTGAAGCTCTGGATGCCAAGACCAGAGAAGCTCTTCAGGCCTGATGCTCTGGTACTGGCCGTGCTAAGCCCTGTTGCCTGATTTTGCTGAGACTGTACAGCTCTGCCAGTCAGAAAAGGAGATATGAGGTAATGTGCAAGAGTGTAGACAGTCTCCAGACCTACTTCTCTCCTTTCTTCATTCCTGGAATAGCGGCAACACCAAACAACATCTGCAAAGGCCACTGGGACCAGGTGGCTTGTTGCCCTAACAGCTGAGCTTCTGTGATCTAAGCACAGAGCCATGACCACTTTCGTGAGGTGTCTCTCTCTTGTTTGGGATTGTGTTTTGTCTACACCATATCTGTCTACTGTCCTACACAACTGGTTTTTCTTTTTGCCCATGCTTTCTGCTGGCCCATCGACTGGGAAGCGAGGGGAGAAATCCTGCTGAATATGAAGTGGAAAGAGGAGTCAGGATCAGCAGAGACAGCAAACAAGCCTCAGAAGCAGGCAGAGTCTGGGGAGTAAATAAAATCCATTCTTTAAATATAGATGGTGTAGTCAGGCTGGGGAACTGTCCAATAGCAAATTAAGAGCTACACAAAATTTGTTAATTAAAACAATGTTTGAGGACTGAAAAGCATACAGTGTCCTCCTAGTCTGGTTTAGACAGGCATGGGATATGTAAGCCTATTACTAACAGAAAAACAGATAGTAGCCATATTTTACTGCAACCACTATGCTGTTTTGATTGCAACACAGGAAAACCAGACTGTCCTTGTGTCCACTAGAACTTCCAGAATAGATGTTAGACAGCAAGTTGCTGTAAATAAGCTTCTTCATTTCAATCCCAGTTTACTTCAGGCTTGACATCTTCTAGAACCAAGAATAACATAAATTTATAATGAACCATTATTCTTTCTAATCACAATAACACCTATCATGTCCCACTCATCACCCCCATCTGAGGCAGTGTGCTGCTCTTTTTCTCCTCCAGGAAGGAATAATACTTTTAAAGTACTCCATGGTAATTTAGCAAACTGTGCTTTGATGGACAGAGGCCAAAATTCAGTACATTTTATGGGGCTCATGAGGAAGGTCTCACTTCTGTGTGCCTAGAGATTTTGTGCATAACATATGCGCAACATTCATAAGAAATTCTGAAGCCTTTCAGGTTTAGAACTTTGCCACAGAGCTTGGCAGAAGTTGATGTTCAGAGCTACAGACTCCCCCTGTCATTGATGTATAGGGTTCCTCTTGCCCATCTTCCTGTATCTTCTAGGATGCAAATGGTGGGATCCTCTATGATATCACAGAACTACTCATGGAAGGGTGTAAGGGGTGCTAAGGGCAAGAGACAGTTTAATAAGGGATTAAGTCATTGAAAAGAAATCAGGGTGTGAAGCATAAACTACAATTCCCATGAGCCACTGGAACAGCATCTCCACAATAAAATTAATACTTTTCAGCTGAAAATTTCTTCTTTTTCTCTGGCATTTTTGGATTTTCTCAGGGGGAAGGGGGAAATCATTTTCTGACAGGCACTAATTGTTTCCCATTTGATTTTGGCTTGTGAGCAGATCTGAGTTAAAAGGGCTAAATGCAGACATTCTGCTATTACAGTGTTATGCTCATTCAACAGTCAGTCTTGTTTTACTTGCAGCAATATGAGTTATACCATATGTGTTTGAAACTGGTAACCAAACAGAGCAGGCTTTCAAGCAACCCTAAGCTAAATTATAAATCTTTTTTGCATCTTTTAAATAAAAAAAAAATTCTACAGGCACAAAACAAATCAGTGAAGTACTTGCTGTTTGCTCTTAATGAAAGCAGTCTGCCTGAGAAACCCAGTCACTCTAGTGAAAAATACTGAGCAATATAATTATCCAGCCTGAGTATTATTTTTTAAATTTTTCTTTTTTTTGGGTATTCTACGGGATTTTAAATTTCATTTGCATGCAATGTAACAGAAGCATATAAAATAATTAAAGTTAATTGTTTCTACTTTTTATGCAATACTACTAATTACTATATTATATATATTGTTATTAGGTTGTCGGTGTTATGTATCACAGACAAACCCTAGCTGTTGACCTCATTGATTTATATACTCTACACACTTGCCATATTTTTTAACCCTGAATTTCTAAATTTCTTGAAAAGGTCCTATCAGGAAAGCAAGATGACTTATTAAAAAAAAAAATCTTTTGTATGAGATTTTATGCTTAAAGGATGACTTATTCACGTCCAAAGTTGCACTGAACTCTGGGAATTATTAACATCACTTGGTCTTCCACTCTTGCAAAATTATTGGTGCAGAACTAGTGCTAAGTTTCTATCTTCACACTATGAACCCACAACTGGAATCACATGACTTGGTTTGGTGATGTACTCGAGAGCTTTTCACCTGCAGAGATCGTCAGCAGCTCAAAGGCTGATTGAAAGATTCATCAACTCCGTGCTCATGTGAGAGTGGCAATCAAATGTTATCACCGAATGGGAAATGGGTAGAGAATTGACATGACCAGCTTGAGGCAACTTGGAGAGTCAGCGGAAAAGCAAAGAGTAGAATTTAACACTTCCTAGCTTCAGGTGTACTCATTTCTCCTAATCCTGCTGCCTTTGTTGTGAAGGAAGTTGTAGATACATAAAGCAAAACAAAATGTTCTCTATAGATTTATACTACTACTCCTTTCTAAATGAAGCAAACCAGTTTGGCACACATTTTTAATAATACTCTACAATTCTATAATAATATATTCTACTATCAGGATCCTTTACTTAAAAACAGTATTTTGGTTCCATCTGCAATTGGTAATATGTGAGGTCAAACAGGTTGGATGCAAAACTTTTGGTCCTTATCAATGCCATAAATCTTCAGCAGATCACAAACCAAAAAGGCCTCTTATTTGCCAGAGCTGGTTCTGATACAGCCTGTGGTGGAGGAAAGCTCAGAAGAACAACTGATCTCATGAGATTTTCAGCGTTTGGAACCAACATTTTCAGAAAACAGTTGGCAAGATTTTAGTGCCTTGGAACCTGAGTTTTGGTTTAGCCCTAAATTCAGCACAAGCCCAGCTCCAACACTTCTAGAATGTGTGGGTATGCATCTAAGTTCTTCACACACACATATCTTGTGTGTGTATGTATATATATATATATGTATGTATATCTGGGGAGTGATGGATGGAGATTTTTTTTCCCTTGGAGGAATAGCTATTTGTCCTCCTTTTCATTTCACTCAGGATACAGCACTGGACTCTTTGGAATGCATCACCACCCGCATCCCACCATGTTTATTATTACAGGTTCCAAAGGTACCAAAGGGAGTGCAAGACTTGCCTTGAATCTCGAAATGCAGAGCATATAGCTGTGCCACTACCTCAGCTCTCCATCTGCCTTTTATTATCATTAATATTCAGAAAAGAATAGGATTTTGAGAGTGAAGTTAAAAATCTTTGATGGGTCAAGGCTGTTCTCCTAGAGTGGTCCTGACATTTCTCTTCCCCTTTTCACCCTACCCAGCAGAATCTTCTCCAAGACTCCTTGCTGGCCTTCAATAAGGACAGTATGTGTTGTGTAGCAGCTGCAAAAGGCCTCACAAATGCTGGCTGACAAGAAGTGACAGCTCTGTATATCTCTCACTGGCACTGACAGCTGACAGATGGATACCACTCACACACAGAAAAAAAGCCCCCAGGATGATTCGCCAACATTACTCTCTGTTCATAGGGGCCACATTTGATTGAGTGCTGCTCAGAATAATAAACCCTTGTCGATCCGTTGCAGAGCCAGTTTGCTCACAATGTCCTGATTTTTTTTCCCCTGAAACACATACCAACATACACACAGAAGCCTTGCTTTGTTTTTCCCCCTTTAGCTTTGTTTGAGAAGAAAAGCTACCTAGCTTTATGCAGCTGCTTGTTAGAGCAAGGGAGCAATGAGTACATAACTTAGCCATACCATGTTAGGGCTTTGCTCCATGGTAATTCCCTCATCTCCCCAGCCTGTTTATTATTACCCTTCAGATTGTTTTTACTCCTTTCCACTAAGCAGCCCACTGTTGAAAATATTGCTGGTTGGGTTACTCTGAAGACAGTAACGTGAAACTGGACAATGATGTGTATTGATGCAAAAAAAAAAAAAAAATAGAAAATGATACACAGAAAGAGATATCCATCCATATAGACAGGTCTAAATGGAGAAAAAAAAGGAAACAGAAACACAGTTACTCTAACTGTGGCAGCAGAAGAGTTCAGATCATGTAATTTCTCCAGTTTTTGTTCCATTTTCTTGCACAAACTGTTTAATTACTGGACCCTGTAGGTGGACAGTTTTTGCAGAAGATGATCTGCTCTAGGAAAAAACACACTATATCGGTCTACCTCTTAAAAAGACCTGAAATAAGTAGCTTGAAGCAAACACACCTTGTTGTGTGACGCATCCTGAGTCACCAGTACAAAATCTGGAGGTTAGGAGAGGCTCAAGAAATCAACCATGGTTAGGATGAATGAGAAATCTGAACTCTCACTATTAGTGATGGCTGTGGGATATTAAGCAGTCCCTCTATATCAGTTCCTGATATTTTTCACAAAGATCTTTGTGGTTTTGGGAAGACAAAACGTTGTCAAGAGTCTGTAAAAGAAACTGAGGCAAAGTGGTGTGAAGGTCTATATATGTAAATTTGTCATCCCTTTGGGAAGTCCAAGTGAAAGTGCATAAAGCTAGATCCACAATGTATGCCTAATGAAGGTGAATAGCCAGTTAGGCATTTAAATATCCCTACAGATCTGTCTTGATCAATCTGAGGTTTTGATTCTCATCATTTCCAGCTATTAATCCAAAACCTGAAGCACTTATAACATTTGAATTATGAAAAAATATAAGTCCGTGGGCTATTTTTTTAAAGCTGTCTGTGCAACAAACTTTTCACCTGAGCAGTTTTGTTCCTCGCCACCCAATTTGTTGGATAAGCACTGTCTTGTCCATTGAGACATATTATTTTACTTTGTGGTTGCTATGCTAATATATTCTGGTAAACACAAAAGGATTTATTCTGAGGAAGTATTAAGGAAACATTTTTTGAGTATATAACTTACTGGATTTGTATGTGTGCCAACTGGAAGATTTACTGGACAATTCAGACAATATGGAGGCTTCCTCACCAAAGGAGGACCTCTCTGTGTTGTGCCATAGCCCTGCAGGCTTTTCGCCACCAGGGTCAGTTGCAGACACATGCATTTTCTGCGTGCTCCCAAAGTTAGGGAGTGTTGCCACTCAAGACACTCTGTATTTCCAGTGTTTTCTTGTTGACCGGGCAGATCAGACATTGAACCTGTGTACAATTGTGCACGAGCTGTATGGGATCATTCGCCAGCTGATATTGGCATTTAATTTCAGAACCAAGGGTGGCCTGGGACATGGGATACCAGGGCTGAGAAGGGGGAGTCTCTGGACCTGTGCCACAAGGGTTTGTGCTCAAAATAATATCTGGTCAGCCATTTTCTGTGTGATTTTGGACCTAGTTTGTGTCAGGCACCATCTTACCTGTACAAGCCCCAGAAAGGAGCCTCAGCCTGCAACTCAGGTTGCCTGAGGAAGATGTATGGTCTTGAGAGGTCCAGGCACTCCCCAGGATGAGGTGGGCCATGCTGCTGTCTGCAAGCAGAGAAGCTGTGCTGAGGTCAGCTATACACATGTGTATGAATATAGACATGTACTTGCATAGAGGTATCTGCCTTGGCACTCCTAAAGCCTTCTCTCCTATTGTGGGTGCAAGGTGTCCAATATGGTTGAAGGGGAATGACTGCCAGGTGATGGCACCGTAAGTCTCCCTTACAGGACTGGGCAGTGAAGACCTCTTTGTGGAGGAGGCTGCATGCCCCCAGTGCTCATGGAAGCCCAAGGAAAGATTGAGGTTCCCAGGGTCAAAACTCCAGTGCTATTTGTTTTATTTTGTGACCTCATACATCCCTTGGGCAGGACCTGACCTCAACAGTGAAGCATGGTCTTATCGATATTGGATGGACATGATAAACACTGGATCCATCCAGTATCAGGTGAAAGTGAACTCATGCAGAGAGGAATATTATCTCCTGAATGAAACTCATTGTTTTGCTCTTAAAAATATACCAAAGTTTTCTTTTGGCTGATGACACAGAACACTGCAGAAAAGAGGGATTGGTTCACCTTTCTTTGTGATATAATAGCCCTCTTTCATATCTTTCTTAAATACACAACTGAAGAAACATTATATGTTAATACTTCAGCTAACAATAGCTATTCTACACAGATATGTCTGATATCTACATAACTTCCCAAAGTGGGGGTGGGAAGCTGTCTCTAGCTTCAGCAGGGTTTGAAGATTTGTGTGATACAATAATAGGTGCATGTAGCAGGGAGAAACAGAGGTGAAGTGTGCAAGGAATTAAAAAAAAAAAGAAAAACAACTTTTCTGTCAGTATCCTATAGGCCAAAGGATTGCTTGTAGATAATCATGGATTAATTGTGAATGTAAAGAAAGAGACACATTTTTTTATCAAAGCTGTTGCCTCAGGGCAAACTCCAGTGCCATGAAAGCCGAAATGTTTTCTTTTATCACAGTTCCTTTTCTGGCACCTGAAATTATTTCTTTCATGTCTGATAGTGAGGAACGAGGCAGCATAGCTCCCCAGAGATGAACGATTGTTACCATGGTCTCATAACATATTGGCAGCCGATGTGGCATCCATGTACACCTGTCACTCAAACAGGGCGAAATGCAGATGTGGCACGAAAGCCTGAGCTCAACCGCTTGGAAGCCTCCCCCCCCGCAATGCGCACGCACACCCCAAAACACACACGTGTCCTCCTCAGCCCCCCCCTCCTCCCCAGGACGTGGCTGTTTTTCAGCCTACACATATGTGAGTGCACTCAGACGTTATCAGGCCTGTTTAATGCAATGAACCTGCATTAGCATTTCTGCAGGGCAAACACAAATAAACAGAAATGCGCTGAAAAAAAAAAATGTTTCAAACAAATTCCTTTGCAAGTCAGGCAGAGAGAGAGAGGGAGAGAGAGAGTACAGCACACAAATGAGCCAATTTCCTTCACATGGAAGTGAACTAAGACCTTTTTAATGAAGACTCCAAGGCCAGAGAGGGAAGGGGAGGCTGTATGGATGCTTATTTACTTTTTGATTTTCTTCAGGCTTTGGGCAACTTGCATCAGTGTTGTCACACAGGGAAGGTGATGAAAGTGTCAAAAGGCAAGTACATGCTATTTTATTTTAATCTTAGGACTGGTAGTCTTGGTGGTAATTTGAACCCCGGTTTAAGGCCCAGCACACGGACAAATGAAGGAGGCGAGAAAAACAATTTTTGTTGGGAGATACTGTATTTGGTACTGATGTTGGGACAAGTCTTCTGCTCTGGGTGGGACATGAGCATATTAGAAGAGGAAGGAGAAAACACATGTATGGCTCTAAGGTTAACACACATGTTGAGGTGGACTGGATTTGCCCATGTGAATGATTTTTGGTCAGTGAGACAGAAAGTATAGCACAAAATGAAATGCGAGCCCTCTCTTCTCTCTCTTTTTAAAGCAAATTGCCAATTTAGCTCCTGGGCTAAAGTAAATAGTGCACTGCCATTTTTTTTTTAAAAGGGAAAAATGACAAGAAACCCAAATGCGTTCGTCTTAGATTTGTAAATCCATTGCTTTATTGAACCATTTGTCCATTCTTATAAGCTGATTTATAATAACTGTAATGTGATTCATCATGTCATCTTGTAAATAAATGTGACACTTCATTAAACACAGTAATCAAATTTAAGCAGTCCCACTTTCATGTTAACAACTGAGACCTTTACAATTCTATTGCTCTAAAGATACTCCTACTGTAATGGAAGTAGCATCAAGCAAAGAATGAAATGTAACAGAGGTAGATTGCTTAAAGGAGTGATGAAGAAATAAATATACTTTTAGTAAGAAGCCTGTAATGAAATTAGTAATGGCCTGAAATTTACTGTAACAATGGTTATACAAGATACTCCTGTTGGGATGTTTTATGTTAGTAAGGAATGGATAGTTTGAACATCTTGGAAAATCTGTTGTAGGATTAACAAAAACCTTTTAGAGCCTGAATTTCAGAAAGAATTTTTTAGTGCTATTTTTGTGTTTGCCATCTGGAATGACACTGCAAGCTGGCAAACACAGGAATAATGTGAGATATTTCCATCACATAGAGTTAGCTACGGATTCATCAGGGAATGTAAGCATCTGAACATCAGTCAGATACCCATAATTATCCCAACTTTGACCTGTTTTGAGGGATCAAGCAGACCCTGTATTAAAATGGAATTTTGCTTTTTTTCAGGAAATGGTTGCCTCTGTCTCCTGAGAGACAGGCATTCAAATCAATGAAAATTCAAAGAAGTACAAATGGGAAAGTAAGCACTAAATACAGTTTTTCTGTCTTGGTTGTGAGTGATTTAACATTTTAACAACAGCAATTCCATGTTGTGAGCCAGATTTGCAGGTGGAGTAAATCACTGTGAATTACCTTGGTTGAAGATTTGGCCTACAGTCCTTAATTATGCCCTCTATTGATCAGCTGTAAGGAAAAAGCTTATTTCCATGGCCCTCCTCTCATACTGATACTATTCTAGAGATGAGTATGGAATTCAAGATCAGAACATTTGGTGTTTCAGACCAGGAATTTGGAATGAAAAAGCAAGCAATGTAGCTGTGCTATTCTAATTGTCATTATTAGGATTTGGGGGCACTATGAGGCAGAATCTCTGCTTCCTGTTCACACTGCCTTGTTCTCTGCTTTACCCCTGGTTAGGCAGAAGCAGTCATCACACTCAGAATCTGAGATACATTCCAGCTGCAGCCTGGAATATCAGATACAACTGTCCTCTCTGAAGTTTATGCTCATGTATATCTTGACCGCTAACGTCTGATTTAGTTTTACAAAAAAATTGGAGTCTGCTAAAAATGAAGACAGCTAAAGATAGCATTTTAAGCAGACTGAAAGAGAGCAATGGGAACTGCATGAAAGACAGTCCTTAGGAACAGGAGGGGTGTTGAAAGGTAGTGAAGGCTGAGCTCCAAAATGGAAAATCCCTAAGTATACAGGCATGATAGTAGAAGATGCCAAGGAAATTCAACTCCAGTAGAAAATAGGGAAGATCTATCACTGTCTGTTAGAGGGTGCCCAGCACTTTCAATGCTCCGTATGTTAAACATCTAGCTTCATATTTCTAGTGAGAGAATGAAGGCGGTCTCTGCATTGAAAGTGAGAGGATGACAAGCAGAGAGGGCTAGAAAAGACAAGACACAGAACATGGGCAAAATGATGAAAAAGCAAAATTAGAGAAATGAAAAGAAGTTTGTTTCATGTCTGTTTCATAAAGAAAAACTGCTACAACAGGAAAATAAAGAGAATATGCTTGAAAAATTTAGTCTAAAAGAAATGACCTTTTCTGGGGACTGTCTCTGAACTCTGACAAAGTTCATAACTCAGGACTAAAGAATGGATTAAGTGAATCTTGGAGCTCACCTGTTGTAACACAAGGATCCTCAAATGGAAACAAAATGGTCCTGGTACGGGGTGATAAGCAGTATTTGTTGAATAGGCTTTATCTAGGAATGAGAGCTCTCAAGGAAGAGTGTGGAGTGAACATCCAGTCTTAAGGAATAATGGCTTATTTTTAATTGCCATTAATAAAATCAAATCTTCAAAAGGGATTTGGCAATATATCGACTGCATCTGAGAACTGTTCTCACTTGCATTGTACAGTCTTGATATACAGCACTGGGAAAAATAGACAAGAATCACAGAATCACAGAATGGTAGGGGTTGGAAGTGAGTTCTGGAGATCATCAAGTCCAACCCCCTGCTCAAGCGGGCTCACCTAGAGCAGGCAAACCTGATGATCCTAAACAATTTCAGTTTTAGTGCTTCTAGGTAGTCTTTCGAGCAATGATCTTGAAACTGTACTCTGTACTGAAAAGTGATTTCAGGATGTCTTTCATGAACAGATCAAGCAAGCTCAAATACTTGAAACTTCATTCATAATCTTAGCTACCTCAGGGGTGCCTCCTACTTGCCAGTGCTGCTCCTTGTCATGTGAAGTATTCCTGCTGCATTAGTCTGCTCTGGCTGCCCAGAACAAGTGATGCTGGTGAGCAAAATATGAGATACATGATGTGAAAGACTTAGCTGGTCCTTGCCTTGTCTTAGAACAGTAGTTGAATTCTGCCTTATCAGTGCTTAGTGTTATGTTAATGTGTTTTGAAGCAGCAAAATGGCTAGATGCATATGGCCATTTTGTAGTAGCCGGGACAATTTCCCAAATGAAATCCTGTAATTTAGATGCCCAGCTACCTAGAGGATCTAAAGAAATGAGACCGACATGCAGATTTCCTCCTACAAGTGGAGAGTTCTAAGAACTCAGAATGAGATCCACAGTTGTAACCATGCTGTGCAGGACAGCTAAGCAATAGGAAATGTGAAGAACCCAATAGATTTAAACATTAAGGTGTAGACTGCTGGATAGCTTAATCTTCAGCCTACATAGATACTATTTTGCGGCATCACAGCATTTTGCTTACTGTAGTGTGCCTGGTAGCTGGCATACTCTGATCAGACCCACCCCCAGGTTTAGTTTCCTTCTCAGATTGAGAGACTTCATAGAATCACAGAATCGTTTAGGTGGGAAGGAAGTTGTTGAGATCATTTAGTCTAATCCCTCTGTTCAAGTATGGACAGCAAAGGCAGGTTGCCCAGGATCATGTCCAGTACGGTTTTGGATATCTTCAAGAATGGATACTCCACAACCTTTCTAAGCAAATTCTTCCAAATTTTTATCATCCTTACAGTAGAAGAGTGTTTTCTTGTATTCACGCTGAATTTGTGCCTTTTACCTTTTTTCCTGTCATAAGGCACCACAGAGAACAGTCTGTCTTCCTCTTCTTCATTCCTTTTTATCAGGTATTTATATACATTGATAAGATCTCCCTGAGCCTTCTCTTCTCTGGGACTAAGAGTCCCAGCTCTTTCAGCCTTTCCTCATATAAGAGATGCTCTGGACTTTTAATCAATTATTGCCTCTTCAATGGACTGGCTCCAGTATGTCCACACCTCATTTGTACTGGGGATCTCAGAACTAGACACAGCAGTCCAGATGTTTCTCTCCAGTGCTGAGTAGAGGGGAAGGTTCACTGCTCTTGACCCACTTGCAACACTCTTCCTGATGCAGCCGCCTTTGCTGCAAGGGTGCATTGCCAGCTCATGGTCAGCTTGTTGTCCCCTGCAACCTCTAGTCATCTCATCATGATGGGTCTCAAATTACATGGTCTGGTCAGGACAGCAGGAAACCTGTGCTGACAGTTTGGAGTGGCAGGCTCTGAGTATCAGTTGTTATGCTGTGTGGTCATGCACCCTTTGTAGGACAAGGTAACATACATTATTTTGCCTGGGATATTTACGCAGCTGAAGACAATCTTAACTGAACCCATCAGATATGACATTGTTGGTATCATCATGGACCACAGTTTATATACTTGCCATTGCTGTTAGGCAGAGCAGAATGACGTAGAGGACTTTTTGGGATGCAGTTAGTGTTGCTATATTGAGTTTAACTCTGTCCAGCAAGGTGTCACAAGTAGCCTGGATGCAGAAAAGCTGAAGTGTATGTATTTTGGCAAAGAATGTTACTTCTTTGTTCTTAAGGTGTTTAATTTTGCATTAAATGTTATTGGATTTGCCCTGGAAGCTCCCCAGCTACTCACATTATTGGAAACTTTAATTGCCAAGTGACCAGAAGCCCCATTAGTACCTTCCACGGTGGTGGAGTTTTGGGCATTTGATGTGGGGCTAATTGTTGTGGAGGAGTTGATCTGTAACAGGGGGCACTTCCAGTATAACAAGCAATGAAGGCTGAAAGGACAATGGCCATTCATTGGGAAGAAAAGTCTGGAAAAAGAAAATCCCTGGGCTTTGCACTTTGTGTCTGGAATAAACGGACAAATCAAAGCAGTTTTAAAAGAGCCAGTTTACTTCAGAATCACAAGCCAAATGTTAATGATTGTGCAGTCCCTTGCAATGTGCCATCCTGGTCATGGCAAAAAGGCTGTGTTGCCCTTTCTTCAACAAATAGTTTCCATTTTCATTTTATAACAAATTTCTAGTCTTCTAAGATGGAGAGACAAGGAAATTGAAACACTTCATATTTATCCACAAGTATAAAGGCATCTTTATATACCCCCTCTACCTGCAGAGGTAAAGTCAATATAGCACCTAATGCAATGCTTCTACAAGGTTTCCATTGGTTTGAAAATCATTTGTTTTCCTTCAGTCTGTAACTGAACTCTGCAATGCCAGCCAAATTCAGCAGGTAGCAAATCTGTACAGAGTCCAGAACTCCCATTAGAAAAGCCAACAAAAAACCCAACTTGCCCCTCTCCAAAGGAACTTTGAAAAAAATTAATAAATTAGGAATTATAACACCCAATGTCAGGGGACTCTTCTAGTGCTTCATTGTAGGTCTTTGATTTATCCTTATGCTATCTAGAGGTCAAATCCATCACCCCAGCTCTCACAGCAAACTAGCTAGGTCCACCAGTTTGGGTATTACAACAGGGAATCTTGATCTCACTGCTTGTCCAGGACCAGGGGACAGACATGTAGAACTGCAGTGGAAAAAGGATCAAAAAAGTCTGCATCTTCTCCTGTAATGATGTAAGATTTAGAATACCCTTCCTTTGTTAGCTGTTCTTTTTTGTTAACTAACTTTGCTACTTCTGCACTTGTCTTGATGTTCATTAAACCACTGACTGTCAGTGTTCCATGTTTGCCTGTTGAAGTGCAGAGAAATATAGTTGTAGGCTGACTGAATGTACATGATGCTGTCAAGCATTGCTGCTTGGTGGCATTTATATTATTATTATTTATTGTTTACATATTTAATGACCTTATTGATATTATGCACTGTTAGTACTACTAATTATAAGACAATAAGCGTAATTTATAAACAGTTTATACTGAAATATATAACAAGTGATTAGTGATGATACCTGAAACTGTGGCAGATTTTGTGTCTGCATGCCACAGATGATTTTAAATTGATATTATCATGATATAAATCTGTTTTGATAAACTTAGGCATCAGCAAGTGACCTACATAGAACCATTTTTGTCTTCAGCAGAGAACTGATCAAAGCTATAATTATGGTGTGATTACCTTGTTTTTAACTCTAGTTAGCAAAAAAAAGAGAGAAAAGAAAAAAGAAAATGAAAAATCTCTCGTAAATAAGATCTTTCAGGTTATGACAGCTCTAGTTTTTTCTCTGACTGTACATTATTGCTTTAGCTAGCACTTAAGGAATTATAGGCTATTTCCTAAGTGATGCTGACCATCTTCTGACTATCCTTGGCTTTCAGGACATGGCTTATTTTCCCAAAAGGGGATCTTTGCCCAAAGTATCCATTTTGTAGGCTTTAAACACCTAAACCCACTTTGCACTGTGTTGCAGTTGCAGGAAATGCTGCAGATTTGATGTTACCCAACTGAGATCTGGCATAAGGGGCAATAGGAGTGACCCTCACTCCCTAGGACAGGTCAGGGTCAGTTTTCTCACTAAGAATCAGGACAATTTACAGAAAGAGCCCCCACTCTCTGTGGCTTTTGGAAGCCTGCCATAGGTAAATTGCCTCTCCCTGTCATCTGTCCTCTTAATTTCCAGAATGAGAGCATCCTATCTCTTTAGAGCCCAGTGGGACCCACAGGAGGCACACACACAGTGCAGTCTGGCTGCAGCCCATGTTGCCCAGTGTGCTGCTGGTACTGTCACACGTGCAGCAGCAAATCCTGGGTGGGTTGCTGGGTACTGCCAGCAGGACCAAGGTGGCTGGTTTAAAACTGACTTGGAAATGTCTATAGGAGCAACAGATATGACTTCTTCATAGGCTTACCCAAACCAGCTTCTCCATCAATGTTAACCACTTTAATTTTCTCAGCTGCAGGTAGTGGTGGCTTGGAAAAATTACGCATTTCTGTCTAAAATGTCTGAGTAAAATTTTTGTAAGGAAAACTGTAGAAATTTGGAACTTTTGCCATAAACACTGCACTTTTTGAGAAAGCTTCTTCTTCTAAAAATAGGAGAAACTCTTGCCCAGAGCCTGCACATGTAAGTCATAAAGGAAAAAGGACTGATTCTGTCAGTCCTTTTATATTGCCTTTCATTTCCTACCTGTTGCTGCTTGCACAAATCTGGTTTTTAATGTACTTAAACAGCACTGGTGACCTCTGGGAAACATGCCCAGATACCTTCACTTTAGGGTTTCTGTTAGGGTCTTTTTTTTCCCTTTCCTAACAGCAGGTTGACTAGGACTCAGGATTTCATTATGTAGGGAAAAGTCTTGTAACTGCTGAAATCAGGGTCTGTAATACAGCCAAGGTTATTGCGGGGAGTGGGAAGTGTAATAGACCAGAAATCTTTTTCACACCAATGCAAACACCTTATCAGCACAGAATACTATCTTCAACATCGATCCTAGGAATCAGATAGTAGTAGTAGGAGAGAAAATGAAAGGAGAAAGTTGGAGTGAACAGAGGACCAGGAAATGAAAGAATAGAAGGAGAACAGCAAAGTAGCAGGGAGAGGCAGTATTGAAACTGAATGGAGAAAGAACAAAACGAAAAAGAGAATACAGGCCTATTTTTATGTTGACATGAAAAAATAATCTTGTTGGATTTACAAGCGATTGTGAATGCAAGAGCGTCCACTAACTTCTGATGAAGTTACAGAATCAGCATGTGATAAACTATGTTATGCTCAGTCATATACATGTAACTGTAAGAATTTTATATAGTAGAAAAATAAAGAGTTATGTGTGTAGGACTGGGAGGGGTACTTCTGCAAAGGTTTTACCCAGAACAGTTTCTACTAAAAATCTAAAAGGATGACAATATTAGAAGGTAGAGCTGAAAAGTTTTTTTTCTGAACCAAATTTCTTGGAAGCAATAGATTTGACCTTCCCTTCCTTCTATTGAGAACTACTGTCTTACCAAGATTTACTCCATTGATATATGCTCTGAATGGAACTGGATACATTCGAATGTAAGTGTAATTATATGTAAGTACTATAATTTTATTACCATGATGCTACAGCTATTGATTACAGATAATTGTCTGAAGCCTACAGATATGGTTGCATAAAGCTGACAGTATCATGTTAGGTGTTATTGGAGGAAAATGAAGTCAGATTTTAAGATCACCACCTCATTTCAATAGGTACCTGAAATACAGAGGGTATCTTCCTCCATGCTTTCTAAAGTAAGAAAATTTAAACTTGATTCTGAAAAGTGCCTGTAGAAATGTAAGTGTGGGAATGATTTGATGGTCGTCTCTCAGTGTCTTGGATCAAATGTATGAAGTTTACAAAAGGTGTTCCTGTCAGCCTAGAAAGGAAAACCATTCCTCACTTGGGGTAGTTATTTGTAACTGAGGTTATACAGGGCAAATTCTCTTACTTCTGAATTGTCTTCAGATTTGTCTCACGGCTCCAAACATACAATCTTATTATATTTCATGTAAAACATTTATACAAAGAGGGTTTGGTCTTGCAGTTAGGATTCATCTAGCAATTACCTTGAAAGGTAAATCAAAACATTTTAAAGCTTACAGTTCTGAGTCTTTGTATATATTTGTGTTGCTGAAGTTTGAAGTTCAAGAAACAAAATGTCAAGGTCTTCGTGGAAATATTATCCCACTTTCCAGGTAATTCTAAGCTTCTGTTCCCAAATTAGCCAGACTGTCCTCTTGATATGTGAGCTCTAACATGTTATGCTGAGGGAATGAAAAACTTTAGAAATGTGCTTTTGCTTTCAAAGTCTGCAGAAATTCCTTGGTGCTGGCTGTGGTCATAAGTGGGAAGCAGGACTGTTGAATAAAAACCTGTCTTTTTATATGATTTTCCCACTGCATTGTAATTGTATTCAACATTGGTGAAAACCGGTGAAATAGGGAAAAAAAAAGGTGAGGTTGAACCTTGCTTTCCACTAGTTATCTCCTCGAGCTGTCAGGGAGATTTGGAGACAAGAACTGAGGTAAGCCTCAGCACAGCCATGCACAGCTCCTTCTGAAATGAAAAGCTCTCTAGAGTTTCAGCGCGTCACCCCTCAGAAGGGGGGGCGCTCACAAGGCACCTCTCTTGCTAAACGTGAATACATAGCAAGACCTATGATGAGCCCTCAGACAAAGTCAAACTCATGAAACCATGAAATGCAAAGAGTTTCTGGGATTCAGATATTGATGGTAAAAAGCTGCGTACATGTGTAATATGTGTTTGCTCCTGTAAGGATATGACTGCTATTTATTAAAGGGTTTGTCATTTTGCTTTACCAGCCATACCTGCCTTCTGCCCATTGTTACCAGTTATCTCTCTGTTAGAAACTCTTAAAAGATTAAAATAGCCAGCACTAAGACGTTAATGTTATATACCACTTTTGTCTCAAACAGATGCTCTTCAGGAGTGTTTTAGTGAGCAGAGCAGGCATCTGCTTCCCTGGGCAGCTCTCTGTGGAGGATGAGCGCATGCTCAGTCTCCTGAAAGGAGGTTGTAGTGAGATGAAGGTTGGCCTGTTCTCCCATGTAACAAGCAAAAGGACAAGAGGAAATGACCTCAATTTGCACCAGGGGATGTTTAGTTTGGACATTAGGAAAAATTTCTTCCCCCAAAGGGCTGTCAAGCCCTGGAACAGGCTGCCCAGGGAAGTGATGGAGTCACCATCCCTGGAGGTATTGAAAAGCTATGTAGGTGTAGTGCTGAAGGACACAGTTTAGTGGTGACCTGGCAGTGCTGGATTAACAATTGGACTTGATGATCTTAATTAAAGGTCTTTTACAGATGAAATGAGTCTATGATCTATACCCTGAACAGAGAATCTGATCGCATTGCTTGTCCCCGCCCTACTTGTTTTACCTCCCTTGTTCTGGAAAAGGGCTGAACATGCTGGAAGAGGGGCTGAACATAGAGAAATAATTAGAACATAGAGAAATAATTAGAAGGTCGAAAGCTGAACTAGAAGTTAGTCCGGCTTTAGTGGTGAAGAGCAATAAGAAAAAATTCTATAAATATTTTAATAATAAAAGCAAGGCCAGGAAGGGACTCCAACCCCTAGTAGATTCAGAAAGAAATATGGTATTAAAAGATGAGGAGAAGGCTGAGGTGCTTAATGCCTTCTCTGCCTCAGTCTTTAGTAATGGGAACACTTGCATGGGGAAAGTCACTCCCCCAAGCCAAGAGACAGGGACTAGGAACAAGATGACCCTCCTACAATTCAGGAGGAGATGGTCCATGACATGCTCCTCAATATCAATGTGAATAAATCTATGGGGCTGGATGGGTTACATCCTAGAGTGCTGAGAGAACTGGCAGGGGTGCTCACCAGGCCACTGTCCATCATTTATCAGCAGTCCTGGCTGACTGGGGAGGTACCAGCAGATTGGAAGTCAGCCAATGTAACACCCATATATAAGAAGCAACAGAAGAATGATCTTGGGAACTACAGGCCTGTCAGTTTGACTTCGGTACCAGGAAAGCTGATGGAGCAGATCATCCTGGGATCTATTATGTAGCATATGAAGTTCAACCAGGTGATCAGGCCCAGCCAACATGGGTTTATGAAGAGCAGGTCCTGTTTAACAAACCTGATCTCCTTCTGTGACAGGGTGACCCACTTGTTGGATGAAGGCAAGGCTGTGGATGTTGTCTATCTTGCCTTTGGTAAGGCATTTGACACCATTTCCCACAGCATTCTATTAGAGAAATTGACTGCTCCTGGCTTGGATGGTCATACACTTTCCTGGGTGAAAAACTGGTTAGATGGACGAGTCCAAAGAGTTGTGGTCAATGGAGTTAAATCCAGTTGGCTGCCAGTCATGAGTGGTGTCCCCCAGGGCTCAGTACTGGGGCCACTCCTGTTTAACATCTTCATCAGTGATTTGGATGAGGGGTTAGAGTGCACCCTTGGTAAATTTGCAGATGACATGAGCCAGGTGGAAGTGTCAATGTGCTTGAGGGTAGGGAAGCTCTACAGAGGGATCTAGATAGGCTGGATTGCTGGGCCAAGGACAATTCCATGAGTTTCAATAAGGCCAGATGCTGGGTGCTGCACTTGGGCCACAACAACCCCCAGCAGCGCTCCAGGCTTGGGGAGGAGTGTCTGAGAGCTGCCTGGCAGAGAAGGACCTGGGGGTGTTGATTGACAGCCACCTGAACATGAGCCAGCAGTGTGCCCAGGCGGCCAAGAAGGCCAATGGCATCCTGGCCTGGATCAGGAATAGTGTGGTCAGCAGGAGCAGGGAGGTGATCATTCCTCTGTACTCAGCTTTAGTGAGGCCACACCTTGAATACTGTGTCCAGTTTTGGGACCCCTCTCTACAAGAAGGACGCTGAGGTGCTGGAGAGGGTACAGAGGTGGGCTACCAAGCTAGTAAAGGGTTTGGAGCATGTCTCTTATGAGGAAAGGCTGAAGGATCTGGAGCTGTTTAGCCTTGAGAAAAGAAGGCTGAGGGGAGACCTTATTGCCCTCTCCAACTGCCTGAAGGGAAGCTGCAGCGAGGCGGGAGTTGGTCTGTTCTCCCTGGTGACAAGGGGCAGAATAAGAGGAAATGGCCTGAAGTTGAACCAGGGGAGCTTCCGGCTGGGTATTAGGAAACCTTTCTTCACAGAAAGGGTTTTCAGGTACTGGAATGGGCTGCCCAGGGAGGTGGTGGAGTCACCATCCCTGGAGGTGGTTTAAGAGCTGGTTAGATGTGCTTAGGGACATGGTTTAGTGGGTTTTGATATGGCTAGGAATAAGGTTGGACTTGATGATCTTGACAGTCTCTTCCAGCCAGAACTATTCTATGCAGGCATCGCTGCAGCTGAGGAGTCCCCTCTGTCTTGGTGGAGAGAAAGGTGTTGGAAGATTATTTTTACCTTGATTTTTCAAATTAAGATCAACTATTTGTCCTGACATTTGCTGTGGGGAAAAAATTGGTTTTACTTACATGACTGAGTTGGTGTGGTCTTTGAGCTGGGTATCGCCTAAGCTCCCAAGGTGGCAATCACCTCTTCCTCTATTGCAGAGAGGTACTGTGAGCTACTGGGCTGGCCTCATTCAGGTCCTTTGAGTGCTAGCACAAGCAAGTAATAATAATAGCATGATGACGTGTGTCTTTCAAAGCATGAAATGGCTGCTGCAGGTGGTGACAGTCCTAAAAAATAGAAACTGCAGCCTTTAAAAGCTCACCAAGTTTTTAATGAGACTAGGAACCGGTAGAGCAGAAGTCCATTCCCTGGATGATGAGAGCGACATGGGTAGGAAATGTACTAACCTACCCCACTCTCCTTGCAGCCTGCAGCGTGGAGTCCTCCAGGACTCCCGACTATGCAGGGAAGAAGCCAGGAACGCTTCCTTTGGGACCACAGCTAATTAGAATATCCTGAAATCCAATGTCAAAACCTGGCCGGAAGCCTTAAAGAGAAACCTTGGATTTAGTAACTAAATTAGAGTAACAGCATAGCCACAGAGAATTTCTTCATGTGGGTAGCTTTTACATTTCAGGGGGCTCTGTGGTGGTTTTTTTTTGTTTTTCTTTTGTTTTCTTAGAGCATCTTAATGAAACCACAAAGCTGTGGTTTTGTTTGGTTGCAAAGTCTATGACATTGAATCAAGTAAATGTCTGAGAAGCATCCTTCAAATCCTTTAATTCTCTTTACTTTAAATTTTTATACACTGAACTCTGAAATATGCAAAAATAAACAAACAAAGCAAAAATATATTGCATATCTTTCATGCTGCTTTAGCTGCTAATACGGTGGCAGATTGTGGAGAGGGTCACACTGTTGCCAAGTACGTCTGTGTTCTAAATAATAAAATTCCAGCAAAAACAAGGGACTGGCCATGCAGAAGAACCTCAAGGTTCCCTACCAATGTGGTTAAACACTTCTGACAGCAAATAATTATGAGGTATTTATAAATGCTGTTTTCTTCTACTTCTAAAATTTCCTTTGCTTGTTGCAGATGTAGGCAACACCAATTAATATGTAAGCTAATATTCTGAGATACTACTTTCCACTAGCAAAATAGGCCACTTTTCTATGGTGCTCCTATACATTTAACTTTAAGCCCCTGAATCCTTCAGAAGTTGATGGAATTGCACGTTTGTTTCTGAAGCATGTGCTTGACTGTGTGTCTGGACACAGGCAAGGACATGATAACATATTAGTCAGAGGTTAGTCACATGCTTGAAAACATTTGAGGCAGAATTCATCACTTTTCACAACACGAGAGGAGCAAAGGTTACAAGTAGCAGATAGCAACTTAATATTTTACAACGGATGTGTGCATCAACACTGGTATTTCCCTTTAAAAAAAACCATCTTATTAAAATGTTTTATCTAGACCTCTTTTTATGAGATGTTAATAGAGTCTTTATAAAACCATGGGTTAGTTAAAAACCTCTCTTAGATGACGGTGTCATTACTGGTGGGCCCATGATGCTCTTTTGGCATTCATCAGCTGGAGGCAAGTGGTCTGTCTCATGAGGAGTTGAGAACTTGCAGGTTATCACTTTGATTAGCTGCTGTAGGCAACTGGTGGCTACTGTAATTGCCTCTGCAGGTCTAAAATGAATATACAATTCCTCTGACAAGGAAATGCTAGGAATATATGCCTAGTGGAATCTTTAGGTTCCTATAATGCCATGGAGATCAAATTAAAAAAGGAGAGAGAGAACCTGTTGCTATAGTACTTCATTAATTAAACATCAATTTAGAAAGTACTATGGCATTGACAGGTTTGGGTCTGGCTGCTGATACTATTTGTCAGGGACAAGTATTCAAGTGGGTTAATGTGTAAGCCTTAACAGAAGATAACAATAACGCTGTAATTGGGAGGCTGCCTCTTTAAAATATTGGTTTAAATTTACAGTGTACAAAGTCAACATAATGATTTAAGAATTTTTAAGTAGGTATTTTATAGTAGTGCACTCATTAGTAGCCATCTGTAGGCAGTACTGGGAGAAGGCAGAGTGGAGCTGGGAGAGGAGGGGAAGAGGAGCAGAAACTTTCTCACTGCTCGAATAGCACAGGTCTGGGCTGGAGAAAAGCAGCTTGGTGATGACAGGGGAAAAATGGGAAACCAGGAGCCAGCACTGCAGCTGAGATCCAAACAGCCTCTACATTTGCCCTCTCTCCCAGGTTTGATTTACATCGGCATCCTGTGTTGTTCTCTTATTTCTTTTCCTTCTTCAAAAACCTTCTTCTGCTTGTTTCTTTGGGAGAAGTGCCAACCGTCAGGCCTTGGCGGTGGAAAAAGCACAGGAGCTCAGCTCCTGGCAGCTCCAGCTCCTCAAAATGCGGCGGGTGTATGAGCTGCATGGAGAATGCCGGGACGAGGTGTTTTGGAGACGCCAGTTCGTTTTCCACTTTGTGTTTATGCATGTGCTGGTTTATTCATCAGCGAGATTTTACCCATCCCAAAAATTACCTAAGCTTTCCTGATCATGCAGTAACCCAACGGTATAGAGGCATATTGAAAAATAAATACAGTGGGCCACATTGTTTTCTCTTTTCCAAAAGCACAAGCCTGTAATAGACAATGAGGCTGCACCAGTATCACTAGGAGCCAAATTTGGCCAAGTACTTCTGAATCAGGAAACAAAAACAAATTGCTGAAGGGCACTGATACATTTTTCTCTTTTATTTTTAAGATAGGGCCATTAATACTTCTGGGAAAGACAAGGTGAAAAATAAAACCAATCCCTAAAATCAGCTTTGATATCAGTTTTTAAGCCATTGCATTATCATATCATAGCTCTGGAACTGAACTTGGGATATTTTACAAGGGAAAGATATTATTAAAAGCATTATGTTTTCATACAGAAAAAATTGAGTGGAGAATCCACTCTATATTCATTCTCTTCCCTCTCAGGAAAACAAGTTGGGTATTTGGCAATCACATTCTTCAGGATAAAAGTGGTGTGTGTGCTTTTCACACATTTTCTGCATAAATATTTTGAGGTTCCTGTAAAACAGGACAACTGCTTTTTTTATTCTTCATGAATCAGCCCCTATGTTTGAAACAAATCGTTGCAGCAACAAGGAATGACAGCATGACAGCCTAGTAGGTTATTAATGGGAGTGACAGCCTGCAAATCAGAAATCATGGCAGTGCATCTGTATGAACAGCAATTTGTGCTCAGTTGAATAACCAGGAAATCCAGAAAATCAGAAGAGGCTGGGGAAGAAGATGAATCAAACAGATACGTTTTTAGGTAACCCAAACTTTCTAGAAGTAATTGGCATGTCAGGGGAATAGCAACATTCAAAAGTTTAGTAGTATCAATACTTGCGTTCACATATGTTTGTTTGAATATCCACTGAAGACCTAAAACTAGACAAAGGAAATGAGGGGAAATGTAAAAATGGTGAGGGTTTTTTGTTATCTGTTATAATGATGTCATGAAGAAAATGAAATTGCAGCCAACTTAACTGCATTATCATATTTTGCTAATAAATTCTATTTGTGTGTATTCCAGATATTCACATATTAGAACTCAGTAAGCTGAATGTTGGAAATTCTTCACAAAGGAAAGTCTCTGTATCGTTTATAAATGCAGCTGCTTTTCTTTTTCTACCCTCTGGTTGAGTTGTTCTATATAAGAAAACAGAGCAAAATCAAATAAACTCCATTTCTCTCTCATATGTAATAGAGAGGAATGGTACTATGTAAAGTATGGGTTAGCATGTTTTCAGTTTTAGTTTATAGAGAAACTCTCAATAGACCCATAGAATCAGTATTAAATTGTCCATGTAGACATTTTAAGCTTTTCTAGATATTCCTAAAATTCTCCTGATGGGCATCTGAACCCAAATTTGCCATCTCGCTGTTAATGGTCACTGACACCAGTCTTCAGTGATTTTATACTGTACTTGTGACTAATGATTAACTGAGCAATGAAGTCTCAATATTTTAATGAACTGAATGAACTCAAAAAGAGGTTTTAGTTGTAGTTACATAGAAATTGCTAAAAATGACCACCTAATATCAGAGCTAATAAAATTTCTGACTTCTGTCCCCATCCAGAAAGTGGAAAATTTGGCTGATCTAAACTCTAAATTGGAGGTTTCTGCAACATATTGACTTCAAAGTTGTGCTCCTCAATTCAGATTTTGCTCTTTCAGTAAGTGTTAGTTATTTAATCTAAGGGATATCATTCCCCCAGTGGTACATTCCATCCATACTATTTCTCGGACAGTAAAACTTTCATTTGATTTATATGCTTAGTGAGGACTGCAAGGTCTAGGAATATGAACCTTATTTTTAGATACATGCTAAGCAGAGTAACCGAGCTTAATTATCATACAGTGATTGCTAAAAGTGTGAATCATGAACAAGACAAGCCCAAGGAATGTTTTATCTTCAATTCAAAGGGATAATAAGTCTATTCACCATGAAAGACATTAATGGGATGATCAGGTCATCCATATTTGAAGCATAAACGTCCCGTGCTCCGAAGGAAGAAAAAGAGACAAACCACTTACCAGTATATGCCATGAGAAGTCCTATATGGTGCGCTATACTTTCCTACCTTAAGCAGTATAGAGCTATTCCCCGCTTTACTTGCCTGATCGATTTCAGTATAAAAGCTACCAAAAAAGTGTTATCTGGTATGTCTCAAGATCCATTTTGATTTGTGAGGAATCTGCTGCTTTTTTTTTTTTTCCCCTGGTTTTGATTATTTCTGATAGCTTTTTTCTCTTCTGCATTATCAAGCATGCAGCCTTTGAATTTCATGTGTAAGTTTTATTTCCAATAGTACAGTAGCAATTTTGCATCTCTTCTTCATCAGCCTTTGTGTTTGATTTGCATTAGAAGTTAACATGCTGCTATGGGTAACCCCCAGGCAGTCCTATCATTCTGTTCTTGAAGTAGGAAAAAAGAGAAAAAGAGTATGCCTATTTGGATCTCTAAAAACAAAACAAAACAAAAAAAGAAACTAACTCAGAATAAAAACTTTGTTGGTTGAAAAGCTTTTTAATGTCAATATAAACAAAACATGGTTTCTGAATGAAGTATCAAGACAAATAATCCTCTTACCCATCTGTTGTACTAAAATGGCCGCTATGGTATTATGTTGTGAGGATACATGTGCCAGTAATGGATGAGATAAAAGCAGACATATGCTAGCAAGAAAGGATAAAAAAATGTTCATAATAAGCTATGAGCTAAACCAGTATGGAGAAACATATTCAGATATGAGAGTACAATATTTGCCAATCTATGTATAAAGCAGATATTTCCATACTGCCTATAAATGTTCCAGTTGCTTAGTGCCTTCATCCCACAGGACCTCAAGAATGCAACATGTCACCACCATCAGCTTGGGTAAGGTTAATCCTAAATAAAACACTTCCTCACTTGCCTTAGGAACTGCTCATGAATCTATCAAATGATTACTTGGCATTCTTGGAACAATTTCGGCTTACCTGTGAATATGTTTTAGGGTTTGACCAAACTGAAAATCAGCAACTCTGCTTTTAAGGAATACAGGAACACAGAACATGAACCTTTTCTGGTTTATCTCTGTGAATTTTGTGGAGCTGTACACGAGACAGATTGAAGTAGACTGGAGATTGCCTTTTGCCTTTGCAAACTGAAAGATTGGTAATGACTGAAAACCACACCTGGAAGTCCACAGTTTGTATGAAATAAATGGGTCTTCTTACTTACAGTCCTGGCAAACTTCAATCTGTCTGAAGAATAACTAAAACAAAGATGGTGACACAGAGGCTCCTTCATACTCTGCTGCCAATGAGCCTCATTTTACCCTCTGGAGTAGAACTGGTTGAAAAATGGTATTTCCTACAGGAAATTCCAAGAACTTAACATATGGATTCACTCCAAATTGAAACAACTCCAAATCTCAGAATTTTCACAAAATGAAGCTTTCCAAAATATTTCATTTTGATTGCACTGAAATAATGCAAGATTCACATTAAAATCTTCAGAGTCGCCAGCACTGGGAACTGTGGGGGACTAGACAGAGCTGAGACAGCGTATTTCCTGGGCACCTCTACAAATGATGCTCCATTTGATCCCTGGCTGACACTGCAGAGAAGGCTTCTCGTCTCAACGAGCAACGTGTACCAACACACACAACACCTGCAGCAGTCAGTGTGCCTTCCTCATGCCATTAACCTGGGGAATCAGTTTTGCAGCCGATAGACTGGTCCATCCACACAGACTGAGATCTTGAGCAGTGAACGGCCTCACCAGATTTGTACCACAACAGCTTAGGTAACCTCAGCAAGCCTTCACTACCTGCCAGGGAAGCTTTTCTGTCAGCCCTCTGTGCTTTCCTCTTGGCCGTGCCCAACTGCACATCTTGTCTTCACATCAGTTCCCATTCTCTTGTGGAACACCCAGCAGTGGCTGGAAAATCAGTATGCTGAGGGTAGTGCTTTCTGTCCCAGCTCCTACCGTGTCACCATTTCCTGATCATGTACATTTATATTTTTTTCACCTTTTCCCCTTTGCAGTATATTAAAATTGTAAATTCTGTGGGGAAAATACAATTTTTCGGTCCATAATAATATTTATTATGCCTTAGCGTTTCACAGTAGGCCATCAAGTATTCATAACAATGCTGAAATGCAGGGATTGCTGCTGACCTGAGAACATGATGAAGCTGGTGTCTAAAATTGTGTTCAAATTTTGCAGGAAAGAGTTAAGTATATTTTATTTTTCAGGAATGTAGTGATTTATAATGCTAAGTGTTGAAGACAAGTGTAAAGTAATTAATTTAATTCAATTTTTCTTTTCATCAATAATGTCCATTGTAATGTCCATTATGTTAAGGAATAGTCCTCAGAGACAGATGGAGGGATGAAGGAAAGAAGGAATCTATCTAGGTGTTCATCTGTGGCTGGGATATGTTCAGAACAAGAGATATCCATACTGAGGATTTACTATTCTCAAATGCCTTTGAAAATTTTGGACAAATCTTTGGTAGAATGAACTGCTGCACTCATCTTAATGAGATTAGTTCTCAGAACTAATGTTGAACTTGACCCAAAACCACAGAGCAGAACAACACAGATTGCTTTTGACTATTTAGATCCAGGTCTGTTGTTGAACTCTGGATTGTGTCTATTATTTTAGGTAAAAGATCATATCCAATATAAACACTGTGAGACCTTTTTTTTTTTTTTTTAAGGAAAGAACTCAAGATTTTTTACTTGTATTTTCCCCAACACTTTTTTAGACTTCCCCTCTAGAATTTTCTTGTCTTGTCCATTCTATTCTACCATGACAAAGATATTGAGATAGACAAGGCTCACTTATGCTCAGATTTGCTATGAGCAATGGAATTATGATAAATTTGCATCCAAAGTCAAGCAATTAGTCTAGAAGGAATGAAAGATTAATCATGAGAGGGGAGATGAGATGAAGATGAGTCTACTGAGATAAATTATTCCAGATTTTTGGCAGTGGCTATTTGTGAATGATAGAAAATAACAGATTCTTAGTTAGCCTTTGGAAGAATGTGGAATCCACAATTCATGAGTTGCAGAAATAGCCAGATCCTCTACTAGTTCCTGTGTTCCTTTGGCATAAAGCAGAGAAGCATCTCAAGGGCATGTCCAGGGGACACTGAAGTCGTAACTACTTCTCTGATTACCCAATATACTCTGCTTGGACTAATACATTAATTTGCACTTAAGAATCTGCATATCTTTCAGTGCTTCATAAATAAGCAGCTTGATGACTGCAAGGGGCTCTTGAGCCATCTACAAATACTTTGACTTGTTGCATGGAGGAAAAAGAACCCAGTTGTGAGGATACTAATTAATAACTTGGTTCGATCTCGTACTACAAAAAGGACTTCTGTGATCCATTGTTCAAGTTATCTAGACCCTGTTCACGGAAGAATTTTGCTGACTACAGCGGTGCACTTGAGTGGAATTTAGATTCCCGTGTCAAAAACAATTTGGAAGTCTGTGGATGCCAACATTTTCACCTTTTGTCCAGAGTTCTGCTGCTGTGCATAAGCAGATGTACCTTCATAGCAGCAGAAGTTAAGAATGAAGTGGTTTGGTATTTCTTTCCTGTACTTGGCACTGGTGAGGCTGCACCTCAAATACTGTGTTCAGTTCTGGGCCTCTCATCACAGGAAAGACACTGAATTTCTGTAGCAAGTTCAGAGAAGGGCAACCAAGCTGTTGCAGGGTCTGGAGAACAAGTGCTACAAAGAGAGGGAACTGGGATTGTTTTGTTTGGAGAGGAGGAGGCTGAGGGAAGACCTTCTTCCTCTCTACAACTACCTGAAAGGAGGTTGTAGTGAGGTGGGTGCAGCCTCTTCTCTCACGTAAATAACAATAGGACCAGAGGAAATGGCCTGAAGTTGCACCAGGGAAGGTTTAGACTAAATATGAGTGAGAATTTATTTACTAAGAGTAGTCAGGTGCCGTAATGGGCTGCCCAGGGAAGTGGTGGAGTCACTGTCTCTGGAGGTATCAAAAAAATGTGTAGATGAGGCACTTCAGGACACAGTTTAGTGGGATGGTGAGTTGTTTTCCTGTGTTTTGTTGTTTTTTTTTTTTTTCTTGGTTTGGGTTTTTGTCTGTTTGGTTTATTTTGTTGTGGTTTTTTTGTTGTTGACAGTTGGACATGGTGATCTTAGAGGTCTTCTCCAACTATGACAATTCTGTGATTTTGTGATTCTTTAATGTCTGAGTCTACCTGGGATCCACATACTATGATGAAATCTCTAATGCCTCTGGTATAGTAGATTTATTTTGAGCTTGTCTTGGCAGCCATCTAGCTGAGTTCAATAAAAAATACAGTGGTACTGAAAGATCATACATGCTCCCCATCCCTGCAATGTAATTGTAATTAGGACACTCAGTGCAGATGTAGGAGTCCTACTTTCAATTCCTTCCTCAGCTTCAGGGAGTATTTACCCATGTTCTTCACCTTTTAGCAGACTGTGTTGTGAGTCATCGTCCTTACTTCTGAAACTCTGCCACTAGGCAGAAAGACACACAAAAGTAGTGTTCAGAGGAAGAAAATCCAAGCAAAACTGCAATACCAGGCTTTTATGGTTTAGGTAGAGAAGGTACAGGCTGTAATTCCTGGGTACAGCTTTACTCTAGAGTGAACTCAGGGTTGGATGTACTTATGGCTGAAGGAAGACTATTCCTCTTCTCTGTCATGTCTTCTCATGATTGCCAACACGTGTGAGAAGTGAATCAGTGGCACAGTACTGAGGTTCTACATCCTTCACCTTCTGCCCTCAGACAGGGTCACTATTTCATGTAGTTAATTTCATTTTGAGTAATTATAGGTCCATTTCAGGTATTTTCTTCATATTTTTTGCAAGTTATTTTTCGTAATCTGGTTTTTCTTTCTCAGCAAAGACTGTTTATTCTAAATAATTGTTCCCATTTTAGATGTGCTGGTCTCCATAGCGTATATAAGTCACCAGAGCAGGATCTCCAACAGTGTCCCATAAATGAGGCCACAGAAGTGGGTCTTAAGGGCAGTATTCATTTCTAGACTTAAAAGACCAAATACTCTCAAGTGAGCTGACTGAGAGCATCTTTGGGTAGAAGAACAGAGTATGACTTGGACTAATGCCTTAGCAGCTGCAAAGAGATATCTTTACTGCTCAACCACCGCATTTTGGCAGCATGTATGTATGCAGATAGTAAAGATCTGCCAGATTCTTACATGAAATCTAGAATTATTTCTTGTTTCAGTCATGTCCTTCTTTTATTGATGGCATTTATTCTCACTCATGGTTTCAAAGCTTTTCATCTGAGTTACTTAAGAACAAGCTGGCTTTTAAGTGCTTATACCAGCTTGCTGCTGTGTTTAAAATGACAAAGGATTGGGAATTCCCAGAACGGATACGCAAGGGAGAGAAAGCAAATAGGTCATGGCTATGAGAAAGTGATGTATTTGTATAAAGAGAAGACTCATTTCTGGGTACGCACTGACTTTTGGGAGAAATCAAACCTGACATGACTAAGTGACTAAGAAAAAAATTGTAGACTATCAAAGAGCAGAAAGACCCCAACAAAAGTCTGAAAAGCTGCAACCAGAGAGAGAAGATCACCATGGATAAAACTGAAAGTGTCCTGTCATTAAGAGTCTTCTGCCAGCAGCTTGCAGAAGAAATTTCCTTCCAGCTTGTAATGCTTTGTCTTTCTCCAGAAGACAGAATAGTAGGTGTATGCCTGGAAGAAAGACATCAGTGAGTCTTGGGCTTAAACTGTTAGTTGCTCTTGAGGGAAGAGGGCTGTTTGGTTTTTGGTTTTTTTGGATGGTGCTATTGCCTAAAATCACAGGTATTTGAAGGCCAGCAAAGAAACTCAGGATTTTAGCCAGGCAAAGCAGTTTGGTCAGACTCAAGTTATCAACATATTTTAAAAAAAATAAAACCCAAAATTAAGATCAGTTGTTATGATATCATGGAAGAAGTTTACATCAAAAACTTTAATAGATATGGTGTAAAATTTATAAGGCTTTTATACACTGTTAACTTGCCAATAAAAAAATATAAATCAACCTCTGAAAAACTAAAGAATTAAAAAAAGGCAACAGCCTTGGGTACACCTTCTGAACTTTGTCTAAAGTGCTAGATTCAATTAGTTTTGAAAGATTTGGGGTCTGAGCTGTAGATGATAGAATTCTTTTTGAACACTTGTGAAATCTCTTGGAATTTAAAGTATCTTCCCCTTATTTTCTTTACCTTGCTGCTACAGGCTAATTCGTCATTGGTTATGTATTTTTATATTCTTTTGAAGTTGCATTTTTATCTTACAGAGTAATTTTTAATTCCACATGTTTTTAAAGAGAAAACTTACTCTGTAATTTCTGCCCAGAAAGAGGAAAGTTATCTTCCCTGAATTCTGATGAAAACTTGGAACAGTCAAGAAAGAGGAATCAACTGAATCTTAGAAAAACTCAGAAGTAGGACCATGTGAGAAGAGAAGACCTTCTGTTTCTCTCTCTACAAGCAGTGTCATATCTTCATCCTAATGTACTTATATACCTGTATATAATTTGACTAGCCATCACTACAATAACCACTCACCAATTGTGGTGAGAATTTTATAGAAAGTACCTAGTCGGGTCTTGCCCCCAAATAAATTTAGAGCAAACATGCATTAAAGTGCTTTACTGGGTCAGGGCCAAAACAAAGCAATTGAACAGGCAATCGAAAATACGTATCAAAATGGAGCCTGAGGGGGATTTTTAGGATGCATAAATAAATGACTCTTTCAGTCTCTTTCACATCTCATAGTCTTGTTGTTGCAGGTCTATTTTTCAGTAATAGCCATTTCTAAAAGATAATCTTTCTACAGATATGAGGAAAGACAGATTTTTGCAGAGTATAATTTACAATAACATTCCAAATTGTGTAAAATTTAGGAATATCTTACATCCCTGGAGGAGAAAAGTTGCTGAGATGGAAGTAATTTACTAAAGCAAATGTTGAAATGGCATGAAAGGCAGTAGGAAATGTAGGCTGTCATTTCACTTTGGTGGAGTCTTTTGACAAACCATCCCAGTTTAGCTAAATCCAGGGTTTTCAGACTTCAAGTAGAAACATTTAGATTTGTTTAGTTCTCAGTTTAGTCCTCTGTTTCATTTGATCTGATAATTTATTAATGCAAGAATTACACCTCCTAAAATAATTATTTGAAATGCTCTAATGCAAACTTTCCCACCAGCAAATAAATGTAATCTTCACGAGGGGTGAACTGCTGAATTTCTAAAGTTTATTTCATGTGAAGCAACTTCCTTGGTACTCATCCTTACTTTTAATACTCAATTCTGACATATTCATTCATGATTCTACACACTTGCAGAGCTTTTCAGCTTACTTGTCTAGATTCACAGTTTAGATCTTCCTGTCCCCTCCCTGACCCTACCATTATGAGAAACAGTAGGTTTGTATCTCCTACATCTCTTTCTGACACTCCAGTATTTAGTGGAGAGAGTGTTGCACTGAGCCATGTAGATACACAAGTTTTTCCTCTACCTTATTTTGCTAGTCCTGCAAAGTAATTGACAAAATGGTCAAAGACAATATTTGTCAAAATTATCTGTTGTTTTTTATTTCTTTACAGTAGAGGAGAAGACGACATTTTAGCACATTCCCTTTCTGTACACTAGTCTAAAAGCTCTGCGGATCACAGCTCAAGAAATTCTGATGC
The DNA here is from genome assembly GCA_025345505.1 of Todiramphus chloris collaris. Classification (NCBI taxonomy): domain Eukaryota; kingdom Metazoa; phylum Chordata; class Aves; order Coraciiformes; family Alcedinidae; genus Todiramphus; species Todiramphus chloris. The sequence continues at coordinate 1,496,169 of JANVCC010000276.1, read as the reverse complement.
TTGATATTGCAGGAGAAACTATTTCCAGGATTTTAATATTACAAACCCTGTTCTTCTCCCTCATTTTTCTGTCTGACCATTTTTATCACTTTAATCAGATTTTATTCAGGTTGTCTCCTCTTGAGTTCTTAAACTGGGAGCAGTGACGATCATCTGAATGCAAAGTTTACTGTGTGACTGTTACTGCTCTCATACTGCAGCTGTAATTTTTTAAATTATCGAAAATATCTGTGAAATATAAATACAGAAGTTAAATTGCAGTGACAGTGGAAATGAGGTCAATATAATAAACCAGCAACACTAGATAGAATGTGAAGAATATGCTAGTGGATAATAACTGATGAAATCAGGTAATTCTGTTCTCGAAGCCATAAATATAAAGATTCTCTAAGTGGCAAAAGTTAAATTTCTCTGTATAATGACTAATAACATTTAGCTACATTTAGGAGGTTAGCTCAGCTGTTAGTAATGTAAGTGGGAAGATCCTATTTAGTATGACAGAAGATGGCTAAGACTTGAAATGCTCTAGGTTTTCTGAGCACTAGGCAAATACTGTCCAAATACACAGGGCTTCAAAAAACCCTACAGAGCACGAAGTGCAACATGAGCCAGAGGGCCTTGTGAGTGTGGATCACATTGCTCCACACCTTCTGGGGACCATCTTGTGTTGCCCTTTGTTGTATGCAGCATGGGAGGGAGGGTAACATCGTCTTTCCCTACATAATTTATAGCAATTATATTCAGAAGAGGGAGCAAGGCTGGGACCTCCAGGCACCTGCTGCCTAGAGAACAGAAAGAATAGTCCCAAGGGACTGTGGACAGTGACATATTGAAGGGTCCTGATTTCTAATTGTCCTTCATGGACAAATAATCTGGGTTATTTTATTTTCTGTCCTGCAGTGTTTGGTTTTTCCTCTCGCCAGGGAAGAGAAATGGTGTGTATGTGTGGTGGGGAAGGAGGGGAGGGAGAAAAAGAGGGGGGAACTGGTAACCCCCTGCTCTGGCCTCCACATGGGAACACGCAGACTTCTGGATCTGGAAATGATAGAGCTCTCCAGGTTCTGTCAGTTTAGATGAAGCACAGTGTCCAAGACATATGAAGTCTTTTCTCTTTATAGGGTTGTCACCTGATTCAATCCATACAGCATTGTGAAATGAAATGCTTAAATATTGCTATACTGAAGTAAATGTTGGAAAGAACAAATAAAACTAAAAAGCCAATATCACAAACTTTGATTCATGTAAATTGACTCTACCCATACAAAAATTCTCACTGGCTTCAGTAGCTAAAGACTAATTTGGTGACTGAAGATTTGTAGCGTCTAGGCTTTAACTAGTAATATGAATAACTAGAAATCTAACACCACAAATCGAATGTGCTAATATATGCTTTAATTCCTATGTTGCTGTGATGCATAGAGCCTAGAGTTTGCAAACATTTTGCTGCATACAAACATGTAACGGTTTCTGTCCACAAGCTATGCAGAAAAGGTACTGCAGGAGGAAGGAAGTATTTACTGAAGAAGAAAATAAGCTTAGGGAGTAGGTTTTGTTGCTGTAGTATACAGCACAACCCTGGCCAAATCAGCTTTGGAAATTGGTATAAACTATACAGGAGTGAGTAAAAGCATGTTGATCTAAGTCTGTCCATAACAGAACTGATTGTAATTTACCACTCCTGTTTAATACATTTGATTTTATGAAAGATCAGGTTTACTTTAGTGTAAAAACCATGGCAGAACCCTAAATTTGACCCCAATATAGAAAGTGACCCCAATATTCTGAGTCAGTCCAGTCATAAATCCCTCTGCCTCCCTCACCTTAGCTGGAGGAAAGGTAAGGATTTGTGTGAAAGTAAGGATTATTAACATCTCTGTACAGGTAGAGATGATGAAATACACAGATTGAGTTATTTGCCAAAGGATTTAAAAACAGAACAAAGGCTTGGGTGACAACAGACATGGCTGCTTTCCACTCTGGTCTATTTGACAGTGTTAACTAAAATGTTGTGTAGTTAGGTGGTCACTTATGTAATTGCCCAGTGCCCAGATTTTACCTTTCTTGCTGAGCACACTGCATTCCATTCACATTATTGGAATATTCGCGTTATGAAGTGTAGGTGTGCAATGGCACAATTCTGCATCCTTTGAACATTTTGGGTCTGCTTCTTTCAAGTTTGTGGAATGAAAGAGGTCAAATACCACAATAGTGTATTCTTCCTCTTCTAAACAATAATAAAGAGGCCATCTATCAAATTGGCAGGCTCATATCTTTTCTAACCGTGTACAAAATACACTCCAACTGGATGAACAGCTGTCAGAGCAGTCTCTTGTCAGCAGGTGGGTTACAGTTTGCTAATGCACATGTACACATGCAGGCATTCATATCCTTATCTTGTGAAGATCAACAACAATATTTCCAAATGTGTTTGCAGTCATGATGTATGCTGGATGCATTATCTTTCTTTTGTTCTTTGGCCCACATGTCTCCTATTAGCATTTTGCAATATGTTTGTCCACCATGTGGGAAACTTCCATGAGTAAAATCTAGAGAGGCAAGTAGTAGAAGTGAATTCTGTTCTTTTGATTTCTTCCATAAATCTGAGGTAAATGATTTGTGTCCAAACATTCTACTACCACATTTTTCAGGACATGGATATTAGCTATTTTCTGTTCTCTTTTAGCATCATGTAGGAATGTCATAAGCCAGGCTTCTCTTGAAACTAATACGACAATCCTTGCCAGTCTGGAATTGAGTCCTACTCTTGTGTAATTATTTTTAGTTCACAGGGTGTTTATGAAGACAATGAAGAAACTAAAACATTCCGGGTGATTCAGAGGCATCCACACAGCAAAGGCCGTAGTGAAGTGCATGCTTACAGACTAGGATGAACTTTCTTAGGGCAGACCTGCTGTAGGGCAGAACCGCTCCATAAACGTATTCCCATATCTAACCTTGGGTAGTTGCAGGACTTCTTTTGTTGCAGTGCCTCTTGTCATGCTCTGAACTGTCTCCCAGGCTTACTTTCCAGAAAACCGGCAGTTGGGTTTGTCTCGTCTGCCTTCTGTGAAATATCAATACATCAGTATTGCTACAACTCCAAATATGTCATTCACAGTCACTACAGGTAGGCTAACTACTTGCCTGCGTATATAGGTCTTTACTTTAGCACACTGGTGAGTAAGTTCTGTAACATCTCCTCTCCACTGACTGGATGAGGAATATGGTTTGGTAACCCCAAATCTGAACTGTCCTGTTGGTAGAAAGATTCTCAGTAATGACTGTGATTAAGTAAGGCATATGTGGTAGCTGATCCGAATGCATCCTACGGTCTTTACATGAAATGCCCGAAGAGCAACACATGGTCCTGATAACTTACCTAAGGCATACTTTTTATCCACATATATTTCCGTGTCTGCTGGCATCACCTGCAGAATAACAAACCCGTATAGCAAGATACTGCCAGAATGCTAAGGATTATACCACTGAAAAATAAATTAAAAGCATAAACACATTCATTCCTACAGTTTGGCATAAATATATATTTTTTTCAATTACTCAAGATGTTCTGAGTAGCATAAATCCCTTTTAATAGTTCTGTTTGATTTGGTACTTAAGCAGTTACTTTGCAGTGAATGATCAACACTTAACTTTTTAACTTTCTTCTCAGATAAGTGCCATCAATTTGCAAGGTGATTTAGAATGCAAATCATGAATAGTGTTCAATACTGCTAGTGCTAGTCCTTTATGAATCAAGACCCTATAAAACTTTGTCAATATCTGTATTAAACACTTATTGACTGAATTTTTATAAAAGCCTTATTCATAAGGGACTAGTATTCCCAGAATGAACCTAGATCATTGGGAAAGGCACAGGCATTGGTTTGTATTTTTCTAATAATTATCCTTATATATATAGTACTTATAACTGGAATAAACAGACGCACACAAATACAGACACAGATGTGAAAAATCTGGCTGTCAAATCGTGCCAGAAAAGGGCAAAAGATTGTATTTTCTCAATAGTTTTAATAAAATTGTACTAAAAAACATAGGGAAGAGAAAAATTAAGAAATAAATAAGTTTTTATAATACATTTTAAAAGTTGGAATATGGAAGAGTAAGCAATAACCCAAGAAACAATGGAAGAGTTACCTGTCTGCAAAGCTTCTCTTACCATTTTATGAGTGGGGTTTTTTTTTTTTCCTTGATTCAGAGGCTAGGATGTTAAAAATTTCAATCTGGTGGAAGATGGAGGAGTTTTGCCTTTGATTTCATTGGCACCAAAACACCACCTTGCATGAAATGAAAAGGGATTTGCTTAAGATCTAGCTGACCAACATACTATGTTAAGTTTATCATCCAAAGGCAGTAATATTGTCAGTAATGAAAAACATGCCATATCCAGATAACCTAATAATCCCAAACTGCAAATTAAGGATATCATCCAGGACTATTTCAATTTTAAACATGATGTTGTGGGGTTTAGTTTTTAGTAAAAAAATAGTTGCCTTCCTAATTTCCTTGTCAATGGGCAGGAGAGAAAGCTTTGTAAGTGGCTTTATGCCAATTTAGACAGCTCAGTGTTCAGACAATCTATAAGAAGCAGGTTAATCCAGCATTTTAGTTGTTTTATTATGTAATATCAACATAAAACAGCTGGATCAGGATTGAATAGCTGTTTAAAAACTACAGAAAATTGTTTATTAAGGATTTTTCTTCATTACTCCTGCTTTATGGTATATTAAAGTCCCTGTGAAAATAGCAAGGCAATTCAGGCTTAAGGTGTTGCTTGATACAAATGCGGTCAGTCAGACAGAAAAAAATCCAGACTTCTAGTAACTACTTACTAAAATGTTGAGAATTTAAAATAACACAAAACAAAGCAAAACAAAACAAACAAAAAAAGACCAAAGCCTACCATTAGCACTTTCATTAAATTTTTTTTTTTTTAAACTTAAATTTAGCTGGTTTATAGCTTCTCCAAATAATACTATATGGAAGACATCTCACCAAAACCACACATTTTCACTTATGTATATTTTGTAAATTGTAACAATTTTCTTGATTTATTCCTTAAAGAATTGTTGAAACCATTTTAGAAACAAAAATGATGAATTATATGTTTGTATTTTGATAAATGAAGCATATTTTGTTTATTTTTCAGCAACATTTTGTCTTTGATTTTACTTAAAATTTAAATTGTATTTAAATGTATTAAATTTTAACATATGTTTTTTAACAGTTGAAAACTTGATTTTGAAAACCAAAATTCAGGGTTTTTAACATTAATTTTTTTTTCACCTTGGCATTATACCGAAAACTTATTTCTAAATACAGCAATGAACATTTCCTTGATGTGATATTACTGCTGCTGCATTAAGAACAAAACTAACAAACAAAGAAAACCCTACTCAAACTTCTATGTAGTTAAAAAGAAAAAATGAAGCTAAAATTCATCGCTGACCCCAGGATCTATCAGCCCTCTAAACAGCATGTTGCATGCTGTTTAATATGTGTGAAATGAAAGGAGCTCACAAGTCATCTCTGTAGCTTGTCGTATGTGCAATCTAATTTGATGTACACACAGTAGCAGAGTATCCTGTAGCAAGAAGAAAACTTTTGACCTTTCCTGCTTTTGGAGACTACATAGAGTTGGGGATTCATCCAAATTGTTCTGGGTACACATGACATGATGTATGGTGCTAGAGATATTCCTTACTGCGGCAATCAGGCTGCTTTTATCAGTCAGTGGCCATAGACTGACTGACCTTAACTAACCCAGTTGTTTAAGGGCAATATGTGACCCAAAAATGAACTCCTCTGCTACGGGAGCAACTAGTCTGCATGTGAAAAGGTTTGCTTTAGCTGTGTTCAATTTCTCTTCGTAGGCTCAGGTTGGCTCTTATTTTATCTGCACCCATTCAACCGTTAATATGAATTATACTCTAGTTCCAGAAGTAGAAAAAAACTTCATCTATTTGGCTTGCAATAATTTGGTTGTGCTCGGTATGTAAATTACCTACTGCTACCATAATTAGATGGTCAACAATTCTTATGGAGAACAGAAGCAGTCAAATTGCATCTATTTGATAAAAAATAAGCATTGCTCAGCAGAGGCTATTTCACCTACTCACCCCATGATAAAAAACTTGCTGGTTAAAGATTTAAATGGGTTTAGGATTGGCATGGTGTCACCATTGTGCAAATCCTTTGTTAAATATTAAATAATAGAAAAATGTCTTAGGGTCACACAGTGTGATTTATGTGACAAAGCCCTTATGGGCTGTGTTTGTCAAAGGCAACTCATAATTCTAGATTGTTTCGCTGAATAGCAGAGAATATTTTTGTTGTGATGGTGGGTGGGAAGAGATTTGTTTTCTTGCTATATTCAGTGTGGTAAAGATTTCTCTCTGTCTTTAGCACCTTTCACATGAAGAAGGCAAGCCCTGGGGCTAAGCAAAAGAGATGGGGAGAGATGGGTGTCCCTCCCTTGCATTAAGCCACCGCTGATAACGGATTTTTGATATATGCGTGGTCTGGGACTCAATTAGATTGTCAAATAAAAGTAATAAAAATATGTCATTTTTCTAAACATTTCTTTATGTGTATAACAGTCAGAAGCTGTTTTAAATCTGAAGACTGTAGGCCATGTGGACTTTTTGAAAGACCTGCATATCTGTATAACTTCACATCATCTCAGAATTATTCTTCTGGGACTTTCTAAACAATTGAGTCCATATAAATCCCTATTGCTTTGTTAAAAAATATATATGTATATAAAAAGTAGGTAGTAATTTCCTTCCTCCACCCCCTCAAAAATATATATATAAGTTACAGCCAGAAATTATTGCTTGCATTCTGTACTCTAGGAAATACAAAGGCAAATTCAAAAAAGACCTTGTCTCCTTTCTTTCTCTAAAACACAATTTATTGCTTTAAATCATAAAAATAAAACAGTCAAATGTTGCATAAGAGACCCTCTGCAGAAATAAAAGAAAAGAAAAGGCAAAACTGAACTTCCCATAAACCCAAATCCCATACAGCAGAGCTTTCTACAAGACCATAATTAAATAATCCCTGAAGGACTTGTGGAGGAGGGGATAAGAATACATAAACTTTCCTACATGATGAAAGAAAAGACCCTGTTATTATTATTTGATTTTATTTTTAAGAAGGAAAGAACTAAAAGATACATACTTAAGGTGGTCTTCATGTGAAAACTACTTCATGCAGAGCAGCTATCCATAGAAGTCTCAGCCTTGATAGACAATAAAACAGAAATTAAAAGGCATTTTATAACTTTAAATCTGCAAGTAGATTGTTGCATTATTTTTAAAACCCCACATCTTAACACCAGACTTTGCAGCAGGGCTGTTACTGCTGTTCCTAAGCATTTCTTCCACAAATTTTCCCTCTGAGATGAGATGGTGGAAACTTTCAATACAAGGTCTATTTTTCAGGAGGTTCCTCACTGAACATGAGCCTTGTTTGTTAAAACATTAGAGGAGTCACAGACATATGCAAGGCCACCCATGCAGACAGGCAATTAGGTAGAAAGAGTCACCAGGAAAGATAAAGATTTCTTACAATCATTTTACTTTTTTAATGAAAAAGCAAACCATCAGTGAAGCATTTTATTCCAGACTTTTAAAATTATCTACTGTGATTTTCTTTCAGGAAGGTTCACTTTTGATGAAATGGTTTTCCTCAGACAAAAAAATACCTGACTGGGAAAACACTTTGAGCATCTCAGACTGTTGTACTTTGCAGAGTAAAATGCTGCTAGACTCTTCTCTCTGCTAAGCTTCAAACTATGGGAATCTCTGCCCCCCCTTACAGAGGTGGTACCAAAGCATCTGATCTGTACATACAAGTCATCCTAACAGCATCTGGGAAAAAGAAGGGCACTTCAGTGGAAATCTAACAGGATGATTTCCATTTCTTTGACAATATTTGATGTGACAATTTAAGAATACCCCTTTTTGGATTTCTTTTCCTTTTTTTTTTTTTTAATCTGAGGAGGAGGAGGATTCTCCCATTAAAATTGAAACCCCACTAAGGACTTCTCTCTTATTTCTTTGGGAGTAATGGAGAATATGGAGCTGTGTTGTGGCTTTGCTTACAAATCTTTCCAGTAAGCACCCCTAGTAAAGGAAGAATTAATTATTAATAGTACAGCTGTCTAATGTGAAAAAAATTTGCTTTCCGTTGCTATTTTTCACTAGAAAGTTGAAAAAGTTATCATATATAAAATGAAACATGACTCCATGGTTTATGCAGGCAGGGAAGATTCAGGTTTAGCTCTGTGTGCTGAGCGTCACAGTTTCATTAATGTCTTGCCTGGGTCTTCTACCATAATGATAAATCCCGTTTGTGTGTTTTACATCTGGGTTTAAAATTATGTTGGTAAAAGTCCTTATGACTTCATTGACTGGTACTACCTAAATTTATAAGTTGGTCAGTCAAAGGTGGAAAGTTGCAAAGGAACAAAGACAATGGAAATACATTTTCTTTAGATTAGGAAGGGCCTCAAACTGCAGTGAGGAAGCAGCATTCTTATGGGAATAAGCTGAATTGTGTCAGCTTCTTCATGAAATGCCCAAACTTCCAACCTTATTAGGGCTGACTAATGGCAATCAGTCATCCTGCCTTTCTTCTAAATCACCTCTGACCATGCAAGGCCTGGAGGATCTACAGAAGTGTGAGAGTGAAGCTCTGGTGAGATCCAATAGGAGTCCTCAAGCCACAAGAAAGAAGCTGGATTCTTTACGTTCTTCTGGTGGTCTGCTTCCCAGCCCATCTCCACCCAACCTTGTTATCACAAGGAGTATCTGTGGACACACAGAACAGGAGTAGTATGATGATTTTCAAACAATTATAGAAATCCTTTCCTTATTTACCCTTTCAACACCATGCAAAGCCACAATGAAATGCACAGTGATCATGAATGAAAGTCAGGAAGAAAAACTCATCAGAGAGCAGTGAATCTGGCCCCAAATAAGACTTTGTGGATAGTGGTTTGTTTTTTTTTTTCCTGATAGCATCCATTTCAACTATATATGAACAATTCAGATACATATAAAGCGGTCCAAGTTGTACCCTGAGCTAAATCTGGTTTAATTTGAGGATTTTTGATTTAAAAGAAGTTGTTTCTGGAGGTATATTGGTGCATCTGCCAGTGGAAAAATCACACAGCAAGTCGAGAAGCATGCAGAAAATATGTATTTGTTCCTTGGTGTAACTGAGCTGTTTTGCTTAAGCACGATATTGTTATACTGCATGGAGTTTGAGCCGGAATGAAAATGAATACAATTCATCTCCAAATAAGATGCGGTACCATATGTGTTGTCAATTTATCAGTAAACCAACAAAATTGAAGTGCTGAATGGAAGTGGCTCGGTGACTGTGTGCGGCTGTAAGAGTCAGCAAATATTGCAGTTAGCTGACTCAGCCAACTGCTTCTTGACACATCTCTATCTTTAGAATTATTGACACATCTCTAGTCATATGGAACTGATATTTAAATGTTACCCTACAGTCAGGCACACATAATGGCTACAGAATTCATACCTCTGGGTTGACTGAAGAATTTCAGGAGACAGTATTAAGACACAAAGTGTTTTTTTCCTTCAAGTATGATCTGAAATGAATTGTAGTCAGTCCTCCATTCTAATATTCTAATTGGCAGATCAGTTTTAATGAATGGCCTAACATCGTGATAGAAAACCTATTTTGCATTACTTCATCACAGAGGTATCTATTTACTCCCAGATTAGCATTTTCTACCTACCTCTTAACTATGTTGTTTTGGCAGTGGGAGGGAGTGGAGAATAATAAAATGTTGCTGTATATGTTTAATATTTCATTGTTTAAGATTATGTTGTGCTATAGCAAGTTATGTTACATGAGTTGATGAGAGCAAGAAACAGAGCAGTGCAATATAGTTAAAAAAAAAAATAAAAATCCCTAAGGTGAAAGAGGTATGAAGAAGCCCATTACAAACCCAGACCAACTTGGCAACTTTGCTGTGCTGACATCTATAACTATCCCCTCACTCCCCTCCTCCTCCTCACAACAAATGCAGAAGAAACACAGGCGTGTATAGCCAGATTTCTAAAGATGTTAGATACCTAACCTTTTAAAACCTGATCCATAACTCCCACTATTGTATTTCCTTTTCAAATTCATTTTATAGCAACCATGACTCCCTTAGAACCTGCTTACTTGTTTCATAAAGACCACTTAGAGACACCATGTAACTTGAGTGACTCACCACAGTGCCTTTTCAAGGCAGAAAAATCATGACACACTGCTCGTATATATAACACAATTCCATATTACTGATTTCAGATTTAATTTTCTTGGCTAGGACTGAGTTATTGGATGGACACCATGGGATGCCAAATGTACAAATTGCCTTGCAGCTCCAGAGTCTATGAAGAATCTTGACTGAAATGTCTATGACTTTCTCAGCCCACATGAACATTTGGAGACCTGCCAAGTGATCCAAAGATGTTGAACGCAATATATGAATATGTTGAAAATTGCACTGTGGGAAGAAGTGTTAGTACAGAAAGGGGCAAAACACACACAGCAACATCCCTGGGGAAACCAGAGCTGGAAACAATACAAGATATGTATATTCACAAGCTACCAGTAGACTCTTTCCCCTGCCCTTCAGGTCTTTATCTGCTGTGATCTAAGTTAACTGTATTGTAGACTCCAGCAAAATGAAATTTTTCCTCCCTACTAAAAACATTACTTTGGAATTAAAGAAAATGGGTTCACCTAGTGAAGCACAGTGTATGTATATAAAAAAAGAGTGGAATGTAGATAATCCAGTTAGAAATGTAGCTGGTTGAGAATAGAAAAGACACTGTGCTTCTATTGCAGTTTCCCATGCAAACCTTCGTCTTCACCGGATATGAGTTTTACTAACTTTACAAATTTATATTGAAATAAACCCCAAGAAATGGCACTAAGTTAATTAAAAAGTGACAATTTTATTTGCAAAGATAGAGAACAAAGAGTCCTTTAGGTTCATAGTGTCGAATCCCATCAGCAATCATTTCAAATAGATTTTTCTTTTTATTTTATACTTATGAATGTAGTCTGTAAAATTAGATGTGGGGAATTTTTGTTTTGTCCTGTTAGCTTGGGACTGGTCATTTACTTGTGTAAACCAGAGCGAAAGCAAACGTTAATGTGCACTGGTTGAGGACTGGACCCAAAACTGCAGTTCTTAGCTTCTTTGATGTGTTAATACGGAACTGCCAAATGCAAATGCAAATCATATGTCATTTTTCAGAACCACAATTTTTCTGTAAACTATTGTAGGGGAAATATTTATATTAAGGTATTTAGTTTAATGTACTTTTAGTCCACATTAATGGAAATAGTGTGTTCCCTCACCGAAGAGTGTATGTGACTTCTATGCTAATGAAAGAAAGAGACTTAAATGCACTAATTACAGTAGGGAGTATTGCACAGGTAGCTGAGATACAAGCTCCTCTACACTCCTCTACAAATGTAGCTCACACATGATCTGCCACACTGTCAGATTATTGCTGTATTAGTGCTCTGTGAGGTAAGCGAAGACAAGATGCTGCAGTAGTGAAGGACTAAACCTTCACCTCACAAACCCCAGACCCAGGTCACAGGAAAATTTCAAGGACCACAATCCAGATGTGGCATAAGCAGTTGTTAATCTACAAGTTATTGTTCATTTTTAAAATGAGCTTTGCTCTGTGGACATAAGAATTAATAATTATGTCACTCCCTCAACACTCAGATTATAAGGGAGATTGGTAACTCCTTCATTTTTTCCTTTTTTTTTTTAAATTTTTGTAGTCAGTATGATATTAGGGACACACTTTCAAGCCTTGTTTTGCTATCATGCAAGTACAAGATCTAGAATAAAATCATTATAATGAAAACAAGGAAAATCTCCCATCCATAAGTAAAACATATAAGAACCAGATAAAAACATAATACTTCCTCTAGTTTACTATCCTTCTTTTCTGAATTCTGTCCTTCTTAATCAGAAGCTGTGTCTTCATATCTAATAGTCCTGATATTTCTTTTTCCTTTTTTTTTTTTTATTTCTAGTCACATTGGGAACTTACCTGAACATCATCAGCAACCAGAATGACTTGTGCTTCCAAGTTTATTCACCATATAGATACTTCTGTTTGTCTAAATCCCATACCTACTGATTTTATTTGCTGCTGTCTAGTTTCTGTATTGTCAGAAACAACAAATTGTTTTCTGTGCACATTTCACATGCCACCCATGATTTTACAGAGCTATATAAGATCCTTCTGCCTCATCTCTTTTATGGGTTGAACAGTCCTAGTCTATCTTTCCAGATACAGAAGTCTTTGATTTCCCTTGTCATTCTTCTCTGTACACTCTTCCTTATTCTTCTGAATGTTGAATATTCCAAGCTCTACTAAAAATTGCATGCATATATTTGTATAATAAAATATATTTTATAGGATCTTTTCCAAGATTTCACTAGGAATCTGTTGCTCAAATAATGCTGCATTAAGATAAACATGATCATATTAATCTACTGTTCAATTTCTTTTTTATTCCATATAATTGAACAGATCTAATTAGGTGTCAGAATACTGATCATGCACAGATCATGCTATAATTTATAATGTAGCTGGACAACTATTAGAAATTAGCATTGGATTAAAAATTAAAAAAAAAACCAAACAAAAAACCCTAAACCTCCAGGATTAAACAAATGAGATCAATTTGAAAATCATGTCCAAGTAATGCAAGGCGGGGTACAGGAGACAACCTAAAGAATAAAACAGATATCCAAGTAGAAGAAGAAATTTGAAAAGTGAGATGTGAGAATGCCAAAAGGTATATGAATGGATGATGGTGGAGAAAATTCTATGGTGTCATGCAGTAGCAAAAGAGTATGAGTGTCATTTTGGCCAGCCTCTACGGGGGGAATTATACATTTGATGTATGGAGACAAAAGTCCTTCTTTGTGCTCACTAATACAAACCTTACTTAAAGCAGTTTGCTCAGCTTTGTGCATTTCATTACCAGGGGCATCCTGGATCACGGAGGGAATTCAGCTGGAGAAATTTAACAGTAAAGGGAAAAAAAAGGTTGGCTAAGACATGAGTAAATGAAGATGGAAGGGAGGTTAGCATGCCACATCTACTAATTGATGAAGGCAATATTAGCACCCAGAAGAAAAAGAATCTAAGATTCTACAGCCTTCTTGGTAATAGTATCCATTCAGTTGCAGCATAATTTCATAAGGCAAATTATCTGTGATAGTAACAAAGCAGACTGACCCAAACACCAGCAAATATATTCTCAGGAACAATGCTGCAGTGGCAGGAAAATACGTATTCCAGCTTTACCTTCTGTATTATTTTCCTGAGTCTGCCTCCTTCCCATAAAAAAATAAATAGACTCCATATCTCGGAACAAATGGATCCCAGATTTTTCACATGGATTGAGGTAGTTCACTGAAAAGTCTCATTTCCCTTCTACAGAAAAAAGAATTGGAGGGTGCCCACGATGAACTGAGGTCCTCTTTATTTTCTGCCTGCTGTCATCTGAAGTAAATCATCTCAGTAGGGAAGCAAACTAGGAGTCTAATATTCTGTCTAGAATCAGTTTGCTCACTTCTACAGCATCCACTCAGTGTCAGCTTTCAGAAGGCAACTAGGAAATTGCCTCCTTGACATGAGGCAGCAAGGTGCTACCAAAGTCTTCTCTACAGTGCCACTGACATGCCTTTCATTTTGAAATGGTTCCTGTAGATTACACCTCAAAGTACGGGAGGTGGAAAGAGAGTTAATATTTAAATGGCTATAAACATTCTAGTTATACATAAACATCACCTAATGTAACTCTTTTGGTTTCTTCTTGCCTACCAAACTGTTTTTTTCTCTGCTGGGATATGTTACAGACAGTTTTACCAGAGGGAGAAGTTTGTTGTGTCAGTAGCAAAGCTAATCAATTCTTGCCCTGGATCTTCCCATCAGCTTTCAGGACTTCATGCAGATCAAAACCCCATAGTGGGCCCTCACTTCTCCCCATATGTCCACTCATCACTGTGTTCTCCTTTCATAGCAGCGGCACAGAGAAAAATGACAGCCATGGAGGGAGAGGGGTATCAACTGCGGTGGATAAATCAATCCATCACAAAAAAAAAAAAAAAAGAAGCCACAATTCTGCCATGAAACTTAATCACTAAAGGTCATGTCGGGGAGTGAGGAACAGATTAAATTAGCATAGTATTAGATATGGAAAATGATTTCTGTCAAAATCATCTTTACCACAATTATAATATGTTAATTACGTATTTCATTAAGGAAGTTGATTATGGTTCACAGATGAAATCATGCAGACGAAGACACCTGAAAGGAAGCACTAGAGCCTGAAGCCTCTTCTCTCCCTCTCTCTCTCTCACACACACACACGCACACAGACACACACACACACACACACAATTAGGTACACACACTCTTATGTAGAAAACATTTTCCCAATGTATTTCAAAGATTATTAAAGTGCAGCTGCATCTGGTTAGTACGGAAACTCAGAGAAATAAAGGAATGCATGGTAGGGTACATTCATTTTCCTTCTATCAGTACTTAGAATGAACTGTTCGTTTTAAGACTATAACATCCTCTGCCTCTGGTGACATATTGGTGGCATCTAGTACTGTGGGTAAAGGATTTCAGCACTGACTAATGAGATGGTGGCTGTGCGTTTTTTATAGGGAAGAGACCATTCGGCAAATTTTAGCGGAGCTATTTGAAAGAGATATCATCAACCATATGAATGTCATACAATATCTTGCCCTTAGAAGTGGTTGCAGTTCATTTACAGAGTTTGAGTACTTGAGCACTGTGAAAAAGTTCCATCAATCAGCAATTACTTATGTAACTTCTTAGCCCCCTTTTAAGAAAACTGTTTTAATTTTTTGTTCTATTTAGTGAATAGAGTGAGACCTTTAGTGACTTGAAAACACAGCCTCCTTGTTTTGGCTAGAAACAATGCAGCTGAGTCTCATACCCCATAAATGCTGAGAGATGGAGACAGGAATTTTCACATGTGTATGAGTCTGTGTATGTGTACGTGTGTGTGATATGCGCATAAGTGCAAGACAGAGAGGAGTTGTAGGCTACATAAGAAAGGGCTAATTTTATTAAATTCTGGCTGAAGGAGCAGCAGAAGTGGAATAAATGGGGTACTCAGTGCAGGGAAGGGAGGAGGTTATATGTATCCTTCCAAAAAATGGTCCTACAGATGCCCGTGGGAATGAAAATGTCTGAGCCTCAGTCAAATATAATTACCTCATTCTCATATTTCCTAGTGAGTGAGAAAGCATCAATGCTTGTGTGCCCTTGTGCTGATAGATTTTGCCACACAGAATAATCATTGTTGGAATTAAGCATAATTGTCAAGAAAGACTTGGTCATCATGAGAGAGACTGTCTCATACAACTGTCCTTTTGCTTTCCAACAGTAATTACTTTAGTAATTAATCTCTGTCATTTAACTGTATTACATTTTGAAAAGAGAAAATGGAAGAAAGACCAGTTTCTGACTAATTTACATCACCGTTTAAAATCCTAGAATAGGGTGAATCAAATGTCAAATTTAGCCCTTTCACAGATTGCTCGAATGGTCTCTTTCTAACATCTAGCATGAACACAAATGAAGTTAGGTTGCTTAAGCCATCTTTGTAATATCTGCATCGCTTGAAGGTTTCCACTTCAGGTCTCTTAGTTGTAGGCAATGGAAGACAACACACAGAGTGGGAACCATGGTCAGAAAAAGGTGAATCACTGTCTGCTGAAATGTCATGTCTGCTGCTGGTCATCGTGTTCGGTGCTGCTTGCCACCATGCAGTGCTTGTGAATGCCAGTGTCATGCGGTAGTGGCCATGTTTTCCAAAGCAGCTGCTGACCCCCAGTGTTGCCAGTGTTTTTGGTGAGCCATGTTGCTGAGCATCCTTAGTTTCAGTTGCACTAATGCCCAAAATGCTTCTGAAGTGGAGGCTCAAAGTGGGTCTGTGTTGATATCATTGGCATTCTTGCTCTTTAAAGCATTTTAAAGCTCGTTCGCTGCCTTTCAACCTCTGAAAATGTTTTCCTTTGCAAAGAAAGGTTGCATGGATGACATCAGTCCCTTAATTCCTACTCCCAGAGAGAAGGATCAGCTCAAGGGTTTCACTGTTACAATGACTGCAAAGTCAGGCCCAGATTTAACCCAAGAAGCACCTTAGAAAGACAAAGTTCTTGCATATTTTGGAGACTGAAGAGGGTATTATTTTTTATGATTGATGATTTTCACTGTCACTGGTCCTCACAGGAGTCTGACCCAAAAGAGGCTTGCAGTATTTGACCTACTATCAACTCAGAATCTTATGTAAGCCAGGTAAGGTATTGCCATGGATATATTACAGTCAAATATTAGGTATTTTACTCAGAGCCAAACGGGCTTGTGAAAGAACTGCAGAGTTTACAGTAAAAGCATGAAACCTGCCACAGTCTGAGGTTCTGAGGGTATGACCTTATAAAGATGATCAGATACTGGTCCAAAGCTGATTCCTCTCATTTCACCAACACCTCCATTGTAGTTGGAATGAATTTTACAGTACATATTTTCCTAAAACAGATTGCCTAAAAGACAGAAAATTCGGGGTGGGGTGATGGTGGGGGTGGCAGGGGGGGAGCACATTTTTAATCCCAGTGTCTTGCTGTCTGAAAAATTAGAAGAATGAATAGTGACAGCTTCAAGTTGTATGAAAATATTTACAAGCAAAACACCAAATGGACTTCATAGGATATTTTTTTCTGAATAAAAATAAAATGCAGACCTCAGGATCAGGCCTACTGAGCAGGTGTAAGAGTGTCTGATGGGGTAAATCCACATAGCACCATGAATTTCTGATCCAGAGAATATGCTGCACAATCTCTTGTAGAATATGTGTGCCTATGAAAACACAGCTCAGGAGTGAATCATAACTCTGCTATTTTGTCAACCACCAAGTACTCCCTTAACAAGATACAGGGAATTTTTATTTCAGTTGCTATGTAAAGGAACACAAAATCTATAAAAAAAAAAAAATTAACAAAGATGTGGGTAGGGTAGTAAAGAAGGAAGGATCCAGTTGTGACTGTGTAACAAGAGAGTCTTAATGTAGTACATGTGGAGGAGGTAGAGGATGTAAAGAGCTATGGGAGAAAAAAATGAAACAAAGGTGATTATGGTAAACAGTTATTTTCCTGTCTCTGTCCCCCAACTGTATCCAAGGCCTTTGTGAACACTTTCTTTATAATATGCCCTTAAACGTCACTGGGCTTTCAAGATCAGCCTTATAGGCAGTGTGTTCCACTGATTTGCATTGCTAATTATATTGTACTAAATTTAGTTTATAGTGATAAAAAATATCAACATGATGCTTTACAGCATCTATGTAATCTGAGCTTTCTTCATTCAGGACTATTTTTGGGTTATGCAGATAAAATGGCCCCTTGAAACAACCAGGATTTTTTTTTTTTAATTTTTTTTTTTTTTTTTTTGGTCTTTTCCACTTTTTACCATTGTGTGATCTCAGTGCTCCAGATGTGATTTCACCGAGGTTCCTCAGCCATTCTCCATCGCTTTCTAGAGAGGAGAAAGGGGGGTTAGGAAGAGTGAGTGACATGAGGGGGGCTATTTTTACAGGCCCGGTGCATCGTGATTAGGACAGGCTTATGGTCTGCATATGTACATGGAAAAATCTCCCAGCAATTGACCTGCTAAGTGAATATATATTAGAGAGCAGTAAATAAAAAGACTATGAGGTTTTAGCTAACAAGAACTGACTGATACTTAAAAGCCAGGTTCTGCCCCCCTCCCTACTCCTCCTCAGTGCTAGCTTGTTATCCTTTCACACTGGACAATACAACAGCACGTCTGTCTCTCCCCCTCTTCTCCCCAAATCAAAGATCAAAGGCTGCATTTGTAAAGCAAATAGTTGGAGAGCTACAGCCGGGTTTGATGAAAACCCACTCCAGGCCTCTTGGGAGATATTACCTTCCTCATTATTCCACTGATTGGCCTTATTTCATCCAAGGATTACTGCACATTCTCCTGACGGCTGATGAGCAGCTTCATGAATATACAAAATAATCCGGCGGCACTGGGCCAGCACTGATTATTATTGTGAAACTCGGAGGAGCAGCTTCAAATGAGCTGCTGGAGACTGTGGAACTCTTCCTCCCCGTTTTCCATCTGATTTTACCACAAGGATCCTTATTAGGCTATTTTTCACATGTCTGTGAAGAGAAGGAGAAAGAGAGAGAGATATTGCATCTAGTTAAAAATGATCAGGGAATTCTGGGTACCAGATGTTTTTTGCTTAATATTG
The DNA here is from genome assembly GCA_025345505.1 of Todiramphus chloris collaris. Classification (NCBI taxonomy): domain Eukaryota; kingdom Metazoa; phylum Chordata; class Aves; order Coraciiformes; family Alcedinidae; genus Todiramphus; species Todiramphus chloris. Next base: position 1,477,761 of record JANVCC010000276.1, on the reverse strand, counting down.
CAAAATGGCTTTTATTAGATTACACTAAGCACTTACTAACTACAGTTAAACTGCTTTGCAGAGAAACCTGATGGGAATGCTGCCCTAAATAGCTTCTTTCTATTTATTTATTTATTTTTGTGGGGGGAGCAGCTTCATCTCGTGTGGGTGGGTGGGCGGGCGGGCGGTCGGTGAGCACGTCGGCTGGCATGTGCACGGGTAGGGCTGGAAAGACAGGGGGGTTCTCCCGACATGACGGAGCGCTGAAGGCTGCGGTGTTGAGGAGAGACCACGCTGACACAGGCAGTGGGGACAGTGCCTCAGCCTGGGAGTAATGCGGCCTCTTTGGCCAGAGAGCTTGGCCAAGCACTTGCAGAGCCGCCAGAGCAGAGAGCTAAGGTCTACACTTTCCAATCCAACGTAGCGGATACGGCATTGGTGCAAACATCTCTGATGGACTCAGAGCCAAAAGCAATCCTTTCTGAGATATTCTGACTCCAGATAGGAGCTATTTTGTGGCAGAGGCTCTTTCATATCATCCTCCTCTTTTTTGTCTTTTTCCTTTGTTTTTAAAAGGATGCCCACAGGCTATTTAAAAATGTAACTGGACCACCTACACTCCTGCTGTTCTGGATGCAGCCAGGTAGCTTTGCGTTTGACAGAAGCCCTTCCTCTCCCAAACCTTTCATCTCAATTAAGTCAAACAAGAAGGTTCCCCTCTTGGAGGCCTCTCCCAGCCCCAGCACCAAACAAAGCACCTGATTTACAATGCTGCCAATTTAATATCTGATAAACAGGGACCATGTAATTGTCATTTACAGTCGGGTGCACTTGTTTTTAGTGCTTGTGAACTACTCAAGTGCCCTGTGCTATAAATGTCTTATTCTACACTTTGTAATATGTCACACAAAGTAAAAGACTGACACAAGTGACTCCCTGATCCCTTGAACCCTGTTAACCATGATTAAACCACTTTTTAACCAGGTGCGTTATTTTCTCAGCAGAGAAGTCAGAAAATCTGCTGCTCTTCCTCTGACAGTGATGTGCTGTCTCCTTCTTTCAGAGGAGACAGGCTGGTGGCTCACCAGAGAGACCAGCTGTTAACCCTTTCTGGAGATGCCATAAACTCTGCTATGCAGCTGCTGGGGGTTTGCAAGCTCCTGTTATGAACTAAAGGTTACTTCTCTCTATGCATTCAGGTTAAAACTTTTCTTTTTTTTTTTTTAATATTTTATTCGAAATTGTCAAAGAATAATGTATTGACTACCTTTATAAATACACTTAATAATAGATCAGATGGTTTGTCTTGCTGGAAGCCCGTTGCTGGGAATGAGTTAGGAGGAAGAGACTGACAAGGCAGCCTTTTCTTTTTTCAAGCAATGTCTTGATGAACAAACCAGTGCTGTGTTTTAAACAAGCCTTTTGCACCGAGCTACCCCAGCACGGTAATTTAATGAATCTACATTTCATGACTGAAGTGATAAGGATGAAACATTTTAAAATAACCAAAAGGTAGATACACCAAAAAAGTCTGATGAAACATTAAATGAATGTAGTGTAACACATTATCTTTGCTTCTGCACATCCAAAAAGTGCAATGAACTAAAACATTGCATTAAGCCAAGAATAAAGCTAAAAATTAAATTGGCTTAGAAAGATCTAGTGTAGTGGTTTATGCACTAAGAACGCAGTAAATTTGGTCATTTAATATCATTCTCTTTACCTCTGATATGCACATTAAAAGCAAACCAAGACTCATGGCAAAAAGTCAGAAGAAAAGGGCAGAGCTGAACTTCAGCATTTTACATGCTTATCTCTTTTTAACCACACAGTATTAATTGTTGCTTTATTTACTGTATAGTTTTTCTCATTGTCTGTTGTTCAGGTGGTACAAATACCCGGAGACATAAAATATAACAAGGTCTGTTACAGATTAAAACAGGACCCAATAAAGAAGACATATTCAAAAATATAATACTGCCCCTTCAAATCAATAAATAAAGACAAGCATTTCATACACTAATGCATATATCTATGACCATTATAAATTAGTTGCTTGCCAGAAAATACACTTCTTAGCACAAGTGCCATTATTTAAAGTTGTCTGTTTAATGCACACTTAGTATATTTTCTCATCCAAAGCTGCACTGCATAATTTGACAACATCCATTCTTAAAAACTAAAGTAGATGCCAAAAATGTAATACATAAAGCATGACATTTTACAAATTTACATCTTCAAAAGTTATGTGTGGTTTCAGATAGAAAAAAACTGCAAAAAGATCACTATATTATAATGGCCCGGGTTTCATCTTAGGTTGCTCCATCTGTCGGCTGGCAGTAATGTAAGTTATAATGCACTCATTCTTATTCAACTTCAGTGAATGGGTATTTTCCAGGGTAGTTCTATTAAGTGGACAACTAGATAGGTGTCTTAATAGTTTGCTGAATTATGGTTGTTTAAATCTCAGTTAGATCAATGGGTTGATTGCTGGTTCTTTTCCCAGAAGGCATTTATTGTCTTCTAAGGTGAGTACGGATTTCTGTCTGTATTCCCAGCATGGATGGGTCTCCTGCAACCTATTGGTCACATGCAACAGAAACTCTTACCTTTTCCACTTGGCATCCCTCGGGAGGGCTCTCCTACCCCCATCCCACCCAAATGGGTGAGGGTATCTGTCTCCTTCTGCCCTTTTTTGGCAGTAAGGAGCAGCCAGGCTGGTGCCTTTTGCCTTGGTGAGAACTGTGACACAGTCCTTTGTCCCTGAATCAGCCTTTTCCTCCACAACAGGCCACAACGGATCAACCAGAAAGATGAAGGAAAATGTGGACCCACTAAAGAATGCAGGGGACCTAGTGACAAAGGACATGGGAAAGGCTCAGTTGCTTGGTGCCTTCTTTGCCTTAGTTCACGGGCAAGGTCCTCTCTCAAGCCTCCAGAATACCCGTGGTGGGCAGCAGTGTCTGGTAGAGTGAGATACTGCCCGCGATGGTAGGTCAGACTATGAACCAGTTTTGTGGACTGGGAATGTACAAAGCCACGTGACCAGCTAGGCATCTGATGTTCGTGGGAGATCAGGCCAGTTGTACTGTGGGGGCACTCCCTGCCCTTTTTGAAGAGTTGTGTGGGTCAGTGACATGGACAAGGATCTGGGAAACTGCGAGACACTGAGACTAATGGCAGCCCCTAGAAAGTTTATGGATCAAAGCTTCCCAGCACCCATTTACAAGTGCAAGAACAGAACAGTGAAACAACATGCTGGTATTTACCAAAAGAAAATTGTGCCTGAATGACTTATGTTTTACATTGAGATGACTGCTTTGGCAGATAAGAGGAAAGCAGTGGATGACATCTACCTTGATTTTAGCATAGTCCTTGGAACTGTCTCTGTAGTTCCACTGTAGACAACCTGGAAAGAATAAAGACTGCAAAGAAGACTATATGGTGGGTAAAAAAACTGTCTGGACAACTAGGCTTAAAAAGTAATGGTTAGTGTTTTGAGCACCTGGTGGTGGATGGTTGTTGATAGTGTTCTTCAGGGACTGATTCTGAGGTCTGTGCTTTTTACTACCTCCATTAACAACTTGAGTGTTGGGATGAACCTTTATCAAGATTCTGGATGACACCAAACCAGGGGTGGGGGGATAAGTGGGGATTGAGGCTGCCAGTAGAGGCGGGGAGCAGGGCTGTCAGTCAGAGGGACCTCAACAGGTTGCAGAAAGAGGATGACAGAAACCTAAAGAAGTTAAAAAAAAGACAAATACAGTCTTGCACCTGGGATGTAAAAACTGCAACTGTACAGGGAAAGGGGTGACTGGTCAGATACCAAAGAGTCATCTGGGAATCCTAGTGAGCAAGGTCAGTACGAATGAGAGCAGTGAAAGCAAGCTGCAATAGAAAGACTGTAGCCAGCAGATCAAGGGAAGTGATTATTCCCCACTTTTCAACCCCTGTGAGACCACATATGAATTGAGTCCAGTGTGGGGACTCTGCAGGAAAAAAGACATAGACACTGTGGAACACGTCTGGCAGAGAACCACCAGGCTGGCCAGGTCACATAAGGAGATACTGAGAGAACAGTGCTTGCTTCAGGGTGAATCCATTTGATACCTCTGCTAACTACCTGCCAGAAGACTATAGAGGACATGGAGCTACTCTCTTCCCAGTGAAAGGACTGAGGCAATGGAATCAAGCAGCAGCAGTGGAAATTCCAGTGAGACACACAGTAAAAATTCTTCATGGTGAGAGTGATCAGGCAGTGGCCCAGATTGCCCAAGGGCTGTGAGATCTCCACCCTTGGAGATACTTAGAACTCAACTAGACAATGCCCTGGGCAATCTTGACCTAGCTTTGAAGGTGGTCTTGCTTTGAGCAAGGAGATGGACTAGATGACCTCCATAGATTCTTAATTATACTGTGATTCTAATTGCTTAATATGTGTTCTTGATTTTATTTTTATGGTTACTTCAGGCACTGGCATTTAAGAGCTATCCCAGAGAATAAATTCCCCGACTCCCTGGCCTGTCTCCTTTTTTCCTATTTTCCCTAGGGTCTCTGGCATTTTGGCACTACTTCTTGTCTCACCTGGCAGCCAGTTTGTGCCTCTCAGCAGCTTTTGCATGATGCCACAGGAGAGCAAAGGCTAGTGGGCCGTACAAGCTGGCCAGCATGCCAGGAGCCTTTGTGCTTCTGCCTGTTAATCACAAGGTGCTACTGAGGTGTGTGAGCCGGCGTGCCAAGAGCCCGTGCATCAGCCACACAAAAAGAAATGAGCTAGCAGCAGGCAGGAGCAGATTGCAGAGATGTGTCCCAGTGCTGTCAGGGGCAAGGCCTGAACCACCCACAGCAATTAGTGCAGTCAAATCAGATGCAGCAGCAGCCAGTTGGACCAGGGTTTGGTGCCTCACCTTCCTATTGGCCTGGTCACTCCCCATGCATCCTATCACACAGGCACCCTCATTTCTGTTCATAAGGGAGTGAGAATCACATTATGTTATATTGCATTATATTATAATGGCACTGGAACAGGCTGCCCAGGGAGGTGGTGGAGTCACCATCCCTGGAGGTGTTTAAAGAACGATTAGATGTGGAGCTTGAAGATATGGTTAGAGAAATGTTAGGACAAAGGTTGGACTTGATGACCCTGGAGGTCCTTTCCGACCATAATGATTCTATGATTCTATGATTACATTAATTGTATTTATTGAATATGTGATATTAGTTACATTATTTTACATTGTTATGAATTGGTTGCTCTGAAGTCAGTTCCCCAGTCTGGAGGTGTCCATGCTGCCACCATGTTTTGCTCTCTGCAGGTGTCCATCCAGCCTGTATGATGGCTGTAGAGCTGGAAGAGGCTCACACTCCCCCCTTTCTTTCCTCTCACGCAGTGCAACTGATTTCGCTAACCAGATGAAACTGAAAGTGTGTGTCCTAGCCTCAGGAGAGTGGGGAATGAGGTCAGATGAGGAGCTGCCTGTTGATAGCCTGCTCTTTGCTCTAGCAGGGACACTAATATTGAGCAGGGAGAAGTGGCAGAGCTGGGTCCCTGGCATCTTTTACTGAAGGACAGATATCTGCTTGTCTTCGAGGCAGGGGGATCTCTGTCACAGTGGGTTCACCCTAGTAAATCAGTGTGGCGTTGATTTGTAAATGGTTGGTCTCATTTACTGCATTCCTCTCTGCAAGCTGAGCTTGTGCTAAGCTGCTGGAGCCCAGCCTCACTTTCCTCCAGCCACTCACTTCCAAAAAATTATTGACATTGCCTCCAGCCCTCGGATGTTAGTGGTATTTTTGTTTTATGTCTTTCCTAACAAGTTGACACAACTTAACAATGTTGGTCTTGTCACCAGATTATTCTTCTAAATGAGACAGTTATTCACAGTGAGTCATTGAATATTTTACAACATGGTTACAGTAGCTGCTCCGACAGGCACCTGTGTATAGATGAGAGTGTATGTACTGTCATGGCACTGTCAAGTAGGAGATGTTTGCTCTACCTTTATTTATAAAAACCATTCACCCTCTCCTCCCCCTTGCTCACAGTCTGCCCTTTAATTCTCACGGTACCATCTTCTCAATTTGTTACTGGGGTGGATGCACAGCGATGGCCCTGCTGCTACTGTGTGCCTTGGGTTCCTTCAGGTGTTCGGGAAAAATATGTGTTATTAACATTGTGCAACTGGAGAGGTGACCAGTAGACAGTTTATTTCCTGGCAGACCAGTGAGCTTTGGGAGAGGGGATCTTTCCTTCTGGTGGGGGTGGCTCAGGAAACAAAGTTCTTCCACATTTTCCCTTTTCACCCTCCTGCTTGATTTATTTTTTGCCTTCTTCTAAAGGGCTTTATCACCAAGATCAACCAGGATATCTGCCCAATTGCTTATAAAATCACTTTGTGGCCATCTGGAAATAAAGATCTCTAGTACCTCCCCTCCACCTGAGACCATCCCCAGGGAATGAGTGTGTGTGTATATGAGAGAGTGTGCATGTGTGTGTTTAAGTCTCCAGTAACTCTCTAGTTTGTCCAGGACTTAGGACATAAGAGCCTAACTGAGTCTCACCCCAGATTTCTGATACATGTTAGTGATTGGAAAGCCTTGTTTATCATCTGCACTAGGTAACAGGACATCAGAACTAAACCACGTTATCTTCTTTGCAAAAAAGTTTTTTCTCTCTTTATTAATGTCTGCAATAGCACCTGCTTCTCAGATATTGTGGTGGTTTAATTAATTCACATTTTTAAAGTACTTTGAGGTTCACAGACACATGTGCTACTTGAACACAAACTATGCTCGCAAGAATTCATAATTTCTTTGTGATATTTTGGTTCCTTTTTTTCTCCTTTTTATTCCCCTTGGAAAAGAATTGTCCCAGAAGTAGTTAAATAGAAGTAGACTCTGAGCAACAGCAAAAAGACCTCTATTTTCTGTCGTCTTGTACCTTGCACCTCGTCAGCAGCACCTGTAAAAAGCTGGTGTAAAACGGCAGCACACAGCTCTGCTAGTACTTTACACTCCTTTTGCACAGAGTGAACAGATTACACAAGGTGCAAGGCCCAAAGGCCTATGTTTCTGCCCATTTGGGATATGATCTTTGCATCAAATCTTGAGATTTTTTCCTTTTATTAAAGTAAACCCAAAGGGGTCCCCTAGAGGCATAGCCAATATTCACTCCTTGTGGGCACACAAATCCAGGATTAGCCTGTGGCTGTTCCCAGGGAAAGTGCTCACTAGAGAAGTCTGAGCTAGTGTCAGGCAGGTACTGTAATGGAGAAGACCTGCTCTGCCTGTTTATTCCTCTGAATTAGGTGCCTCTGGAATGCATATTTGTGTACCCCCAGAGTTTAAAACTCCGTCATGCTCATGCCGTTCCTGTGAAACCGGTTTTCATTCACATTACTGCGAATTCTCCTTCAATTCAGGAGGATCTGACACTGAAACGATTCTCTGTGAATTTCTCCCAGTCAGTGGACATCACAGAAACAGTGAAGGTGGGAGATCTTCCAAATTGACAGTTTCCTAAAACTCTTTTTTTGTTTTTTTTAATGTCACAGTTTCAGTTTCACTGGGGAAGTGGAGGAGAAGACTGGTAGAAGAAAAATTATTAAAGCTAGGTCTGAAATTATTCCAAGTCTGTGTGTGCATCCCCTCCTTTTCAGGAAGGCAATGCTGAATCCCTAGCTGCTTCCACAGCTCTCTTCTTTGCAAAGGTCCTCGAATGTTAAATTGAAGCAAATCAAAAGCCTATCACCAAAACTCACCTACATTCTAATGTTTACGCCTTGTTTTGGATCTAAGTCTAGATTTAAATAGGCTAAAAAGGATCTGTCCATATCCAAGAATATCCTTGGATGTCTAAAGATAGTAATAGAAAGCGCTGAAATAAACTCTCTTGAATAAACTCAATTTTAAGGTATCATCTGGCTTTTCTGACACTAATGATGAAAGATGTGAGGTGTAGGTATTACAGATACACAGATGTCTGTCATAAGTAAAAGCAATTATTACTATTATTATTAATATGTCTTACACCTAGAGGCTCTAACTGAGATAAGAGTCCTATTCATTGTGCATGCAGTCAGACAGTTCTCAGTTTGCCTCATAAGTAAAGAAGAAAGGCAAATAAGTATGACCAGGAAAAAAAAATAAAAAAAGGTGAGGCGTACAAAAGGATCAATCTTGGGCTTTTCAGAGGACCTTTTTTCAGAGAAACCTTAAGTGTCCATGAATTTCAAAGGGAGAATGAGAGCTTAACTCTTTTTTCCTACTGAAAACCTAAACCTGAGGGACTTCTCGAAGGTCATTCTGGAAGCCCATGGACAGGGGTAAAACCTGTCCAGAAACAGCAATGAAACCCAAAACTCTAGAATTCTTTTGCACAGAAATAACATTTCTTCATACAAATAACTCCATTTGGACTCATGTCCAGGTTAGATTAAGGAGTGATGGATAAACATCTATCCTGGTTACCACCACAACCATGAATCTTAGGGGTTAGCCATCTCTGAGACCTGGAATGGCTCATTCAGGTGAGATAGTAATATTTCATTCAGCCTTGCACCCCTAGAAGGCTGACATTCGTGAGCAGTGAAGCTCCTTTTTCCTTTCTTTGCTTTCTCTGTGAGTGATCTTGTCTGCATTTCCACCAAAACAGAGATGCAATATCTCACAAAGTGGTGCACTGCATGTTTCTGCCGGCATTCATTGGCTGTGCCTCGTGTGTAGGGCAAAGGCTTAGCCTCTAAGATTTGTTGGCAGCCTCCTGCTCTTTGTTCTTCAGAATGTGAAAATAGTGTAAATAGCAGCATCTGCAATTGCTCCTGCTGCTCTGACTGCCAGCCAAGTCAGATCCCCCTCCCCTCGGAGAGCAGTCCACATGCTGCACACAGGACTGGACCGGGGAGGAATTATATGCGGTGAGAGTGCAGCCTCAGGAGTGCCGTGAAGAATACGGGCCATCAGACAGGGAGGCAGATAGACTGCCTCCGAGTTCTGCTATTCCCAAATGAAATTTAAAAAAAATCTCTTCCCCACATCATGACCCTTATATATTTTTTTAGGATTTTTGTGACTAAATCTATCTTGCTACCAAAAATGTTTTAACGGAAGGGAGAAAATAATTCACTTGCTGTTTCTCTTGTGCAAGAAGAGCTCTATTCCAAGAGCAAACAACCTTCCTGCCGTGATCCTATACCTTCCCATCCACGTTCTTACACTGAACCAATCATTACAGTTCAGAGATTTCAGCAGCTGGGTTCACTCTTTGTATGCTTAAGTGGGGGTTTTAGGCATTTTTAAATGTACATGTAGAAACTAAGTTTTAGGAATGCTGAAAAACAATTAGGTGGTGTGGTTTTTTTCCGTATATATACACATGCATACATGTATAGTATATAGATATAGATTAGATATAGATATAGATATAGATTAGATATAGATAGATATAGATATAGATATAGATATAGATATAGATATAGATATAGATA